>VUYV01000001.1:3570044-3599336 GCA_008711295.1 Anarhynchus alexandrinus
TTTTTACACGTACTTAATTTTCACAATGCAAGGTGAGTGACTTGCCTGTGAAGCTGGTACCACCTAAGAGACTGTGGTAGGTAGAAATGGCTCTTTTAGCTGTATCAAACAATACAAGAATGAGTTTGGCCGTAGCAGTGAACTGTCAATGAGCATTGAAATCCAGTCTGGTTCATGAGGGGGGAAAAAAAAAAAAAAAGGAAAGCCCTTCAGTTTTCATCTTCTAGGCTGCAATTTAGCCAGAATCTATGTAAGTACACGGGAAATCTGGAACAAATTTATATGGTTCTTAAACTTCAGTTACCCAATCTAAGCAAAGTTAAACCAAAGTACCAAAATTAATGAAGTTTACCATATACCACTTCACCTCATATTACTCTTCTGTTTAAAGGGGACAGTGCAACACCATCTATCTTTTCTCACATTCGTCTGGCAGCATTGTTTCTTGTGCAGTTATGTCCAGTAAGGTCCACCTTCACTCATTTTGATATTTAAGACATCCCTACAGCAATCATAATCCCATTTTGTATTCTATGTATTTGCTTAGAAAAGTTTTTATGCAATTATGAACCATGGGAATCTTTAGGAATCAAGGCTTTGAAGTTACTTTTTAAAAACAATGGAAGTGTTCTGGTTGTTTCACTGATCCTAATCCAAACTTTCTAAATCCAAGCAAATTTAATCAGTACTGTCATGGGAACTAGAGGGAGCAATGAGTTTTATTTTAAAACAAAGCAAACTCAAATGCTGATATTTTGACCACTGAGGTGTTTCCTGGCTGTTCTGTAAAAAAACCCAACAAACCCGCACTAAGTTCATCAGGTTCTGCAGTGCAAACAGAGGCAGATTACAGCATCTGACCTCACATTTTCTTGTTCCATCTCTATCTCATTTAACACCAGATACCCCTAGAAGGAAGGGGACTGCAAAGGGTTTATTTTTAAGGATCTTTTTTCTTCCTTTTTTTTTTTTTNNNNTTTTTTTAGGAGCTTCATTGCAGAACATAACCAATAACTGGCTTAATTTTGCACTAATGTCAACACTATATCAAATAAAGATTTCTTACCTTTTTGATAATAGTCTTCACTGCTGAAAATACAGATTTTATCGATTCCCCAATCTCAAGAGCATTCAAGCACAGAAGTATCTGATATATCCAGCCTCCTCGTGGTTTGTTCATAAGGGGAAAAAAAAGGTTTTACGTAACAATTGCCAACTTAATATAATTCCAACTTTTTTTTTTTTAAGATTGCAAATTTATTTTCCTTAAAATTAAGAAACTTAAAACTTACCATTAGCTGGAACATAGTTCTGGATGGCATCTGAGAAAGGCTTTTTGACATCAAATGGAGAGTCAACTACTGAACCATCCATTTTTTCTTCAGTATTTACTGAAGGAATAGCTATTGCTTTTGAATGTCGGTCACTGTCACTTTCATAGTCTACAGCTGCATTTATTTCATGTTCCTTCTCTGGTGTTTCTTCTAGTAGCTTTCTTCTACTACCTATTCCTGCAAATAATTGTGAAGGGAAATCATGCTTATTTTCAGAGGATTCAGCTTACACACACCCACACACACTTTTATAAGATACTAACCTCTACAGAGATTTTTAATTTTCATTAATTTTAATTTTCATTAGCTTTAAACCAAACAGTACAGTGCTACATTAGAATAAAAATGTGCTACAGATTTATGATTCAAGAAATACTTGCTCAAATTATGGTCTCAGAACCGAGTTTGGAAGATAGAGCTTTAAGCAAAACTGGTGTTGTAGTAAAGTAGTGTTAAATCAGTGTTCAGGGAAAAATATACTTGGTTTTGATAATTAGCCTATAGATTCCCTGTTCAAGATCAGTAGGTCTCTTTCTTATATTATATCCAAATACAAGTGAGGAAAGCTTTAAGTAAAGAACAACTAAAAATGCCATGTAGGATTAAAGATTAACAGCTTCCCACAAGATAACAAACTTCACTGTGAAATAGAAGAAACCACGGGCATGTTCACACAGAAGCATGACTGAAGGCACCTAGCTGCCTCAGTTTCAGTGACCTGGAGTAAATTTCCTGAAAACGATAAAATACCACTTCCAAAAAAAACCCTACACCTTGCTTACCCATGTAGGAAAAAAAAAAAAAATTACAAATTGATTAATTTTTTTTAATTCTATGCTTCAAACCAGTACTGGCCAAAGATACACATCAGAAGTAATCCAATAGTCAAAAGTCAGGAAGAGTAACTAGCTCTGAAACTGTTATCATTATCATACATCCAATACCAATACCATCAATCAGTCATTAACTACTATGATTTAGGCTCGCTACCTCTTGATTTTAAATCACCAGAAGGAGACAGTGTTGTATCTGTTGTATTTTTTTTCCCCTCAAACAAAGCATATTTTGTTCTTGCTGAATCACTGTTAGCGAAGCATTAGTCCGGTACCTTCAGTGGCAGTTTGGGCTGCACACTTAATTGTTATAGCAGACAAAAGCTCTGGCAGCTCTAGAAGAACATTCCTTTTTTCCATACGTTTTTCCTGCTCAGTGTCGAAGTTGTGCCCCTTTTGTGCAGACACAATCACTTGTTTCCTCTGCATAACATTGTCTTTACATGAGCAAGCTGTGATTTCATGATGAATCTTGTCAAATTGCTGGTGCGGCTGCATCAGTCTGCTTTCCTCACAGAGGTGCTCTAAGGGTTGCTTAACATCTTGTTTTAACTTTAAATAAAATTATTGGAATGTAATCAATGTTTTCGGTAAATCTGAGTGTTTATCATACAATATTTTCCTGCATTTGCTTGGTTTTGGGAACATAAACCCTGTCTGCCCTGTTATGATTTTGTCAGTTTCCTTGTTTTCATAATATTCTGCAGCAGTATTTTTTCCAAAATACAAAGCTGTCCTTCCTCAAACTTATCTTGCATCATTTCTAAATAGATTTCATCATTTTCTGCACCTTCTAGAGATTTAGTAGCATCTTTTTCTTGTTCAGATTCCTTTTCTCTTAGCTCTATCTCATTCTTCTGTGCAGTGTTTAATTCTACTAGTCCTAATGTCATCCCTATTTTAATTTGGGTTTTGGTTTGGGGTTTTTTTTTGGACAAAACGGGTATCCTCAGACTTTTTTTTTTTCTTTTTAATTGTTAGTTTTACTAAATATATTTGCAAAGAACCCTGATGGTATGGTAAAAATGCTACCTGGAACCCTTTCTATTAGAATATAATTTTTATTATTTATATTTCTGGACTCTTTCTGATTTTCAGATTTTTTTTTTCTTTCCCTCTCCTATCTTGTTCTAGTAGCAGCAATTAATTTTTCAGTATTATCCATCCTTTCAGTTACAACAGTATCTTCTTTTTCAACATATACTTTATCAGCCAGGTTTTTGAGTAATCCCAGGTTGCCAGAATTTAATCAATCTGTTCTTTTTTTTTTTTTTAACAGTAGTCTGGCTCTCTAGTTTGAGGGTTTTAGGAGACACTAACTGTAATGCTATTTTTTTTTTCTTTAAAAAACGTTTTCTATTATAGAGGGCTGCTAGGGTAAAAGTTCATGTTCAGTCAGACTAATATCACATGACTGCTCTGTTGCTTTTAGTGTTACTAAATTTTCTTAATAAATTTTTTTTTGGACTTGGATGCAGCTGAAGATTTTGGTATTACTGTGTCTTTTGCAGTAGTGTTTGATGATGCCTTCCAAAACTCAGATTCATTTTCTGTGTTTTTGTATCTTGTACTGTCATAATGGCTTGAATTGATGGGCCTAAATCTGATGATACAGAACAATCTTTTCTTTGACTGTGTCACATATGATTTTTATATTTATTTCTAAGATCTGGATTAAGACTGTCCTCTGACCCGTTCTCTGGTACCAGAAGCTCATGTTGGGAACATAAATCTTCCAGTGTTATTTCTGCTTCACCTTTCTGATGATGTTGCACCTTCATAGGAATTTTTTCAGTTTGTAGCCTCTCTCCTGGCAAGCTATCTGCAAGATCATCAAGTGTTGTCCCATCTTTTACTAATCTGGTAGATTTGTTGTTTTTTTTCCCCCACTGCCCTGTTGGTTATTTTGCTGAAACAAAAGATCATTCGCGTTGGAGTTATCTGCATTACTATTATCTGATTTGTTATGTTTAACCTTCGTACTCGAGGTGCCTTCAGTTTCTTTTCCCCATAGTATTTTATCAAAGCTTATACTGAGGCCTTTTTCATCATGGAAGCTTAGTTGTTCTATTCTCAGCAAGCAGTTTTTACCTGCCATTCTGAAACTCCATGTGTCTTCCAAGTAGCCAGTTTCTTCAGAAGTTTCGGTAGCTGTTAAACTGAAGCCACTAGATGAGGGGTGAGGAGACAAAGGTTGGCCTGGAGTCAATTCTTGGGACTCCTCCAATTTCTGATCCTGTTCATCATTAAAAATATCCCAACTGAAATCTTTGATGATGTTTTCATAAAAACTCAGTGGGTCATTTTTATTCTCTGGTTTGTGAATTTTCTCTTTTACATCACCATCCATTTTGAACTCGCTTTTTGATGCTGAATTTTGTTCTGTATCACCGCATTCGACTGGTTTGCCTTTCTCAGATGTTTCCAGAGTAAGACTCGGCTCACTGTCACTTGGGGTCTTCCTGATGCCCAGATGATTATCTACAGTTCCTGGTGGTTCCTGACTTATGCTACTCTTAGAAACATGTTCTTCAGCACTGGAATAACTAAAGAAGGGTACGTACTGTCTTTGAGATGCTTCAGGCTGTGCTAGTGTTTCAACAGATAAAATTTGTGAAGCATCACTATCATCAACTAATTTGACAAAATGTTTTGCTTTTTCATTACTGAGTTCATTATTTTGCACAGCTCGTGAGGAAAACAGATTGCTTTCTTGGATTGCACCCTCATCTTTTTCAGACAGCTCCTCACTAACTCTCTGATTTGCTTGTACTTTCATTGCTCTGTTATTATTTCCTTGTAATATTTCATCATCATTTTCAGTTTGAGAGATTTCTTCACTAAAAAGCACATCGTCTTGCGAACTCTGCACTTGCTCTTTGGCTGTTGAACTCTGAAACTTCAGTATGTCTGCAAAATGACTAAAAGAGAAGAAATGGCTCTGTTCTTCTGATATGTCAGGCTTTTCTTCTGTATTTTTTGCGTCTAAGGGATCACAAGTCTGAGGTGGGCTAGGAGAAGAAGAAATCTGATCTGATGCAATTGATTCATGTCCTTGTTGATTATCATATGTGTCCATATTATAATTAACAAAGCTATTGTAGATATTTGTATACCAACCTGACTGGCCATGTTTGCTTTCTAACTCCTCATTTCTCTTTTTAGCTTCAGTGTTTTTCAGCAGTTGGCTTTCTGAGACCGAATCTTGTTCTGAACTGTAAGGTTCAATTGTCTTCTCTTTGTCACCTGTTAGTATATCAAAAGATGGTTCTGTATTTGAGGTGCTTTTAGTGTCATTAAGAGTACGCACACTTGCTGGTATCTCCCCAGGATTTGGTATGTTACTGTTTGAATCTATTATTTCTTGTGCATAAATCTCTTCATTTTCTTCATCTGTCACTGCTTTAACTTCCTCCTTTGATTCTTCATCCATGTGTGACTCTTTCTTGTCTAAAGTCTGCACTTCTTCATTCTTATTTGCTTCAACCTCTGTTTCTGTGCTTGGCTGGTCTTCCACAGCAATTGTATCTTTCTCAGCATGGCCAAAATTAAGAACATTACTGAAACCCAAATTAAACCAACTTGATTTGGATTCTTGGCTTTCACTCTTTTCTTCTTCTGTCAATAACTCTGTGACTGCTGTTTCCTGTTCATTATTGGAATGTCCAGGCACACCGGAAACATCATGGATTTGTGAATCATTTTTTTCTGATGCCAAACCAACATCCACATTCTCTTCGCCAAAATACAGAAAGTCCGTCAGTCCACCTTGAAACCAAACAGATGCTGGGGGTTCTTGTTCCTCCTTATCATTTGGCTCCTGTAAGTCATTTTCAGCAGTTACCACTATTTTTCTGCCTCGGTATGTATTTTCTTCTAAAGATTCAGTAATGGCTTTTAAAGGCTCTTCATCATTTTTACTTCCTGTGCTGAACCATCCTGCAATCCAACTAGACTGAGTTGGAATGGGTTCTAGTGGGGCATTGGTTTGCATTTCTGGCTCTTCAGTATCATCTTTTCCATTCTCAGTTTTTCTAACCAACTTTTCACTTGCAGACTCCTCCTGAGTGTGAGATTCCTTGGAATCATTTTCAGAAATTGATTCAACTCTTTCTTCCTTTTGCGTGGAGTCTCTTGTATGTTTTAAGAGTTCATTTTCATGCAGCTTTGATTCTGCATCAGGTGACGAATATTCACTGTCTTTGTTGTGATCGTGTAACACACTATCTTCATTTTCAAAAGTGTACTTATCTCCATGAAGACAAACAAAATCAGTTTCCTAAAAGAACAATATTAACTTTTAAAATGTTTTCATGTGTAATTTTCTGCAGCACTGTGTAGCACAGCAATATATCTTTATTCTCTTTCTGTTTGTGTAATTATATGTGTGCATAACTTTACACAAAGAACTGTAAGTAATTATATTATTCCTAATGGTTCTATATATATTAGATAAAAAATTATTTTAGGGGACAATAAACATGCAAATGGAGCAATAATGAAAAAAACATGTTTTGAATGATCTGAAATAAAATATACATCTGCACTTGAATTTCTAACTGGATATTACATTTTTCAATTGCTGTGAACTACACTGGAAAATCTGGTGATGTTGGTTTACCTTGGTGAGCACTTCAACTTCTTCTGCAATAAAGACTTCCTCAACCTTCACAGCATCTTCTGGGAAATAGCCAAAATCCTTTCCTTTCTGTAAAAAACATAAAAGGAATGAGAGCATTTAAACTTCAGTGATAAGTGCGTTAGGTGCTTGCATATATACTAGAAAAGTATGAATAAACAGGTAAGTTTATAGGCCTGCCCCCTACCACCTTCATTTTGTTTGGTCAGAAGTTTGGTTTCTTTTTCCTTCACAAAAGCATTCCATTTGCTAGTTCAGAAAGAGCAAAGGGAAGTATATTACTCCAAACTATTATTTTCTGTATTATTTTTATGGACATGTGTTTGTGCAGAACCAAACCAGTAGCCTTAACACTGCTTCAACTGAAGACAATGTTGTGTGCGCAGGTGGTCTCAGCCAGCTCCTGCTAAAATTGGCTGCAAATTTTCCATTGACTCAAGTGCCTTAATAACTCAAAATCCTGCCTTAATAACTAATGACCCATCATGAGTTACAAGAAAATTAGGATATGAAATTCAGCTATGAAGCCAGCTGCAGCTGAAGAGAAAATGGCAATGAAGATGGCAACACTACAGAAAATAAGTTGATGATAATAGCCAAAAGAATCAAGTAAGGGTCAGTCTGACCAAGACCTCAACCACTAGCTTTACATCAAACCATTGCACATAGCCTTTAATGGAGTAATGTGTCTTGGAAAGCAAGGAGTGAGGTACCTCCAAAGATACTCTTGGATGAAAAAAAGGAAGACTGAATTTCAGTGTTAAAACAATGAATGTGACAGATCGTTTAAAAAAAAAAAAAGTTTTCCAATATCTTCTTGTTTTGAAGCACAGTTTCACTAGCAGTTGGATTTGGATCAGTGCATCTGTTCCTTCTTAGTTATAACGTGGCTGTTCTAACTACATTGTCAGTTGTTCCAAATCACTAAATATGTGTGGTAATTTCTGTGGGAACTTTGCGTGAGCACTGAACTGTGAAGTCAGGTCCTAATACTGGATCGGTGATTAAGCAACTGTAAAACCTTCTTACCCACAGGCCTGTAGGTAGGTACCTGACCTGATAGACCTGAATGGTTTTAAGGGAACCAGACAAAATAATTATAGCCAAATGATTAGATGAAGACAACAGAAAACTTGGTTTCATAGAATGGTGAGAGTTGGAAGGGACCTTGAAGATCATCTAGTTCCAACCCCCCTGCCATAGGCAGGGACACCTCCCACTAGACCAGGTTGCTCAAAGCCCCATCCAGCCTGGCCTTGAACACTTCCAGGGATGGGGCATCCACAATTTGTCTGGGCAACCTGTGCCAGTGTCTCACCACCCTCACAGTAAAGAATTTCTTCCTAATAGCTAATCTAAATCTACCCTCTTTCAGTTTAAAACTATTACCCCTCATTCTATTGCTATGCTCCCTGATAAAGAGTCCCTCCCCATCTTTCCTGTAGGCCTCCTTTAAGTACTGGGAAGGCTGCTATAAGGTCTCCCTGGAGCCTTATGTTCTTCAGGCTGAATAACCCCAACTCTCTCAGCCTGTCTTCATAAGAGAGGTGCTCCAGCCCTCTGATCATCTTTGTGGCCCTTTTCTGGACTTGCTCCAACAGGTCCATGTCCTCCTTATGTTGGGGGTCCCAGAGCTGGACGCTGTATTCCAGGTGGGCTCTCAAGAGCAGAGTAGAGGGGGCACGAATCACCCCCCTCGACCTGCTGGTCGTGCTTCTTTTGATGCAGCCCAGGATACAGTTTGCCTTCTGGGCTGCAATTGCACATTGCTGGGTCATGTTGAGCTTCTCATCAACCAACACCCTCAAGTCCTTCTCCTCAAGGCTGTTCTTAATCCATTCTCTGCCCAGCCTGTATTTGTTTGGGATTGCCCCAACCTACATGCAGGACCTTGCACTTGGCCTTGTTGAACTTCATGAGGTTTGCACAGGACCACCTCTCCAGCCTGTCCGGGTCCCTTTGGATGGCATCCCTTTCCTCCAGTGTGTTGACCACTCCACACAGCTTGGTATGATCAGCAAACTTGCTGAGGGTGCATCAATCCCACTGTCCACGTCACTAAAGATGTTAAACAGTACCAGTCCCAGTACCGACCCCTGAGGAACACCACTTGTCACTGCTAGCCACTTGAACACAGAGCCATTGAGTGCAACTCTTTGAGTGTGACCATCCAGCCAATTTCTTATCCACTGAGTTGTCCACCTGTCAAATCCATGTCTCTCCAATTTAGAGACAAGGATGTCACGCAGGACAGTGTAAATGCTTTGCACGAGTCCAGGTAGATGATCTCAGTTGCTCTTCCCTTATGCACAAATGCTGTAACACCGTTGTAGAAGGCCACCAAATTTGTTAGGCATGATCTGCCCTTGGTGAAGCCATGCTGGCTGTCACCAATCACCTCTTTGATTTCTGTGTGCCTCAGCAGAGTTTCCAGGAGGATCTTCTCCATGATCCTGCCATGCACAGAGGTGAGACTGACTGGCCTGTAGTTCCCCAAGTCTTCCTTTTTTCCCTTTTTCAAAATGGGGGTTATGTTTCCCCTTTTCCAGTTGGTGGGAACTTCACTGGACTTCCACGACTTCTCAAATACGATGAATAGTGGCTTGGCAACTTAATCTGCCACTTCCCTCAGGACCCACAGATGCATCTGATCAGGTCCCACGGACTTGTACACTTTCAGGTTCCTCAGATGGTCTCGAACCTGGTCTTCTACACTGGGTGATTCCTCATTCTCCCAGTCCCTGCCTTTGCCTTCTGCAACTTGGGCAGTGTAGCCAGAGCCCTTGCCAGTGAAGACCGAGGCAAAAAAGTCATTGAGTACCTTAGCCTTGTCCATGTCCTAGGTGACTAGGTCTCCCAGTTCCTTCCTGAGTGGGCCCACATCTTCCCTAGTCTTCCTTTTGTCACTGACATAGCTATAGAAGCTTTTCTTGATGCTCTTGATGTCCCTGGCCAGATTTAATTTTATCTGGGCTTTAGCTTTCCTACCCTGATGCCTGGCTGCTCAGACAATTTCTCTGTATTCTTCCCAGGCTACCTGTCCTTGCTTCCACCCTCTGTAGGCCTCTTTTTTCTGTTCTTTTTCTGGATTCTGATCTGGAGTTTGTTTATCCATAAGTGATCTTTGCCAAGATTTGATTTTCCTTTTCTTTATGAAGATAATACCAATGACCCATCTCCCAAATACTATATTGATCCATGACTGGTTAATATTACAAGAGATGGAAGATCCCTAGAAGCAAGCAGACTGCAGTTGTTATGCTATTATGATACTATCTAAATTATTTATGGGGAAAGTCTTTCAGATTGAAGTACTTACACTTCCTGTCCACAAATTTTCATTTTTCCTTGAAAGTTTGGAGTATACCATTATCTCTTCCCCTGTTTTGAAGTTAAGATACCGGCAATCAGGCCCTAAGTAGTCTGTAGTGGCTTGAACTCTGCTCATTGCCGCTGGAATAGTATGTAGAAAGAAAGAAACAAGTAAGTATAGCAACCATTTTGTCTGAAGTCAGATAGGTTACTGAAGAAGTCTGATATATATAAATACATTAAAATGTTTGTTAATACATCAATATGTGGTTTATTATGACAATAATCCATTTATATCATCAAGTGGAAAGCAACTAACGCAAAAAACAGTCCTATCCTGTTTTCTTTCCTGTTTACTACGGATGTCATGGAGAAAAGCTCTTGTCCTATATGGGCATTTTCCGGTCCTTATTCAGCCAAGCTTTCAATGATGAAATGCATGTAGAGAACTAGCAAGGTCAACTACTAAAGTCAGATCTAAACAGCTAAAAATATTTCCCAAGCATATTTATAATTGTCTGTTTTAGAAATTCTGAGTTAAATCCAGTAATTATTTCAGGGATTTTGTCCTCTATATTTTGAATACATTTATCTTATAAAAAAAAATTGTAAGTTTAAGCAATATAAGCCTTAAACACATTGTCAAAAACAAAGTTTCCAATTCAATTTGAATGACTTTAAATTCTCTTTGTCTCCACCCCTGTCTCCCCACAGAAACCACTACTGATGCGCTCTGGTCAGTTTGGAGCCCATTGCACGTGCTGTTGCACAAAGACAGACATCTCTGGGCATCCAGAACCCACTGAAGTCAGTACGGCTCCACAGGAAAATAAAGATCCATCAACAGAGGAAATGTAAGGTCTCTTCCACTTCAGGACAAGCTATCCACATTGAAAGTGCAACAATTAAGGCTGCCAAACCAATGGAGACAGCTTAAAAACAGGTTCAACTACATATGATTATGACAGGTTTCACAATGGCAATCAATGGATAATAAATGGGGCGTTATTTATCGCTGCCCACTTGTGATTCAGTGGCTCTGCCTCCTGCAGAGTTGTTTACTCCCCAGGAACTCCATAACTAGTTACTGCTCTTAATTCATGTTAAAGAAAAAAAAAAAGTAAAGAGGCTATATTAACAGTGTCTTTTGTAAGAAGGATTACAAAAAAACCCCAACCAAACTGTTTGCTTACAGTAGAAAAAAAAGAGAGTTTTGCAGAATGGGTTGTGAATGTACTGTAATCACCATATATATAGTCTTATTTCTCAGTTTATAACCTACCATTTTGGTTTTTTTTTTGTTTGGTTGGTTTTAATTTCTTTTATACCTGTAAAGAATGAGTTAAAATGCTTTAAAGCTGCTTTATACTGCCTGTTTTGAGGAAACCTGAGAAAAACTAGCTATTCAAGAGTGTTTTTACTGAACTTTGATCTTTCTATACTTACACAATGCAATCCAGCAAATATTTTTTTTCCTCTTTTTGTTTGAAAAGTTTAAGCCTATTGCTTATAAACTTAATATATTTACAGCAAACATTTTCTACAGCTACTCATTTTCAGTCTTTTTCATTGCTAAGTTTGACATTATGGCTCGTAATAGCTGCACATACTCCATAGACTCCTTTTGAAAAAAAAAAAAAAAATCTTTTTTACTTACTCTCACATTCCGGATCACCACACTTCTTCCATTCTGAAAGTACCTTTGTACTCTGCAGACTTGTTAAAAATGAAGTTACTAACAGCAAAATTCTCTGATCCAAGATCCTTGACATTTTAGATTAAATCCAGAATGCACTGAAACTGTGGAAACTGCATCGATGTGTGGTTTGCAAGAATATTCTACATTCTTTTTCTTAGCTTAACAAAACAATGTAAATAAACATAATCCTTTTTTCCTTCTCTCATCTACTTAGGCAGAAGTACACTATGCTAACCTGCTAACAATCTGCAAAGTCAGGTGTCCTGATTATTCACATACGTTTAATAATTAACTATGTTCTGATAGCTAGACTGATGTTTTGAATACAAAGAAACTAGTTGTGGTCGCATC
Organism: Anarhynchus alexandrinus; assembly: GCA_008711295.1. Classification (NCBI taxonomy): domain Eukaryota; kingdom Metazoa; phylum Chordata; class Aves; order Charadriiformes; family Charadriidae; genus Anarhynchus; species Anarhynchus alexandrinus. Next base: position 3,582,213 of record VUYV01000001.1, read on the forward strand.
AAAATTTAGGCAGATAGGTTCTTTTGTACTGAGTTTGTGGCAGGTTGTGTTACAGTAAATTCAAGAAGAGTCATATTAGGATTTTTTCTGGATTATGAATGCATTTTTAATATACATCTTCCATCTGATTTTAAGATGGGCTATCAATTTTATGCTTATATTGATTTGCATGCTTGCTAATATAGCTACTGACAATTTTCTAGCTTTTTTTTGTTTAATAAACTATATTTTGTGTGCACTGGTATGTTTTAGATTATTTATAGGTGGTCATTGGGAACTCAGAACAGAAATCTTTTCCACATAACTCTTCTGGAGTTTTCTCACGCACTACATACTAAGTGCTATCCTTTAGCATGGGGAATACTTACTCAACTCCAAAGTCTTTTAAAGATGCTTGGCAGTTTTCAGGCTCTTAAGACAACTAGAAAATCCATATGCTACCTCTGCATCATATATGACAGAACAATATACCAAAGCTAAGCAGATATGTCCTGCATTTTAAAGAACACCCTGTTTCTTAGCAACATATTATCCAATATGGAATTATAAATAATGTTTTCTCAAATACAGGTTATGCTTTAAAGTAGTAATTATGCAGGAAGTTGTACACTGGTTATATAGATATGAAGTTGATATAAATGAAGTCTTGCAGAGAGGTTTGCGTTAGGAGTAAGCTTTGCTTCAAAGGCTTTACATCACTGTCCTGCACTTCCTTGGTCACCTAAACACAGCATGTCTAATTTACCTACAAAAGGGGCTTCACCTTTCCTTTCCCTGTCTCCTGCCTGGGGTAGACTCTTCTCTCTCCCTTCATCAAGAAGCGCCCCAAGAACCTGCATTCTTTCCCAACCTGATAATATTTGCAGTAGTATGCTTCCTAGTAGGCCTGCCCCTCCTTCAGTCCTGAGTGTGACTCACGCAGAATTCAGAATTCGCTCTGCTTTCTCTTTCCATGAACCTAAGCGGTATCCTACTTGCAGCACAGCTCCCCCTCCCTCTGGCTCCACAACTCAAACCTGCCAGACGCTGGTGCTTAGCCTGATCTACTGAGCCAGCAAACAGGTCATCTGCTGGAGGTTGGGAGAGAGGGTGCTAAGTGAGCCAGGGTCACGTTAACCAGCAATGTCCTGCAAACACACAAAAATCACAGTAGATGACGTCCTCCGGTTGCAATCTAACACTTTGGCCCCTTCCTTTGCCACATGACCTGGTAGTCAGACAGGCCTATCCTATGACCTAGTACAGCAGCTGCCTCTGCTGTTAGGTAATCCACCAGAGAGCTCTCCTGCACACCAGGGAAAATACACGATAGATCAGGTCCCCCCGCCTTGCTCCTGACCAGCTTTGATGCAGCCCCATCCCCAGCATCAACATTCTCTCCCCTTCACTCCCCTCAATCTTGTGTTGCTTAGAGGGTCAGTCATTGGGGACGTTTTCCCTGGGATTCTCTAGGTTTATCTGTAGGAGGCGAAAGGGGAGAAATGCAATACCAAGCAGCTAAAACATGACAAATGCAAAGAAACCTGGTGAAAGAAAAGTAGGACAGGCTTTTTTTTTTTTTTTCATTCCCAAGATTCTNGAATATTATATTGGAGGGATTCTCTCCATATACTAAGTGTTGTACAAAAATATAAATAAAAAAGGACAAAATTTTTATCCCACCAATTTAACAAGTGGTCAAAAGAGGTTTTCATAATGTTGCACACCAACCATGGAACATGGGACAAAACCCAATAATGGACCTAGAAAGGTTAACAGTCCCTTTTTGAGCCTGGCAACATGGAACTGATACACCTAAAAATGGAAAAGCCACGTATTCTGACACCTAAATTTACATACTTCAGCAAGTTTGTGTGGGAGGACAATGACCAGACCCACACCTTGAGATCTGCAAGTGATTGTTGCTGTATTTATCAAAATAGCCCTGAAAACAGCTCTGACTTCAGTCTCATATGGATACCCAAACTAATTCTCAGGTCTTTGTACGGGCATAAAATGTTGCAGTTCATCCTTGCTACTCAGTTTAATTTATATCTGCAACTTTCATGTTATTCTGGGTACAGCTCATTGTGTAGCTTAGTCTCAACAATGATTCTTCTAGGTTTGAAGCTGTTAAAAGGCTGATGAGCACTGCTCTGATCTCTGTTCTGTCTTATTTGTTCCTCTAGTAACTTCAATAAGTCATGTTGATATCAAATATTCTTTTCTTCTAGGTGTAAATCCTATACTTGCAGATGTTACACAAACATAACTTCTAATCACCTTTGAACTGCAGTCAAAGATTCACGGAGTTAATCATAGCTGGCTTCCAAAGGACAAAGTTGAAAGCTGTATAGCAGCTAGAGTGAGACTTCAGTTTATTTCTGTTCTGCAGAACTGAAGCAACAAATGTGAGTACTATTATACATGCAATGCTAATGAAAGAGTAACATCTATTTCCAACAGCTTTCATTAGGATGAAACTATTAACTTCTTATTTGCAGTGACATCTTAGTAACTTTAACTACTGAGCTAGAAATGCAGAGAACCCTTATGATGTATTAAAATTCACAGAAGGATCAACTTAGAATTAATGGTGTAATTTAAATAAACTACTTTAAATAAATAGGTAGTATGGCACACTGGGTGGCTCTTTTAAGATGTGATTTTGTGTAAGTACAAGAGATGTTGCATTTCCTAGACTACCTGCATTAACTATAAAGTTCCCAAAGCAAATCATAAGTTGGTAAAAGTTCTCCTAAGTACATAAAAGTCAACACCTATTTTATAACAACAACAATATATACAGCTTTGGTTATATATTTATGATTAGCACCGAAAGGCTCCATACAGGATGTAGGGTTTCACAGTGTAGAATATTGCACCAATACATGGAAGAATATAGTCCATGGCAAAAGCACTTGAAAAATATAGTTCTCTTGACTTAGGATGTTTGGATGAAAATACACATCAACTTTTACATTGAATCAAATGTCATGCCAAACCCATTTTTTTTTTAAACAAGTATATTTAAAAAAATAAATCAAAGGAAGAAAAGGAACACTAATTCACTCTTCCAGTTAGACAAATCTAAACAGGTAACAGTTGTTCGTCATCCAGATTTAAAACAACTTTCTTAGCAAGAAAAAGCCATTATAGCTTCTCTATTTCAAAAACAGTTACAAGCACGACAACTAACAGTGCATTTCTAGAAAATCATGGAACTTGTGACTTACGTTACTTTGAATCTTGATAATACATTTCCAAGCTTTGAATGACTCACATTTTGCCATATAATAGAACACTGTCACCTAATAACAACTGCCTGAACAAGGTTTGTGGTAAAACACAGGTTTGCTATAAAATTGAGATGGGGGAGAGCGGGGTGGGGGGGAAGTCTGAAAGAGCAAAATCATATCCTCCAAAACACAGATCTCTATGTTACTCATACACCACTGCCACAACATTTGATCCCATCATAAATACACGTAGTCTCAGATAAATACTATTTTGAACAGTGAAACTCATTTTAAAGAGCTGGGACATACATAAAATGAATAGTTTTGTACATAAAATGAACAGGTTTGTCCTGTTGTACCACAGTAATTGCTACAAAATCAGCAGCTGAACCATTACTTTTCTGATAAACAAAAGATCCTCTGGAGATCTATTTGCAAATTTACTAGTTTTGGAAATTACTTTTTCTGGTGGGGGGGGTGTTTAGTTCACTAATACCTACCTTCTGCGGAAAAATTATTTTCAGGTTTCCTTTGAACATGCACAATGAAGCTGTTCTAAGCACAAAGACATCACCTTAAGTAAAGACGCGTGAATTTGAAGAGGTGTATCTTTTACAAAGTCACGTTTCAGCTTATAATTAATGAACAATCTGGGCAAAATCTACTCTGACAAGGACTCTGAGTGGAGCATCATAGAAAAAACACATTCTTGGGGACTTCCAGTTTATCTGTGCATCAGGACTAAGGAAAATACAAGTAAATGGTATAGAGTCAGTGCATAGTATAAAAGTTGTTTGTTTGTTTGTTTGTTTTTTAAATAAAACACCACCCCAAAACCCCAACCACCTTCTAAAGTTACACTTAAAGCTAGAAGGGACCATCTGATGGAAGCGCTCCACAAGACAGGCACACAGCATACATGGTATGTTGCCCACTCACATAAAGCATCTCAACTTCATTCTTAATTTTTCCCCTTTTCGATCATTCCTTTTCCCACATTACTTGAGTGAAAAGAGAACAAGGTACTTTTCCTTTGATCTCTGCTCACCACTATGGGGAAGGGAAATAAGAAAATGTTTTAATCGTTTCCTACCCCTATGCTATCTGCACTTATTTCTCAGAAACCCCAAACTGTTGCATCAAATTCAGTCTTGAAATTGTCAGCTATTTGAAACAGCAGACTGGGAACAGAAGAAGGAAATTGCACCCATGGTCTCAGCCCTATTCACAGCTCTGAAATTGTCTCAGGGTCAGAGGATGAGACCTTGAGGGCAAATGTAACAATTACTAAAAATACTACTGCTTTATGAAGACACAGGTTTTTATGCAATATTGTGTTAATAGTATACTATCTTATCCTATTTCTGTAGTGGAATATTGGTTGGAATATCTAGCTTTTAGAAAACTTCATTCTTACGATGTTACCACACACTGGTATTTATGTTGCATTGAGCTGCTTAGATTTAGCAAGGCTAACTATTAATTAACAGCACAGTTTAACCATGGCAGCAAGTTTCCTCTAACAAACATTAAACTATCAAATACATCACCAGCTTCGTACTCAACAGAACTCCTGTATTTTCACCTTGTCAAAAATACATTGCTGCCTGTAATGTAACCCGAAACAATGTAATCAATCCAATCCCTAGCTACTTACCAGGACCCACCACATTGGTTTTATAAATGCTGTTAATAGTCCTCTGAAACCAGTGGCTTCTGACTAGCAACCTACTTCTCTAGCTTTGCATAATGACTACAGTATCACCCATTAAAACCTGTACAGTAAATACACTACAGCTGAGTCACTCAAGCTCAAAATAAGAAACCTTAAAAATACTCAATGTTAGGGGGAAAAAAATTGACAAAATTAAAATGGCTTCCAAAGGCAATTTGAAACATGAAGTTAGTTGAAACATGCAAAACAGTAACATTTACTCAACTACTCAGTATAAAATTTTGTTCCTTGTGGTAATCTGCCATGTTTAACATCTTCAATAAGGCATTTGAACTTTTGCTTGTTCTTAAAACAAACAAACAAAAAAAAAGGCACAGTAAACCACCACATTCCTCTGAAGGGAAGGAAATATGGTTGGAGACTACTGGCAAGAACTAAAAACAAATCTCAGTTGTGGAGAAGCAGAGGCAGATAGGATATTGAAGCAGCAAATGGACTGAAGAATCACAATAAAGTATTGAACTTATCGAGAAGGGGGAAGGCGGAGGAGCTTTCCCTCTGTGTCTATTTGTACTAAAAGAACAGGCCCCTTCATCCCTTGCTAGACACATTTCTTTAAGCCAGGAAGTTCAGCACTTCAGGACACATAAATCTGCCACTAGTCTGAGTTCAGATGAAAAATCAAAAAATTGACACCTTCCGAAACTAGAGCTCTGCAAAAGTCCACTCTATGTTCCAGAAAAACAGAGTATATATGGCATTTCATACACTAAAATAAGCTTACATGTAATTTCCATTCGGAAATCTTTCTAGGATTTCCTGGTCTGCAATCTGGCATATGAGATACAAGAATTCTCTTCCTGCCAAGACAAGACGGATTATAGCAGTGTTTCATACTCAGTTAACAGGCGTTAATTAAAGCCTATAGGAAAAATTTTGGATACAGAGCTTCTAAGGTACAGTGACCTGGAATTATGATTCATGCTTTAAATGTAGAAAGACTAAGGCAATACACCTGTGTTATAGAAAACATCATAGGCATCGAGTAGTCTACAAAGCCACATTTATTTGCACATGTACAGAACAGAGCGACAGATGTTGTTTTCCATACAAAATAATATAAAAACAGTATTCACCTTCATAGATAACACCATACCACCTTAAGTTGTATTAAATACATTCAGAAAGTATTCTTGCACGCACACAACATTATATTAGGTAGTCCCAGGTAACTCCAACACTGCAATGTAATTATTCCTAGTGGTATGAAGGGATCAAAGATTAGTCTGCAACTAAAATAAAAAGAATCCTGGTTGAGAAGCAAGCTGAAGTCTTTCCTCCACTGGCCATCAAAGCAAGCAACACCATTAAACAGATTAACTGTCTCCAGAACATAGATGTAAATACTACCAAAGCACCTGAAGAAGGCAGGTAAGAGCAGTATTCCAGACTGACTTGAGCTATATCGGCCAGTATTAACATACCCATTTAATCACTGCTTGCCTACAGATAGGAAAAAGTTTTATAAAACTGGAAGATATAGTTGAGTAAGAGCTTGTGATTACAGAAGAAAACAAAAGGTATAGATCCAAATCAATTATTTTCCCTTCCTACCCAGCACTGGAGAGAGTACTCCCTTTACTGGGTCTTAAGACTCCCATTCTTGCAAGGAATAGAGGGGAAAAGCAAAATTTTACGTTTCCTGCAACATTGCCTCCCTACGTATGATCTAAAAGGGGAATTTAATTGTCAACAGGACATCTCAAACAATTTATTTAAAACGCACATTTATTTCTACAAAAAAAAATGTGTATGATACAGAAGAAGCGATCACACCTACTAAAGATTTACCTATTAAAATATACAGAGGATCTTAATGAGTACAGGATATTTAAAAAAAGATGCAAAGGAGTGTTAATCTTTTATTTTTACATTTTCAGGAACTTCACATAATTTTGGTAAGTAACCTTTTACAAAATTATGTAAAAAGTACAAGAATGCCTGGTAAACAGTCTGCATTTTTCCAAAAGATTTTTTACAGCATGCAATTCTTAAGGCAGCCTTCTCCTCCTCCTTACAACGAATCCTTTCACTCAAATAATCTTCCGCTGCAAAGATTAGGCTAAGGAAGCTTGGTCTCTTCTGTTAACGCCTTTTGTCTTTCCTGTCTGATTTACGGTCTCTTTCACTCCGTGAAGTTCTCTTGCCTGACCGACTACTTTCTGATATAGACCTCTTTCTGTCAGATCTTGAACTTTTCTCCTTTGAGCTTTTGGTATCTCTACTCCCACCTTTTGAGGACTTGTGACTTCTATCTACTCCTGAAGCATCCCTTCGCTTCCTCTCCGTGCTCCTTCTGCGTTTTCTATCTCTGTTATGCCCTCTTCCTCGGCTTCGACTCCGACTTTCACTACTGCTAGAGCTACTGCTGCTACTGTCCCTGCTAGTACTTCCACTTGTAGTGCTGCTGCTGGTGGAAGTACTCCGACTGCTACTGCTGCCAGTGCTGGAACTACTTCCACTACTAGTACTGCTTGAAGTACTACTGGTACTACTGCTGCTGCTACTACGGCTATGACTCTTACCAGTTTTGTTCCCTGCCCTACCCCTGCTTCTACTCCTAGTCTTAGTCTTAATTTCTACACTCGGTGTCTGACTTTGCTCTGTCTGTGACTCAACCACCTTTACAGACACCACAGCATTTTCATCCTTGTCTGCCTGGGGCTCTGTATCCTGAGTGGCCTGAGACAACTGAGGTGACTGTGGCAGTGGCACAGACTGTGGCTGAGATGGAGCCTCAGCCACAGGTTCTGGCTGAGCTTCAGGTGCCTGCTCCTGTTTTTCTTCAGGTTCAGCTTCAATTTCTGCTTTAATACCCTCCTCCTTCTCAGGAGAAGGAACATTACACACTTTTTCTGGCTGAGCATCACACTCTGTTTCTGGTTCCACTTCTTTGCCATTTTCATTTTCTACAGGTTCTACACTATCTGCCTCATTCATTTCAGCCACCTCCTGCTCATTATCCACTGGCTGAATGTTTTCACTTTCCTCTTTTACAACTGTGACCTCTTCATGCTGACCATCCTGTTGCTTGTCATTCTCCCTCACCTCAGTAGTCTCTTCTACTTTAATCTCCATTTCATGTTTCTGTTCATCCTCTTCCTGTTCTTTCTCTGCATCGCTATGCCCTGAACCTATTTTTCCCTTTTCCTCCCCTACCTCCTCCATTTCTACATCATTGTGCTGATTACCTGTCTCCAACTCTTCCACCTGCTGAGCCACCTTACCCTCTTCCTGCTCCTTGTTCTGTTCTTCCTTCTTTTCTTCATTCTGCACCTCCTGATGTTCTTTTTCCTTCACAGATTGTCTTCTGGGCCTGGCCTCCATTTTGTTAATCTGCTCTGCAAATTCATTTCGCCTGCTTTCAAAGAGTGCTAGGGAATAAATGCACAAATAATAGTTTCAGATAATCTACAGTCACTGAAGTCTATTTTCCCCTTAACTATGAGCTAATAAGTTATCAAATCGTTTTAACTCATAAATACTGCATCCTTATTCATTCTGAAGTAGCAAGCCATTCATGCATCATGAAAAAGACTGCTAGTTACCTTAAGAAAACAAAGCAAAGGGGATAGTCAGCTCAGCTGAGTATCAGAACAGTAAAGCCCTAAATGTAAGCTAACAAAAGGAGGTTTTGACTTCATTAAAATCAATCCAACCAACAGTATATCAAAATAATACCTTAATTTCCTGGTATTTATATATTAACAAGGTTACACTTCCTAAGGTAAACAAAAGACAGTAAGAATCAGCAAAAAGCTGGTTAGGTATTAAGAAAGCTTAAATAATGTAAGCTATTCAGACAGGTGAGCTAGCTTCTCTTACCCCAAGCCCCACACAATGAAGAAAAGCTCCTTAAGAAAAAAAACCAACCAATACATTCTCAGTTTAATAAAAAAGAACTGTAGGACTACCATCGACCGCAGTATTTTAAATTGTTTTCCCAAAGAAAAATATAGTCATCCTCTGAAATAGAAATGAACACACATTAAGGTAAAAAAAAAAAGTAATCATAAAGTTCTAGTGCTGTGCTTAAGAAAACGCTTCTCAAATCCTTTGTAAAAACCTGCATTTCCTTGGGCCTTCAATCCACAGAATCTGCCTTTTCAAAAACTAAGTTGCTGCACTGGCATACATCTGGGTACTCAAGCTAATATAAAGGACTGTTTTAAACACATACCTCTGAGATTATTCATACACCTCTTTTGACTTCTTGTAAGAGAATCAAAGCACATCCAACATAAAAATAAGTCACTGAAAGAGTAATGTTCACTTATGATGAACACCCGTGCACGAACATTGTTTGTCCTAACCATGAAATTCATGTATTTAAGCAGAAGGACTTAAAAGAAATTTGTACAGCAAACATCAAAAGGAGGGAAGAACAAGGGCCTTTGTATCACCAAGACCACTTACCATTCATCTTTTTCTGTGACTCTTCCATCAACTTCTGTGTAGCAGGACACATTCTGCCAGGTATGTAGAATAAGTGGGGTTTTGTCTTTGTTCTTATGTATTTAATTATTTTAGCGTTATGTTCATTCCATTCTTCTTGCTGAGAAATGAAAAAAAATATAACCCTAAGATACACAAGAATAGTTTAAACAAGACAAAGATCAAGAGCAAAACTAAAACTTACCAACTGAGCAAGCTCAACCTTTTGCTCCAGTAACCGCAGCTCTGTCTGTTTAGCACGTCTTTCTTCGAACAGTTCTCGCCTTTCATTTTCAACTTGCTTTCTTTCTTCTTCTGCCTGCACTTCAAGTTTTTGCTCAATTTCTTGTCGTCTCTTTTGCTAAGGTAAATAAAAAAGTATCTTAGATATTTTTTCAAAATTAAGAAAGTGTTCTAGTTTGGTCCAATTAAAATTTTGAATGATTTACACCATTAAAGGCATTCTTAAAAACACATTAAGGAATATCCCCTAGTTACAGGTAATGGAAAAAAAGAGTGTCATTGCTTGCTGGCATCTAATTTTTTGTGGGTTAGCTATAAAATTATGGGCCCCTGTGGATTTCTGTCTGCTTTTCTATCATTCAGTTTGGATTTGAATTTTCAATACAAGCTTCAACTTGTTGTTTCCACAATGGCAGAAAAAAAATAAAAGAGAAATGGATTTCAGGTATTCCACCTGGAGGGAAAAAGTAAATGCCCCCAGAGACAAATGAAGGACTGCAGATTGGTGTTTGTGACCAACAAAACAAATTACAGTGTGAACACTTCCAGCATCTTCATCGCTAATTAGATATATTACTGTAAACCAGGAATGCCCTGTTTGTATGTCCTAGACAACCATATGCTTAGATTGTACAATAGTTGTCTAATAAAAAAAATACAATTTACTGCCTGGACAAAAAAAAATAGCTGTGCCGTAAAACTCCTCAGGCCTCTGCTTTGATTTATAGTAAGTTTTTATGTATGAAGAGAACAATGCCTATACAAATTCTCAGGAAAATGTTGCAAAGAGCAGTAACTCCTCAAAGTCTCTTTATGCAAACACACACTACTATCAATTAGACAAGGACTCCATGTTTCTAGACCATCCTAATCAAGTTTCTTGTTCTAAAGGCAAGCAGGCAACAGAGAACTTCGGTCCTTTCTCACGTGCTACATGACAAATTAGATAAAACAGCAGGATATTCAAACAGTGAATCTGAAGTCAATACCAACACTGCAAGCCAGCTACACTAACGCTACACAGAAAAGGCTTTAAGTTTAAAGACTTTGTATCTGCTTCCACCAGACTGCTGAAAGCAGAACTTTCAAGCACTATTTTTAATCTAAAGGTTATCAGTATTAACTGAATAACCCATTTAGGGCAACAGTAAACAAATACCATACCCTCCACAATTTAAAATGGCATACTAGGAATAACGTTACCACCATCCTATACACAAGTTTTTTTGAAATTACCACTAAACTATGCAAAGCCTTCACTTCAGTACAATCACACATCCATTTATTAAAAACAGGAATTCTTGATATCTGTACTTGGAGAAGGAAGCCACTTGTAGTCAAACAGCATAATACAACCATACATTTCTGTATACTTGGTTATAATTAAAACATCTGGAACACATCAGGGTGGGCATTGCTTCAGCAATACCAAATCACCATTATTTACAGAAGTAGCCTATGGCCTATTAAATAGTTAACTGATTAAATTCCATTTACTTTGAAATTATCCCCAAATAACGTAAACAAGAAAAAAGATAATCTATTTTGTGTTTTACATGTTTTAAAAAAGTACAGCAATTAAAAAACCAATTAACAAAACATTGCCTTTTCACTTCTGCAATGGTAAGAAATAGTGTTGTAAAGTCACAGAATTGTTAAACATCCTTTCCTGCCTCCCACCCCAATTCCACTAAACTAAAACAAACAAAACCCTACACACAACACTTACCAATTTGTTGCACCTGCAACCTACACTATGGGGAATTTTCATTCCTATTTGAAGCAGCTTAACCACACAATTTTGCTTTATTATTTACAATCTCATAGAAGTAAAAATAAGTACCCTCTCAGTAGCAACCGTGGACTCCTGCTTAAATTTTTGAAGAGTGCCCATCAACAAGCCAAATATACGTCGATTCCTGAATAAAAACAAAAAGAAGTTTGAGATTCAGTTCAAGTACCAAGATTTTTATTTGCATAAACAATCAGAGAAACTTTCCACCTCAGAGATGTTTATTTTTAAAGGCTCAGTATTACTCAAGGCCATAAGTAATAGAACACATATTGACTGCGCCAACAGTGAAGGATATAAGTTACAGTGACATATCATATTTTAAGAGTAAGACGCAGCTCTTAGCCATAATATAGCCCTGGGAAACTGGAATCTGCACATTTTACATCTGGAAATAATGACACTAAGCAAATATAAAAAAAAAATAAAGCAGACAGTACTGAAGAAAAGGTTGAGTAAATACAGTGTGAGTTATCAATAAGGAACTGGAAGGTCATTGGGCTTTCTGAAAAACATACCCTCCCCACCCAGCTCAGAGGATTAAGGAGAAATGGAGCCACAGGGGAGTGAAAGCTTATCTGTCACAGTTTGCCTAGCAATTATCTTCTACAACGAGACGCTGCACTGTGGGATGAAACCAGAATTGCTCTCATCCAATTAAGTGTTGTTTGAGAAAACTTAAATAAGTAAAATTCTTCAAGGAATTCCTTTCTTCTGAACAAGAACTAATTTCTTGAATTTCACCACCTTTTCCTTCTTTCCATTTAATCCCAAATTAAGCCTTTACAGCAAGAGGCAGACTCTCTTAATCGCCTTGAACTTTTACCCAATTAAGAGAGAAAGGAAATGCTACTCTCTTCACTTAGTATCAACTCTACTACAGTGGCACAAACCTGACATGGAAAGGTAAAGGTACTTGTATATTAAACAGTAGAAATAGGAACAAATAAAGAATTGAGAGCTAGAGATTACTCAAAGTGTATTTGTATACGAATGACATCCCAGAAGACACTGAGCAAAATAAAAAATTAAACGGGTGCTATTCTCTTAAAGAGCCTCTTTCCACTACAAGTCACAGAGATCAATACTGGTTTTCTCATCTCCCCAGAAGACTACTGAAGTGCAAAATGGTAAAACTACAATTCTGAGGAAACAAACTTTTAGTGCCTGAAGCTCTAGGAAGTCCACTAAGAATTTTAAAAGTCTTTCTGTGAGGAAAGCAGTTGGAAACTGGTGATGGAAGCAACAGCAGTCTGTTGGTGGTGCTGTAACTGTAAAAGCAAGCAAAGCGTCTTTTCTGTGCTAAATGATCTGCGGCCCTTATCAGAGAAGCTCTCTGTAGTTCCTTATTCCAGCTATCATTCTTCTATTTGTTTGAGGTATGGGTTATTACTGCATCAGGTGAGCTACAGACTGAAGTGGATGGAGTCCAAGAGGTTGGACACAGTTGCAAATTTGCTTTTCCAACACCTCTTCCCAATAGAACTGCATTTCAGCAAGAATTTTTATGAACTACCCTGACACAAATAAAATATTAGAAAAAGGAGATAAACATAGGAGGAATCGAAAAAGAAGCAGGCAAAAGGGAGGTTTGACTGTATGCACAATATTGAGTCTGAAAGTAATAAGAGAAAAGAAACATGTGATGGAACTACTGCATTAAAAGAAAAAAGGGGAAAACCTGCCTCCAAAAGCCTCCTTCAACCAACAAAATAAATGATGTACCAAGACAGTTGTAACAGTCCAAGATGTTAAGTAACCAATGAAGCTATATATATTTCCGTCTTTCTCAAAGACTAGCAGTTAAAATAGCACTAGCAAATCTATTCCTGTAGGTGGCCTGAGAAGCAGAACTCCTGTCAGTTATGTGAAGTGAACGATGTGTTGTTACTGCTGTGAAGTATTTTGAGAGAAAATTTTTAAAAATCAGTTTTATACCATTATAGTAGCTCTTCAACATCATCTTTGATACATAATAGCATCTGTATAATACTTGTTAAATCTAGAGCTACCTCCTATCCTAGCACTCAGAAGTACCGCATTAGTGCTTAAGAAGAGATTTCTGCATACCTTTGTTTTCCTTTCTCATCCATATTTTGATCTTGTATAAGGTCTCGACGTGTTCGCTCTTTGGAGGTAGCCACAACAGAAGATGGCAACGCTGGCTACAACAAAGAAAAACAAACTACTTCGTTCATGTTCCTGATAAGTAAGTTTCTTCCTGCACGGCTCTATTTATGATGTATTACCTTTTTAATATCATCATCTTCTCCGTCGCTTTCTTGGCGTGATTCTCTTCTTGTCCGACGCTCTCCACCCAGCCTGAGGAAGAAAAAGCATTAGTGGTCACTAGAGAACATACATGTAGGACAGCGTCTGTTCTAACATGAGAAAAATACAATTCTGCATATCTAGTCAGAAGACCCAATGCTTCCAGTAAAAATCTCCCCACTGTTCCAATGACCAGTAAGTAGCATTTTACAGACAGAGTCTACTGTTGGTAAAAATCAGTAAGAGAAAACAGTTTAAGTTTTAATACAATTTGAACAGTAAAGTAAAACAGAAAAGCCCACATTACTACCATATTTGACTTTTTAGAATACCTTTGGAGTTTATTTCTCGTTTTTAATGTTTGCATTTATCTTTTTTCCAGAATCTCTAAAATGGCTACCGGTACAATGGGATCATGAGACAGATTTAAATGCATCAAGATATAAAGGTTGGTATGATTTTTCAAATGGGAAATGCTGTTTAAGCCAAATACCAAGAAAACAGGTGAGGAGGGGCAGAACACTTAGGACCTGAGAACTTGGATGAACTGAGGCTTTAACAAAGAACAACTAGACAGAGCATTTAATAAGTTATTTTCAGCTTTCACTCTCAGCTTTGTAGTACTACTAGTAAAGACGTTTCACAGTATTCACTTTGTGTTAACTGAAAAATTCAAAAGCAAGCTTTGCTTTAGTCAAGAACTACCATCACATGTAAGTCCCCACAGAATGAAGCTCACTATAATCAGTCACATCTGATGGATCTGCATTCAAATGCAAAAGCTCAAAACCTGAGTCTATTGTCACACTCTAGACATTCCATTTATTGAACAGGAGATCTCAGTCATAATTCAATTATGTCTCCTGTAAAACAAATTTGCTACTAAGCAGAATATAATATAGCAGACTTTACACCAAGTAAACCAGAAAATTCCAAGAATCTTTGTATCGCTATATCTTAATATTATTCCCATAATCTTTATATTGCTATAAGGTATAAAAGAAGATTTCACTACCATCAATCGTTATCATCCAAATATATTTCCAACAAGTCTTGAATATGTAACCTCTGAAGAAGACAGTGAAAGTCATCAGTTATTAACAGTTATTGAATCTAAGCATTTTAAATTTACTGCTATAAATTCTCATTCTGATAAAGCAAGCTTTCTCCATCAGTTTTTTCACCCACCTACTGGATGCCCCTTCAAGATCCCTCTGTTTGGCTGGGGGTCCTCCTCCACTATCCGAGAATCCACGCCTAAAAAGAAAACACTTGTGATCTCAGAACAAGTTAAGCTAACCCCAGGTCCTCCTTAAACCTCCACAATCAAACTGTATTTTGGCTTTGTGGTCATGATGTAACAATAAGTTTTCCTCAGCTCCATCACCATCTATTGTTACTACTGCAATAAAATGTTTAAATATGCTGCTTGTGGACCAACTAATTTAAACTTGAATTTCTGCACTTAATTGAGTAGCTACACTAATTCAAGGAGCCCCATTATGTTCAAGTGTTCATATTTGCAATAGTTTTCATGATGTATTAAGCTTTAACTGGCAGTCTAATATTGAAATGCAAAAAAAAATCCACTACATACTCCATTAGGAAAGAACTACTGAATAAAAATTGGCCTTTTCATTCTACTTGGGGAGGAAAAAAAAGAAAAAAAAAAAAAAGGAAAACCCACAACAAAACACTAGTGGTTTTACCTACATGTGTTTTATATTTCTATCGACTTCAACTCTTTCTATTCTTCCTGGAACAGCTACCAATTTTTTAATTACAGAGAGACTGACTTTGAATGATTTCAAAGAGACAAGGTCCCAGATACCACATAGCACCTCCCTTAACTTTGATGCTTCTCCTTATTTTTCAGGCTAACAGCTGACAGGGTTAGGGAAAACCACCAGTTTGAACTTCTTATAATTTAGAATGAGAAAGTAATTTAAATTTCAGGCAGTGATATTTGGGGGTGAAAACCCCAAATGCCCTGTAGGCCAGCTTTGGTGTCTGTTTGCTGAAACAGCAGTACAACGAGCAACGGGGGGTCAAACGGGAAATATAAGGCACCCCAGAGTCAAGACAGCAAACCAATGCCAGGGTAAAGGGTAGAAGAAACCCCGTCGCCCGCCTCTGCAGCTCCTTACCTCAGCAATAAGCTCCCACGCCCTCTACCTCCACCAGGGCCTGTGATGGCTAACAGTCTGTTTTGAGGGGGCCTGCAAAAGACAGCGGGCGCCGTTAGTGGCACCTACCCCGGCCCCCGACCCCGAGCCGCTGCAGGGAGCCTCCCCGGAGCCCCGCGGCTCCCCGAGGTGCTCTGCCCGCCGCCACGACCATTCCCTCGCGCACCCTACGGTTGCGTCCCTCTCCCCACCCCCGCCACGACGTGCAGACACCGCCAACACACCAGCGGGACCCGGGAAGGGCGCGGAGGCGGCGGCCCCTCACGCATCTCCCCCCCCCCCGCCCCGTGACAGCAGCGCGGCGCGCGGCAGCTCCCCTCACACCTCCCGCGGCCTCACCGCTCTTGACGCTCCGCTCCCCTCCCCTTCCCCCCGCCGGGCCGTTCGCTCCCGCCGCACCTCACATCGTTGGGGTCCCGGCCCGTGAGCTTGCGGATGTTCTCGTCCACGTGCTTGAGGCTCTCCTTGGCCTTCTCCAGCTGCTCCTGCAGCGCGCGCACCGCCACCGCCATCCCGCCCGCAGCGCGGCCTAGCCGGGGCCCAGCGCAAGGCACCGCTGGGTAACGGGGGGGGGTAAGAGGGCCCCGCCCACCACTCCGGCAGGCCGCGGGCCGGGACGGCGCAGCCAATAGCCCCTCAGCAGTCCCTTCCGACCGCCAATAATCGGGCACGAGAGGAAAGGGCACGCCCCACGGGGAAGGCTCACCGAAGGCGCCCACCAATCACAGGGCCCACAGGCGGACTGGCATCCCGACCGACCAACTAGCGGAAGCCTCTGCCTGCCAAGCTCTGCGAATCACCAAAAGATTGACATCCCTCAGAGCTAATGAGAACTCAATGCGTCATTTTGCCGCAGCCCAGTCAGAAAGCCACTTCGGGGACATTTATCCCCACCCACCCGGGACGCATCCTACTTCCCCACTCTCTGGGGCGCCGATCAGCCCGCACGCGGGCGGCTGGGGCGGGGGCCAATCAGCGCTCCGCTACAGAGGCCGCCGCGCCAGGCGAGCCAATAGGCGGGGGCGTTACTGAGGGCTGACGCGCGGCCCGGGGGGTGGCGGAGGCGGGCCGGCGGGGGGGCTCCGCTCCCGCCCTCACTTTTGCCGGCCATGCCCCGAAGCTGCGTGGCGTGGGCTCCGCCAGCTGGTTGTCCGTTTGGCGGCTGTAAAACTCCGTTACGGGACGTTACTCGTGACGCCGCAGGGGGGGGGGTGAGGGGTGGCGAGGTGTTTAACTGCGGCTCGC
>VUYV01000001.1:3599422-3618839 GCA_008711295.1 Anarhynchus alexandrinus
CGGTTGGCGCCACCGCCGGAGGCAGCGCGAACATAAAAGGGCCGCCTCAGGAAAGGCTTCGGCCCGCGGGAGGCCCTTCCGTGGGCGGTGGCGGCGGGGCGGGAACGCCGAGCGGTTCCCCGGCGGGTAGAACCAGTCAGGCCGCCGCTGCCGGGCCATTCTGCCTCGGCCGGCAGCATCAGAGGCTGACAGGGGCCGGAAGGGGCGGCGCGGCGGTGGCGGGGCCCCGGTGCCGGGCGAGGGGTGAGGGCGAGGCGGCGGCGGGGGTGAGCCCCGCTGCGGCGCGGAGATGGCGGACGAGGCGCTCTTCCTGCTGCTGCACAACGAGATGGTGGCGGGGCTGTACCGCGCCGCCGAGCAGGGCGAAGGGGTGAGTGGGGCCGGGGCCGCCCTTGGAGGGGGGGTGGAGTGTGTGTGTGCGCTCCCGGTAGCGGCGGGGGTAAAGCGGTGGCGGCGCCTTGTGTCTTGCAGGAGAACGGGCGCTGCACCACCAAGCTGGAGAGCATGGGCTTCCGCGTCGGGCAGGGGCTGATCGAGAGGTGAGTCCCCGCCGCTGCCGCAGCCTCGGCCCCTCGCAGCGACCCTCCCTCTCTCTGCCCGCTCCCGGGGCCCGGCGCGGGTTCCTCCTCCTCGGGGAGGGTTTTCCCCTCCGCGGCCGCCCACGTCCCCCCTCCTGCCCGGCCTGCCGGGGCCGGCAGCGTTCGCCCGCTCGGTGGGAAGCTGCTCGCTGCTTTTGGGGGAGAAAAGGTTATGCTGCAGATGGCCCCCTCTTATTAAACGTTCGGGCGTCCACTCTTTTGGCATCTCGTTCTTGCGGGCACCTCTGTTTGAATACCGTAGGACAGTTTGGGAGGCTGCATTTTCACAGTGCGTTCCATCAGGAAAACGGAGTCGGCATATATGGTTACTTTTAATACTTATAATCCTTTCCAGTTGCACCTTTTGTAGACCTACTTTTGCATATTTCGTACTTCTGGTACATTTCATGATTTTCTTCTATTTTCTTTCTTAAACATAATTTTATGATTGGTCACTCTATTTCTTTTTTCTAAAGCACTCTCAGTCCTTGGAGCTTCTCGACAGAGTGCGTTGTTTCCCCAGGCCCTGTGGGGGTGCACGATGACTTGCTGCACATTAAACTTCAGCACCCTCATTCTGAGGTCGTGTGGAGACTCTTGAGGTTCTGAAGTCATGCTTTCGTTGAACAAAGTGATGCTTTATTGCCAGATAAAGACCCTCAAGGAGGATAAAGGGATTCTGAAATAAGCAAGAGAAAGGCGTCCCTATTTGGGAAACTGGAACAAGTTTTACATGCTTTTTCCTATGTGTTAGTGCTGTTTTGCATATTTGAAGGGCTCCTTCCAAGCAGTAGTGTAGGTGTGAGCTTTTTGTTCACCTTCTCTTTAGACATTTAGGTGAAGATAAAACTGCATCCTTCTGTACTTCAACTGTCTTTAAGAAACATATAATTAAAACCATTTATTCTGCTGTCACATGGCAGGTATTAAGATAACACTGTGTTGCTCTTAAGTTAAACTAGTTGATAAATGCAGAGTGATGCTAGAAGGATACTGTACACTGGTTGGAAAAATAATTTCTCTAACATCCTCAAAAATAATGTTGCATAGTACCATTTCTTTGTATTTTTCTTTTTCTGTTTAATCGTTCAAATTATGTGTACCTTCATTACTGATATATTTTTCACTTATCTCTTAGGTTTACAAAAGATACTGCCAGGTTCAAGGATGAATTAGATATTATGAAGTTCATTTGCAAGGATTTTTGGACAACTGTGTTCAAAAAACAAATAGATAACCTAAGGACTAATCATCAGGTACTAATGCTGTAGAATAAGATTTGACTAGTTGTGAGTTACTAGTGCATTTTTTGGTTCTCTTGGTCTAGAATTAATTACATGATAAACACAAAATGCTCTTTATTTGTTTTGTTCAAAAAGCAGAATTTTAAGGTTCATGTTAGCATGTAGCTTCAGAATACAATTTAATAATTGCTTGTGATGTCTTTATTGCCACCCTGTTTGAAAAGACTAAATGCTTTGAATTTCATATGTGCTGTTGCAGAGTTGGAAACTGACAGGACAGTAATGGTTACAGTTGATTAACATTAAAAGGAACTTTTTTATGTATCTTCCAATAAATTTTAGTAGAAAAATAGTGCGAGAAATTGATATTGCTGTCTTAACATCTATTTAACTAGAATGGCTGCCTTGAAGTATTTTTGTTATTTTGAAGACTTTTTACAGTTTTCAGTGGTTGAGACCCTTAGTTGTACTCTACTGAACATACTTGTATAAGAAGCAGCTGAAAAACTTGCATGTTGGTGACACTGTGTTGTATCTATGTCCTTTCCTATATAAACAGTCACAATTCTTAAAGCAAGATCAAAATAATGTAAGGAGCCATTTTACTAGAGTAAAAAATCTTTTTCCTTTTGAATTACTTGGTTTTCTTATGGCCATTTTCCTGTTGTATCAGAGTAGGAACAAGAGAATTTGTACAAGATTGTACAGAATTTGTGTCAAAATAGGTTTTATTTTTCAGTGAGCTGTTTATCAAGTAATAACAACAATTAATAATTACCTTATAAATTTGTTTTTGAATTCAGAGAAAGCTGCAGTATTGAGCTTAGGTATATACAGCCTTAATTGAATTTCAAGGGCTATGAAGTTCCAAAGTTGCACAGTCATTAGCAAAGAAATTTAAATGACAGGTGTAGATTAAGCTATACTGTGTTCATACATAATTTATTAAAATGCATATTGTGGCACAAAATTGTAATGTAGAAAACACTAGACTTTTAATTTGATCATCTGCTGGGTGTTGTTGCCTGTGTCACTAACTATTCAAGAAGATAATTCTCACTGAATTTGAGAATAAGAATAATGGATTGCATACCAAATGATTTGAATGTAAAAACGCAGCATGCATTTGGTATATTAACAAAGACCTTCTAATATGGGACTATTGTTTCTGAGCACTGGAAGGACTCTTCCAAGAAGAATGTAAATTTTTTTTTTTAGGGTTAACTGATCATATTATTATCTAGGGGTTTTGTTGTAAACTCACAATTAAGTATCTTCTCTTTTGTTTTGATAGTTCATGTAAGTAAATAATACAGTTTAAACTTAAATGACATATACCTTAATCTAAAGTGTCATTTTTCAACCTGAGAACATTTATATTGTATCTACAAATCAAATCCCTTCACATAAAATGTTGATTACGTGTTACTGCATATTCAACTAAAAAACCCTTTTTTTTTTTTTTAAACAGGGTATTTATGTCCTTCAAGACAACAAATTTCGTCTCTTGACACAAATGTCTGCGGGAAAGCAGTATTTAGAACATGCACCAAAGGTACCCTTCAGTTTTATCCTTGGGATCTACCAGTTTGATTTGAATTATCTTGATCTATTAATAACAACTTTAAGTTTTGTAATTGAATGGATACAGACTCTTCAAAAGGGCAGCTAAAGTTTAGTCTTCAAGACCTGTGCTTTTTAGAAATGCACCTTGTTTTGGAACAGCGGATTTGATTTATGATTCAAGAAACGGTCATAGTCATTATGAAACTTGCTGTTGTCATGTTTGAGTTGCTTGATGGTAGGAGCTGGTCTGCCACGATCTGCCACTACCACACGAATTCTTTCTTTCTCTTTGGAAAGCATGTACTTTCAGAAGCTTTTTTAAAATTTCCAAAGCACGTTTAGAAGATGCTATTTGTTACCTAGAACAAGCTTCTGAGATTATATGAACATTCAGAAAGATCTTCTGCCAATTAAAAATAGTTTTGATTGTAGGTACTGAGTTAGGGAAATAGTTAAGGTAAGTAAAATGGGTGCCTTTGCAGAAGCTGTTATAAAGCACTTTGGTTCAGGTGGATGGAAGAAATGGGGCATTCAGTTCCATTTTATGGTTTCTTAATTCTTGATGTCTTTAGTTATCACAGTTGCAGTCTGCTGTTCTTGGGATTTTTTTTGGTGTTTGGTGAGGTGTTTCTTCTGTTTTGCAATGTGTATTCTAAATATCTGTAGGCCCTTATATTCTAAGATGCAGCCTGTGCAAGAATGCTGTCTTGGAGTGTTTCTCCTTCATTGACTTCAATACCAGATGCTAATTTCAGCCAAATCTTGGGAATAATTTTTTTAAGGATATTAAGTTCCTACAGGTTTAATGGAAATAGAAACAAGTGACTCAAGATAGTGCCTCTAAGAAGAGAAATCTGTATTGTGAGGTCCGCTGTCCCAAATATTGGAGCTTTCATCTATTAGAGACATGACAAAGTCTCTCAAGCATAGTAACAAAACCTCCATATTGTCCAAGTGTTAAGTCTTGTTTTTGAGTACTTAGTTTCAATCTTTAGTAACAAGCTTCACCCTTGACTCTTATTTAAAGTGCAACTTTATATTTAGTATTTAGCTTTTACCTGTGGACTAATCAGAGGAGGCCTATCAAATTTGGGAATAAAGAGTATTGTAACAGCTGAAGTTTCATCAATGCCTGCATGTAAGTAGTTCTCAGAGTTATTCAATTATTACCTCACTTGGTAACTGTCCTTACTGACTTCATCATTGTATAAGCGTTAATCAAGGTGGGATTAGTTTCACACTGCTGGGCCATAGGAGTCAGTATGAACTTCAGGGTATGGCTTGTCACTAAATACTTTAGTGTTTAGAAAATACTGACGGAGGGAGAACCTCCATGATACTGAGTAGAAAGCAAAACTAAAAAGTTGTATTTATGTTTGGAAGCATCAAATGCATAAGGATATATGTCCAGAAAGCTATTTGAACAAGTGAAGATAAAACCAGCTAGATACATGCTCTTTCTCTGCAGAAGTCATTAAGAAAGTTAGTAAGTGAAGGCCATTATAGCTACCCAAGTTGCTTAAATTTAAAAATTTAAATGGATTTAAAAATTTCCAGAGACTTTGCATGAATTTTAAATTTAGCTGACAAGACTGTTGTAATGTGGGACATGAATCAACTTAAAGAAAAAAAGAAAGAAAAAGCTGTTCAGCTGGAGTTAAATTTAAATAATGGCTAGATTGTTCACAATTAAACACTAAAATTGAAATGTTCCTTACTGTTTCTTTTAACAAAATGATTACAAGAAAATAATTACTTGGACAAAGTAACTGCTCTGATACTTTGCTCTGACTTTGCTTCTTCTTTGCAGGTAAATTTCAGGTGATGATACAGAAGATGTAGAGCACATTCAAATATGGGTATCTACCTTAAAAATCCTTTGTCTGTGGATTCAGTATCTTGGTTCAGCTTTGTATGTAGCTTGTAAATTATAGCAGTGTGCAGCACAATTCCAAAATCCGTAATAAATGTTCATCAAAATAACACTATTCTTGCATCTTGGTATGAAATTCATTCTATACCAAGGTGTTAATGTCCACACGGTAAAAACTGTCTAGCCAAAAGTTTTCAGCAAAATATTTCAGTTACCAAAACTTCACATATGGAAGACCAGAGGCATATTTTAAGAGCAGAGTAAAAGCCTGACCAAGACTAAATTGGAATAACAAACTAATGTGTTTTGTGTCACCTAATATGAATACCCAACTGCTGCCTTTCCCTGTTCACTCTGAACTGTGAGGCAGCAATTGCTTTTGTATTATTCTGAGGAAGCCATTGGCACATGAACCAGCAGCCTTCGTTAATGGTGTTCAGTGGTGGCTTAGTTCATTTGTAGGAATGATACGGGGCAGTAGAAAAGAGAACTTCTATATAGTTAAACAGTTTCTCCTCCCTCCCTAAAATTAGCAGCTTTTTTTTGGTGTCAGAATAATTTTATGGCTAAGGTCATCTATATTGGCCAAAGAAGAAAATTTGTTTTAGCTTGTTGTGCATAAACTCAATATTAACATAACTGTTTTTAATTGCTAGCTACAACTCACTTCTGTAATGAGTGTGTGCAGGAAGATGATTAGGCCTGCAAGAAGCTATAAAGACATCACCAAGGCTCTTGAGGACATTGGGGTTTGCTAGATACTGCTTGTAACAAGATTTACATAACAATACATATCTTGCTGTAGGTAAGCATGAAAACACCTTGTTAAAACTTCTAATGAATTTGACTGTAAGACT
Source organism: Anarhynchus alexandrinus (assembly GCA_008711295.1). Taxonomy (NCBI): domain Eukaryota; kingdom Metazoa; phylum Chordata; class Aves; order Charadriiformes; family Charadriidae; genus Anarhynchus; species Anarhynchus alexandrinus. The sequence goes on from VUYV01000001.1 coordinate 3,605,541, forward strand.
TTTCTGTTGGCAGGTTCAGGCCTTATACTTTCAAATGAATCATAATAGAAACTTACGGTATTTACTCAGAAGTGTGAGAATGCCTTGTGATAGCGATTCAGTTTCTACTTTGAGACCAGTAAATAACAGGCTAACTAGAAAAGCTGACATGTTGAAATAGCACTTTTGATTGTTATAACTACCTCCTGTGTTGGGAGAAGCGTATGTTCTCCAGTTGCATGGCGGGCAAGAACAGTGGAAGCTGTTCTTCCCTAGGCTCTAGGGAAGGTCTGAAGTTTGTAATGGATCAAGCCTTTTCTACATAGCTGTTACAGGCTGGCAAGCTATAGATTAGAAATGTGATAACCAGGTTATTGTACTTGAGCTTAAGATGTGGCCAAATTCTGATCTTTTCAGGCACTGTGAATGCTGGTTCAGATTAGTTGTAGCTGAATAACTTGACAGTTCTAGGAAACATCTAGAGCAGAACTCTAACTAGCAGGACACTGTGCCACTGGTTATAGAACTAGCAAAGATGACACTAAGTACAGTAGTACGGTACTTGGTGGGGACCAGCTGTTCAACTGATTGAAAACACTGGGTTCTTATAGTGGTAGTTTATAGTAAGGTTGCGGTGGTTGTTCACCTTTGTAACTCAGATTTGTTTGAAGTTGTAGGGCTAGAGAATTAGCTAACTAGTATTCTTGCATTTCATGGGTTCTTCAGTTGCCCACTCATCCTGCTTTCAACACGCTGAAAATGTTACTAAAGAGACTAGAAATAACTTGCACTGTATGTCTAATAGATGGATGCTTCAGTGCCATCGCATTTTAGGCATCTGCAGCGTGATACACATTCAGTATCAACATACACAGAATCATTGTTACTTGCATCTCCAGAATTAAAACTCCAGTAGTTACTGTAATTTACTTTGATTTTTCACATTCCAGATGCAAAAGTGTCAGTCATTCAAAGACATATTAAAGGTTTATCGATAACTGGTTGTGGTTAATGATTAATTTTAATAGCAAGGGGAGGGTCTTAAATTCTGCAATATTCGGAAAGCAGATGTCAGTTAATACTCTGTATCAATTTGCTGCTCTCAGCAGAATTCATAGTTCCTTTAACATGGATTTTTAATTGTTGAAGATAATTAGAACCAGAGGGAGTCATGTATGTACCAAGTAGATGCTGATACTCTTGGCGAAGCACTCCACGTTAAATATATAAATACACAAGCTAATATATTTGTCAAGATACCATACAGAAAACAAATTTGTTCATTCTGTTTAATAAATGCTTCTATTAAAAGCATTGAATACAGCTGTGTAATTTTCACTGGTTTCTGCAACTGTTTACTAAAAGATAGTACTACTACTCAGGAAGTAGTTACATTTATGTTCTACTAAAATAATTGTTTCAGTAACTTACTGGCTATAGTTGAACTGCTTAGTAGTGCTTAAGCTCAGGAACTAAAGCTTGGAAAAAAACCACATTCAGTCCTAGTTGTGTAGATTTCTATAGTAAGGCTGCTGTTAAAATAGTATGAAGAATGAGAAACGCCATAATGTTTAAGAACACTCTTTAAAATGCTTTTATTAAAAAAGCCCTCAATAAGTGGGTGTTAGATAAGGAACAATCATTTGTAATGTAACCTCAGACTTCACCTAATGGCAGTGTCCACAAGATTACTCAGATGGTAGAAATTTCTAACCAAGAATGTAGTTTACAGAGACAGTGGCTTGAGAGATGATGCCAGACACTTCATGACCATTTTACAATGACGGTGATGATGATATTGGAGATGTTGACAATCTCATGCTAAACCTCAGCTTAAGTTATTCATAGCTGTCTGAAATGCATTATTGTGAGGGTGTTCTGAAGGGGTTGTATAGTTCAGGTCTGAGCAGTGCAGTATCTTGCTGTTAACTCTCATAATGCCGTTTGTACTATGGCAACATGAAATACTTCATATTCTCACAACAGTCTAGGAAGGCTCATCAGCCAAGTCACGTTGATCGAAGTACCTAGTGGAGAGAAGGGGAATACAGTAAGAAACCTCTAATGCAGCATGCCCCTTGCTTTGCTCTGAGTTGTTAGAACCCTTGCTTTCTAGCTCTTTTAGTGTTTCTATCATAGTTATAGCTTTGCAGTTCATGGAGCTCGTCTGGGGAAACCAACAAGCTCACTTTACTCTTAGGTTTATCTTAAGTCCTTTTAGCTAAGTATATTTGCTAGGTAGGCCCAGGGTACTTTAACTGACTTCCATATTAAAAGAATCTAGGTTAGAACAAGAGTAATCACACATTTATTCTGGCCATACTTTACCGGTTTAGGTATGTAAGTTGCATTACCTGCTAACTAAGCAGATTATTAAGTTCAGAGCTGATATTTGTTCTTCATTCTTGTTCTCCTAAAAGAGAAATAAATATTATAACAGTTCTTTTGTTATGTGTGTCAAATAGAAAAGCTGTTACATGCTTGTACTCTTCCCCTTATTCTCAGGCAAACTTAGGACATGAGAAATTACTTACCAAGACTTCAAGAACTAAAAAAATCATCCTCCTGATAATTTGCTAAGTTCAGCAATGTTACATTAAATCTTACCTCTAGTACTCTGACTTCTGAGCACCGTCTTGCCAGCTGTCGAATAAGGGAGTGAGCTTCAGGTAGCAAAGGTTTTTCAAGGCATGCCAACAGTGCATAAAGCCACCTACCCTGTGTGGATTCAAATAACAAAGTTTTAATTATGAGCATTTCCTTTAAGTTTCCTGCAAGTTTGATTTGTCATCACACTAACGCAGGTAAGCTTTCTGGTCTGTGCTGCACTTTGAAAGATTAAATATGTCTTTGCCAGCGCACTCATGCATCTCCTAACAAACGGAGCTGTCGGTAAATACAGCGTGCAGCACCCTGACAGCTTAAACTGGTCAGAACCAACTGCTGCTGCAGTCTGACCCTTGTCTCTCCCCAGTGCTGACACTCATCTAACCTTGTGGTTTAAGTTAGCGTGGGGAGCAATAAAAAGGGGAGGGGGGTTTGGTAGTACTTGACAGATCTGTATCTGTTATGTTTTGTAATTAGCCTTCCAAAAAGTTCTGTGAATACTCATTTTAGTATCTAATCAAGAAAGTTTTGAAAGTAACTGAGTGTGATACATGCATCTAGAGAACTCTTTAGAAACTAAAATAATTTCATAGAAAAGTATTTATCCCTTTTTTAATGTGTTCATGTGCAAGTAGTTAGAATAAATTAAAAATTACCAGTTCTGGAGTAAATTTTTTCTCTCCAAACCAGCTTATCAGGTATTCTAAAACACTGGTTACTGTTGCCTTCAAAAGAGGAACAGAAAGAGACAATACAATACCTGCAATGTTTTGTTTTGCTGTCCTTCTACCTGAAGGATTATATTATATAAAAAGCAATGTGATTTTTAAAAAATATACATGTTATGTATTTCTACTCCACTGTGATACTATATGGTATTTATTCTAGGTTGAAGTTACATATAAGGGTAAAGTAAGTATTAAAGCACCAGTTCCTGGAAAGAACTTTATATAAACGAAGTAATTTTCTGTGTTAACAAGAAGTTATAGATAAGCAGCTACAGATGAGGAAAGAGGCATCATGCTGACTGGCTGGTTCTGTATAAAGGTGACTAGTGGGAAACACAGTAGTAAAGGAGAGGCAAGTGTGATTCTTCTGGCCTTGCAGTCTACGTAAGCGCTTACAATGAAGCTGAAGGACTGCACTTAGAACACTAAATGAGAAATCTTAAAACACTGTCAAGGATGTAACGGGGCATTCAGCAAAAATTTAAACATTAGATGTTCTATAGAGAAATTACAAGGACAAAATACTCTTAAAACTAGTCATGATAGATGTTCACTAGTAAAGTTCTTTGTAGCTGAAGGTGAGATAATGATTACGTGTTTTCCTTGTAAGTGTACAATGAATAGCAGTTGTAATAAACAATTGCCTGCTCTAGCACAGAAAAATAGACAAGTCTTCTGCAACAGATAGAATATGAGAAATAATGATTTATGCAATGTCACTATGTGATTCTAAGAGGAAGGCTTACCTGATTCATTCTGCTTACAATACTTAGCAAAGGGGGAAAGCCCACCTGAAAAAAAATCAAGTTGGAAAATGCAGGCATTATCATAAACATTTTTCTTCTAATTTAGAACGTACTAATATCTTAATGTGATCCTCAGACATCTGTAGTGATTTGAAAGTCTGTTCTGAGCTTTGAAATCTATTAAAAAAAAATAAGCAAGATCTAGATAAGGTCCAGTCAAATTTGCTATCAAAGAACCTTGCTTTCACTGTTATTTGTTAAAGTTTTGCAATGAAGGGGATGTTTGTAGGGTAGCATGTATGAGGAGAGGAACCATATATCACCATTCAACAAAACACTAAAGCAGACTATGCAGAAAGCTTTCTGTTCGGTTCAGTAAGCGTAGCGTGCTTTAGCTGATAACAGATGAAGCAACTCTTCAACTTTTAGACTGAAGGGATAGACTTGTTCTCTGCTTCACTCAATTTCCACTTGGAAGAAATGGGACTTTCTTGGCTCACCAGAGAGCCTCCTTTCTATTTAGCAGAAAGTGGTAATAAACAGTAGGATTGTTTCTCGCAGTTATTCTTGAAAATAGCAGCTGAAAATTAGATAGAAGTCCTATACTCACCTTTATGTAATCAATTCCTAGATTTTCATTATCAGATAGTGCATCTATTTCTGAGTATACTCTTTCACCCAGGCAAAACTTCTTCCACCCTTCTTCATCCTCTGATTTTGGCTGAAGTAAATAAAAATAATTTAAAACTGAAATACTGCTATCTTGAAGACACTGAAAAAAAGACTTGATAATATTCACAAGTTGTTGCGCTAAACTCTAAAGCAACATTAACCACAGATTTAATGACTGGGAAAAAAAACCACAGTACTTATGAATTCTACTCACCATAGTAACATTGCTGTCCAGATGTTGTGACCGCCAGTGATTTCTGTGCTTGTTCAGGCTCTGAGTAATTAAAACAAAGCCAAGTCACAGTTTAACACTGCAGTTATTTTATCCTAGCCATAACTGCTCTTCATTATTCTTAAAATGTGTAAAAAGTGTCTCTTATGATGATCTATAAATCAGTAGAGTGAAGTATTTCCCATGCCTCAATATTAAATGTAACCAAGTTGCTCGTGCAGGGTTTTTGGAAGTAATGTTAAAGCTGAAGGAATTTTCAAGTCCACTACATAAAGTTGAGGTAGTAAGCTTTAATAGTCTTCTAAACTTTTCTCGGTATAACAAGCTTAAGAAAAAAACCATTGATTTAGTCTAAAAGCGCACATAAAGCCAATATCCTGTTTCTAACAGTGGTCTGTATCTGTATCAAAAGTCTCCAGAACTGTTAGAAAGAAAGCAAGTGTGTCTTTCCAGTTTATTTCTCTTACCTGACAGGGATGCCCTAGAAGACAAATTGGCACGCTTGACAGTTTCCTGTACAGAGGTGTAAACTTTTTGTAACAAGAATTTTTTCCCCCAATCCAATTGTCATTGTAGCAGTAAAAATGACTACTAAACCTGCTGTAAGTAACAGTAACTGATGCACAGTGTTTGAACAAATGACTTCTGATGCTCTTATTTCTCTTAAATATTTTTTAGGATATTCCCATACTTCACAGTGTTCATTCTGGCACAGATGAGAGGACAATTGATTTGTGTATAAAAGAAATCTGTACAGCGACTATGCTTTTAGATGTCAGTTTCCTTAGTGCTACTAAAGCATTGGATTATGCCTAATACACAGTATGCATTGTAGAAAGAGGGGCTAGCTCAGTTAATGTTTACAATGTAAATGCAGTAGTACACATCTCCACCTTCACTGATTTACCTCCCTGAAAAAACAGGGTAAATGAGCTCCTGCAAAGTTCAGTGCTACAGCAGCTTCAGTGCCATTGGTTATACTTTAGTTACTTGAGGTCTTCCTACAATGCAGTATTAACACACTGTAAACATACCTTCTGCAGCACTGGAGTCATAAATGATCTCTACCTACATCTTTATTATGTTTTGCATTTCACCCTGTTTGAACTGTGGATATAGAGACTGCTCAATTCTCCAGTTTTGTTCTTGTATTTAAGAGCAGGGTGCAAATGCAGTAGGAAGGATTTAAGTCTGTGCTAACGCTACAACCTTACAAATACATTTTACCAAATCAGTATTTCTCCTCATAATGGGTGCCACCACTGTCAACAGTACCCTAAATGGACAGCGTGTTCTATATACATGAATCTCCTGGTGGGTTAGAATCCACTTGTTTTTCAGTTAATGTTGAGCTCTGCAGAACATTCCTGCTAGCACTAGGTTTTAATATAACTGCGTAACACCATAGGGATTTTTGTCCTCCCTCAGCTACTCTCTATCATTTAATCTAAATACCCACATACTTTTGCTGAAGTTGAAGAATATTTTTTTAAACATGACTCTCTCAAGAGTTTTATCAGAGGTTTAAAAGTCACACAGTATATACTCGATTCTTTTTCAAGAATTTAAAACATTTGCCTACAAATATTCGTCCTACCATAAAGTTATAACATTTCTATAACTAGATACAATGTTGTTCCCTGTAAAGCACAGACAGTGCAAGTCCCCTCACACACACCATTTTGTACCTGACGAACGGCTGAGAAATTGGCCACTTGCTGCTGCTGCCACTTCAGCGTTGGAGAGTATCCTTCAGGAGCAGGCTGACATCCGGAAATCTAAGAAAACACTGGCAATAATTATAACGTAAAGAAAGCTTTATAAGAAGAATCCTTAACAGAATCAGTAAGTGTTTACTATCAGGTGAACAATATCCTTTAAATCTTCATTTAAGAAAGGTAAGTCACATCCATGACTGACTTAACAGTTGGTTTAGACAAAGTTTCTTCTGTTTGACTCTCATATGCAAATAAAAAGGAAAACTAAGTATTCAAAATACCTTGTCAAAGAATTATTTATGGTCTTTTTAGCAATTGTTCTGCCTTAATTTCCTTTTTATAAAAGGTAGGGTGCTGTTTCCTTATCTGGGACAGATGCTATGAATCTTAAGCATTGAACTTGCCAAGATAACAAGTTGAGGAAGACAGAAGACCACAAAAATACCTTTTAGGAAATTAACTCTGACAGCTAAGTAGATATAACCTCTTTAAAGATTAGCATGAAAGAGTTATTAAAAAAAAAAAATATCTTTCTGCAAATGTTTAAGAATGCCACTACAAAGACATGAGACAAAAGAAGAATGGTCACACAGAAGTTACATGGCCATATGTCAGTACTAGAAACTTTTCTTGAGCAATCTAGTAGTGAAATTCCACATTACAGTTTTCACTAGAGAAAGGCAAACTTGGTCTCTTCAACTATTTGAAAGCAGATTTAAAACCAAGCTGGCAGGGCAATGTGACAACAGAAAAATTTGCTTGGGCAGTAAAGAAAAACTCTGATAAAATATTCCACCAAAAAGGAAATAAGTGATGCTAGAATTTCATCTAACTTTAGTAAAGCTTAGCTGTACTTACTACCCTTACTCCAGATATATATATTTATAGATATGGAGACATCTTTTGTCTGAAGTTTATGCAGGTTTTATGATTAAATATTTGTAAAATTCAACATAACATTTGATTTCCTCAGACAGTAAAACAGACTGCTGTGTATCAAATAGTATGGATATTATCAATTTACATAAATTATAAAGACAGCTGTTAGCCAGCAGTTGAACGAGTGTTTCTTCAAACCCAGACATTTAATTTAATTCTGTAGATGCTTTTAAAATCCAGCAGTGCTGGATTCTGCCAACCACTCTCCAAAATTAGTACAATTATGATACTAACATCTTTCCCCTTAATTTTTTTTTCTCTCCAAACAAAACATGTAAAAGCTCTCAAACTTACTGAAATGTTTACTGTCTGCTTCTTTTTCAATTTTTTGGGGTCTATTTGTGCCACGACCACATCTGGGCATCGAGCTGCTTCAATCCTACAAAATAAGATCAAACGGGTACATTTTTTTTTTTTTTTTCCTTTCTGTAACAGGTGGTCATATGCCGGATGCCTCTGAAACACTGCACCTGCAGAAATCTTCAGGTATGTGCAATACTGGCTATACCGGCAATTCTTACAGAAGGTTCGACTTGAGAGTTACGGGTCGACTATTCTCCGTGTCTACAGGGCTGCTCTGCCCTCCGCGGGGCTCGCTTACACCCGAACGGGCCCGAGGGGGGGCAGCGCGGCCTCGGGAGGGCCCGGAGCCGGACCTGCACCTACCCCTTTCTGTGGGAAACCGAGCAGCACCGGCGCCGCCGGCTGCGGAGCCGCCAGTCTGCCCGGGCGCGGGCAGCGCCCCGCGGCCGTTACGCAGCCCGGGAGAAGCGGCAGCAGCCCGCGGCGCCGGACGGGACCCCACCGCACCGGGAGCACCGGGCAAACGGCTTTCTCTGCTGCCCGCGGCGGGCAGGGCAGCGGTAGCGCGGCACAGCCGCCCTCGCCCACCCCAGCGCCAAGCTCGGCCCGGGCAGTGACGGCGGCGAGCCCGGTCCGCCGCCCCGACCCCTTCCGCTCCGCCACTCACTGGACGCGCTTCAGATACTCCTGGGGCGTCCTGGGAGGCACCGTGGGGTCGAAGTCCTCGGCCAAGTCACAGTCATCCACGGGCAGCAGCCGCGGCATCAGCTCCTCCACGCCCGACTCCATGGCCGCACCGCCACCGCCCCCCCCGGCGGCGGAGGCCGGCCGGCGGCANCCGGGCCCTTCGGGGGGGGTCGCCACGCAGTGCCCTCGGCCTGCCCGGCAGCGGCGGGCCTCGCCCCGGGGCGCTCGGGGTCAGCGGTGGGATCATTCTGGGAGCGATGCCGTTATAGGCACGGCGGGGTCTCCCGTCCGCCTGTCGGTCCCTTGCGGCCTGACGTGGAAGCGATGGCGTGAAGGCGCCGTGTGCGTGGGGCTGCGGGGCCGGGAAGCAGCCGGCCCCGAGGCGAGGCCTGCTCTGGGGGCTTCGGCCGCCCTGAAAACCAGCGAGGGGAGGAAAAGGACATTCGGCCAAAGAGCCGTGCAGGGAGTGGTTGTGCCAATTTTCTGCCCATCAAACCAGGCCTATTGCTGCAGTGAATCGGGTTAAACCTTCAATAACCCATTTTATTAGGCCCTGTGGCATTACACCATATTTTTTACAAATAGTTCTTTAAAACTTATCCATTAGTATTTTGTATTCTACCTGCATACGTCCAGTAATAATAATACTCATCCCTTCCTTGAAATGCTCTGAGATCTATGGTTGAAATCAGTTACTTGCTATAGATGTAAACACAGTGCTCATTCTGGCAGGGTCGCTGCCCCGAGGTTTTATTTTGTTGCTGTATGGGTTTATCTGAATACTATTATGTGGGAGTAACCACATGCCAAATCAAAAGCAAGGTAGCATTAGCAGAAAGTGGGGTTGCGTCTCAGTTCAGATAAAAAGCAGAAGGATAATGCTGTAATCATTTACATTGTGTATCATGAAATTCCTGTTATGCAAAATGTCAATCTGTATATTATTTTTCCTATTAGTTCTGCTGCCTTGAAAGTCAGTTTGGTGCTACCCATAGTCCATCTAGTAGATCAGAGTAGCTCTAAATACTTCTGACAAAAGTTCAAAAAAAGCAATGCTTTTTTTTTCCTGCAAGGCTGTGTTTTAGCAGTTCTGAACAAACATCTGCCCTAACTCCTCCTCTGCACTGACTTTTGTTTGCTTTAAGGTGTTTCCAAAGCCATCTACGTGTAACAAGGAGTTTTAATTCTGAAACCCGGATCTAACGTCCTAGTTGAGTATGCAACAACCGCAGTCACCACAAGAAATAAAACCTGCTTAGTTAAAACTACAGTGAAATCTCTGGAAAGGCTGACCAATGGTCAAGACAAAAACTCTGGTGAGTCCGGCTGTAAAAAGTTCTCTTAGTACTTTGGTAATATTCAGAACTTATTTTTCTATTTGTCGTGAAGTCAAAAGCTATGGACAAAAAGAGAATCCACAGATACAAATATACTTTAAGTATACTTTCTATTTTTAGATTACTTTTTTCCTGGAACTTTCCACTGCTACTTTTTAAATGAAGTAACATATTTTTAATTATTACAGGTAGTCTTCCATAATAAAATAAAATTGTTCCTAACAGGTTTTACCAACAATGTTGATGCAGTGGCTAGCAAATATGAGTCAGTGGAGGAAGAGGAAAAAGAAACTGGAAATTAATATCCTTTCTCCTCAACTGCCTAGGCATTATGGAAGAGTACTTTTCCAAAGAAAGGGTGAGTTGCCATCAGTGGATATGCACTGCCGACTGAAAAAAAGAAATCTAACACATAAACTAAAAATTCTGCATTAAGAAAAACTAAATGCTTTCACTGCATATTCTAATACTGGGAGATATTGAAGTATTTTCTTGTAATGAGTATACAGCATGTTAGGATCCTATTTGCCGTTCTATTTTTTTTTTGCTTCTTGCTTTTCTCGGTGGTTTGCACCATTGTTAACAGCTGGAAGACATTTCTTGACGTTTAGAGCATTGGATTGAGTCATTATGTAATGAAATTTAGTTGTGCTAACGACTGATTAAAAATACTGTATACCTTTTATTTGCAGTGAACTTTCAGAATAGTGTACTTTCCTGTTCTTCCTTCTACCCCTTTAAGTGTCTTTACCTGTCAGTTACCTTTTTCTCTTGTTGTCTATAGAGTTCATCCCACAGTTCTGACTTTGGGACTTACCTCTTTTCAGTATAACTTTCTGAAAATGTTGCACAGAGTGTTTGAGTTGTTTTGAAATGATAACACTCGAGTTGCTTTCTGTGCATCTGTTTGAAGTTTGCCCTGTTGTGGGTTTGTTTTGATTATTTTTTTTTCTTTTCAAACCGAGCAGGTTACATGTCCTTGGCAAGCTCCTGCTTTATACTCCCACAACTGGCAGTGAGATTTGTGGACGTGGAAATTTAAAATGCCTCCCTTTAAGTTCTGCTGTTGTTTACCTGCTCATGTTTTTAGGCTGAAGAGGACCGGCAAACAATAACGGAGGTAGCAATGGCATAGAAATTCTTTCATAATTACATTTGACATATAAGAAAAAGAGGATAAGGATGTTTTAGTCATTTCTATTTGGTTGGTGGGCATAGCATGTTTTCAGAGTTGCGGTGAAGGAGGACATGGTAGTCAGCAGAATGTTTTTCAGTCCTCCCCCACGTCTGCATTGGTTGTACTGAGATTTCTCAGGAAAGACAAAAGTTACTGTGCCAGGCTTGTGTAAAAGGGTTCTGAAGTGCCCTGAAACCTACGCATCACTATAACTTGGGGTTGGGGGGGAGAGATAACCACACTAACAAAAGAAGTGAAAAAAAAAAGTACAGTGAAAGTTATTGTGCAGATAGCAGATGTTATATTTCGTGTTATAAACGTGTTATATTTCTAAGTATTTAGGAACGTGACATAAAGTATTGTCTCAGGCTAAAACCCACCAGGAACATAATTCCAATCTCTTTTTCCCCAGGTTGGCCGAAGAAACACGTGAACCACCTCCCAGGTTAAAAAGCTGCCGTGAACGCACACGGTGGCAGACGGGCGGCCAGCGGGGCGAACTCCAGCACTCGCGGGAGCCCGCCTGGCTCGGTCCCGAGGGCTCCCCCGAAACCAGCCCCGGCGGGCAGCGAACCGAGCCGCGGAGGAGCCCGACATCCACAGCCGGGGGTGAGGGCAGCTCCGGTAACGGCGGGTACTGGGGCGGGGGAGGGGGGGGCGGTAAGCCGCGGAGCTCAGCCCGCCCCCCGGCCGCCGCTCTCTGCCCCTTGACGTGGCGCGGACTCTCCCATCAGCCATGTTGGCTGCGTCGGCAGCGCCGGGGCGGCTGCGTGCGGGCGGGGAAGAAGCCGGAGAGGCGGCGGCGGCCGGGACGCGGGGTAAGCGGGCAGGGCGGGAGGCGGAGGGGGGCAGCGGAGGGCGCGGGGAGCCGGAGACGACGGCCAGTTTGGGGAGGGGGTGTACCGCGGGGAGGAGACTCCGTGGCCGGGCGCCGTGGCGGCAGCTTGGCTCCCCCCTCTCCCCGCTTGCCGGGTACGGGGGATACCCCGGTGGTGGGGCCCCCGCCCGGCTGCTGGGCCGGGAGGGAGCGTGGTGGGGCGCTCCCCGCCTCCCCTCACGCCGCCCGCCGTGGCGGTGAGGGGGGACCCCCGGGCAGCCCTGAAGCTGCTCTCGGGGGATCCCCCGGGTGGCCCTGAGGGGCCCGGGGGTACCGCCGGCGGCTGGTCAGCGCTGCCCGCCGCCTCCTGGCGCCCCGGAGGAGCGGAGCGCCCACCCCGGCCGCCGCGGGGGGGTGGGGGGAGGCCGGCTGGCGCGGTGCGAGCAGCCACCGGGAGCCCCGTCCTCGGGGAGGGCCGGCGGGGCACGGCCTTTGCACGGCCGCCGCTGCGCCCGGTGGAAAGTGCGGCGGCAGCTCTCCTGTCCCGCAGCTCTTCTGTACCCGCCTCGTTGTGCCGCTGCCGGGGTGGGGGGGTGCCTTGCCGTAGAGGTAGAGCTACGCCAAAATTGTGCTTAAGCAGGCCCTGCTGCCGTTGAGTATGTGCTTTTTAATTTGGGTGGGTTATAACGTATGCTGGTTGTTTAAAAAAAAAAAAAAAAAAGCGAAAAAAGGAAAAAAGGGGNACGACGGCCAGTTTGGGGAGGGGGTGTACCGCGGGGAGGAGACTCCGTGGCCGGGCGCCGTGGCGGCAGCTTGGCTCCCCCCTCTCCCCGCTTGCCGGGTACGGGGGATACCCCGGTGGTGGGGCCCCCGCCCGGCTGCTGGGCCGGGAGGGAGCGTGGTGGGGCGCTCCCCGCCTCCCCTCACGCCGCCCGCCGTGGCGGTGAGGGGGGACCCCCGGGCAGCCCTGAAGCTGCTCTCGGGGGATCCCCCGGGTGGCCCTGAGGGGCCCGGGGGTACCGCCGGCGGCTGGTCAGCGCTGCCCGCCGCCTCCTGGCGCCCCGGAGGAGCGGAGCGCCCACCCCGGCCGCCGCGGGGGGGTGGGGGGAGGCCGGCTGGCGCGGTGCGAGCAGCCACCGGGAGCCCCGTCCTCGGGGAGGGCCGGCGGGGCACGGCCTTTGCACGGCCGCCGCTGCGCCCGGTGGAAAGTGCGTCCGCAGCTCTCCCGTCCCGCAGCTCTTCTGTACCCGCCTCGTTGTGCCGCTGCCGGGGTGGGGGGGTGCCTTGCCGTAGAGGTAGAGCTACGCCAAAATTGTGCTTAAGCAGGCCCTGCTGCCGTTGAGTATGTGCTTTTTAA
>VUYV01000001.1:3618994-3827980 GCA_008711295.1 Anarhynchus alexandrinus
AAAAAAAAAAAAAAAAAGCCTTTAGTGAACAAAAGTGGGAGAGCAGGTTTGGAGGATGGCTGTGTTTGAGTAGTGAAAATGAGATTCTTATGTTGTCAGTTTGACAACTTGCAGTTGCTTAGGGAAAGCACTAAGTCAGTTTCCTCATATATTTGAGTTCCTCCTTGGAACTGAAATAGATTTGTATCTGAAATGCTGAGTTTGGCATAAAAACAAAGTTGAAGACTTATTATTAATTTCTTTTATTTTACCGGATTATTAGTGTATAATAAATGGAAAGAATAGGTTTGTTGGAAGAAAAGTGCACAGTGGACTGTACTAATTTAGTGGTATTTAAATTCAGAGTCACATGAGGGACTCTGATCTCTCTACGGTGGAACTCTTAAAACATTGAAGAGAGAAATGTTTTGATTTTGTTTGGGTCTGCTTCCAAGGATTAGTGGATATTGGTGATCTTCTGTATTGGGACACATTTACATGTGATGTATAAATGTTTAAAAGGTGCTGAGATGAAGGAGGGGCGTTTAGAGTAATCTGTTTTGAAGAAACTATCGTTACTGTTTGCAGTTGCTTCTAGAAGCATTTCAAAGTAATGTGTTTCAAAACTGCTTATTCAGCTATAGGATAGCTTTCTGAATGGTATATCAAACATTTTTGATAAGTGTAATGGTTAGAAAGTCCTAACTGTACTCTTGCATCTAGTCAGAGTAATTACATAAATACTATTATTTACCTGAGAATCAAGCTTTCATAGTTAGGTGTAGTCGGCCTGTGGCTCTGTGCACTTCAGTTGTGGCTTCTTTGTGTGACACAGTGCGAGATTGCCGTGGTGCAGGGGTGCGATGTACATTTGGCCTCAGCAGCGGGAGGAAGGAAGCAAGGCAGGAAGGACTGCTGGTCTTGTCTGGGTCTGGGTGTCCTGTCCTGCAGCAAAGCTAAAGCAGTGACACCTCAACATGGGAGCTGTTGCTGTTCAGCTGTTCTGAAAAACACTTCCCTGTGGTTTTCTGAGGTGGGCAATGTGTATTTTGTGGCATTCAGGTGTATGAAGTTCGGTATGTAGTGTGTAGGTCAGCAGGGTTTGCTGTTCTGGTTTAACATAATACATCTCCACACCTATCCCAGAAAATGTTCCTGGATAGCTATGACAAAGCCATTGAAACTGAATGTAACTTGTCAGGCCATGAGTTTCACATTTGATGTATAATGAAAAATGTAAGCATTGTTGGCTCTTGGAAACGAAGGAAAGGGTGTGAGAAAAGATGGAGGGAAATTTGATTATTAGCAGGTTCTGCCTTCTGAATAGGAAATACATACCTTAATAGAAAGGAACAGTATTTGACTCAATAAATCCAACAAATCTTTTATGTATGTGTATGCACTTCAGTAGTCACTGCACACTGGTGTTTGTACATTGGTCTTTGTGGAGCAGTAACTGAGCGGTAAAAATAATATCCATGTAAAACCATTTCAAGTGTAACTAAAGTAAAATGTGGAGAAAAGACTTTGAAGTCCAGTACAGAAAGTGGGAGTTCATGTTGCAGTGTGTGGAGATGGCATCGGTGGACTTCGTAGCAGATGCCTATGGAATGGCTGAAATGGCCTTTAAGTTGCGATTTTTCTCTGTTTTCTGAGGAGATGACTTTAAAAGGAGAGATTATTCCATTTGTGGTTATAACTGAGATTGTTGCCTCATGCAGGTGGTTGTGTCAATACCCCATTTTTCAGGGATAATGTTCCTTCACTTTTTGCACAAAACATGGATTTTAATGTGTTAGGAGAGAAATGTCTTAAATTCTAGATCCTTTTCAGATACCAGGCTGTTCTTTCCTCTCTTAGCTGAATTGTCTTCTGCCTCTGATTTCTCTGTACTAATTATGATTTCCAGATATTTTCTCCCCTTGCATTTGCTTATTTTTGTTCCCTGCCCGATGGCCTTGTTCAGCCTGATGGCCTTGCAAGACCTTGAGTAAAAGTAATGGAGGAAGTGCTCTTTTGCCCAAAGTCCCATGTGGCTTCCTGTGTTGCAATTGCCATGACACGTAGATAGCATGCCCATTAACATGTTGGCAGACTAATTATCATAGTATTTCTATTACAATGTGGAGATAAGTGATAGTGATTGCACCTGTGGAAAACTTAAGAGCAGAGTACTCTGTAGAGTTAAGTTCTCCTGTCAGTCCATGTTTTATAGGAACAATTTTTAGATGGCTTTTTGTAGCTTTCATCACATGCTGACAGTTGATTATTTCCTAATGATACTGACTGTGAAATGTGGGGCTTCTCTTTGTTTATGGATGTTGTTAGTCTGTTTTGTTAAAAGTCAGCATTAGAATGAAACTATTAGGTTAAATTGTAATTTAAAGAACTTGAGAAGTTTTTAACTATGATATAAACTAAGGGTGCAATGTCATTATAATTTTAGTACAGAGAGCTAGGTCTTTACAAGTGGAGAGTCTTAGGTAGCATGTGTAATTGCTGGGCTAGAGGGTCATCAGGGTGTTTGTGAGAATTGCTGATTTAAATCTCAATTCAGGGGGATTCCTGCATGTCTAAAGCTGTTCATTAACTTAGTCTCAAATGAGACCTAGGAATATTTTCCCAGGCTACCTTTTAGGTGATTCAATCAGACTTTTACAGTAAATTCTTAATTATGAGACAGTGGGAATTTAGATATCCTAGTTGCTGTAAAAACCTATATAAATTATGTATTATAAAATGTATTAGGAAGCATACAGCAGGTATTCAGGGACAGTGTAGATATAGCTGAGTTGGGTTTATTTTTGGGGTGTGTGTGGGGTGGGCACTTCTTGCTGGCTTTCCCTGATGTTTGCGGGCTCCTGTTGAGCTTTTCAGGTGTGTCTCTTTTCCCCAGTGCTCCTCCAGCTTGTGAGTAATTGAAGATTTGAAAGCTTTAGGTCAGTGCCCAAATGGTAAATTTGAGTTTAAACAATTATTTTATGTTATATATTTTATATTATATGTTATTTTGAAGAGGTTGCTGCATCCTGGGAGTCTTAAATTTCTTTCTGTTTCACCTTGTAATTGTGTGCATTGCTTTTAGGATTTTAGAAGCTCTACTCAGTGTTTATTGATTGTAACTCAGCTACAGTATTTGAACGTGTGACTGTCATTAAGTACATTTAATATTTTGTGGTTAAAAATGTTTGCTCTTCAAGGTTCTGCTAATGCTTCTCTCTTTATTATAGTGATAAACATAGAAGTTAACCATGACAACCTTCCTGGAATTTATCCAGCAGAATGAGGACAGAGATGGAGTTAGATTCAGCTGGAACGTTTGGCCTTCAAGTCGCCTCGAAGCCACAAGAATGGTAGTCCCAGTGGCTGCCCTCTTCACGCCACTGAAAGAACGGCCAGACTTGCCTCCTATTCAGTATGAGCCAGTTCTGTGCAGCAGGACCACATGTCGAGCTGTTCTGAATCCTTTATGGTAAACCTAATACATACGTTATGCCAATATTTTTCCATACAAACAATCTTTAGGACAGTGCCAGTGAAACTGTGCAAAAGATCTGGTGTGTGGAAGTTCAAGTACTCCTCACATGAGTATACAGCTCAGACTTCTAGATCTTACAAGTTTCTGCACACAGATTTTCATATGTAACATATATACTTTTAACTTTCATTTAACTAGTCTTTACAATGTATTTAATTTAATTAATGATTAGGTATGTTATTTTTCTGGAACTACACATCTTGTGAGTTATTATACTCCTGCATTTTGCCTCTAAAAAATAACTAGGGTGGAAGTTACTATGCTATATCTTTTTAACCACTGGGCCCTGGTATAGTTTAATTTCTAAGTAAAATAAACTATATTTATTACTGACCTTAGTCCATTTGTAGACCAAAGCAGGTTAGCTGGTTTAGTTTACCAAAACAGAAACTGAAAGATGTGATTGATAGGTGGGTAGATAGATAGATACATCAGAAGTAGGCATGAGAGAGGGTGAAAGCTGTTTAAGCTAAAGGGTGATATTGGCACAAGCACAAATGATCATGAGCTACTCATGGATAAGTTTAGGTTGGAAGCAGAGGAAGTGTTTCATATGTCATTTCCAATCACGTTAGTATGGAAAAGAAATGGAACAATTTCTAAAGTGGAGTTTGATAGGCATACGAAAGGTACTGAGTGATAGTGAGAGATTAGACATGTTGTAAAAGATCCTGTAGAACTCACTCAGTTTTGTGAACAACTTGTCCCTGCTTGGGAGAAAAGACGATTTCAAAGCAGATGCAAAATTGTGTTTCAGTGTTAAACAGACACAGTGGCTGATTATACTGGCAGTCAGACTTGGTGGAAGCTAACCTTTTCAGAAGCATTATCATTTATTAAGGGCTGGAAGAAAAATAATGGAAAGACAAAGCCGTAAAGGGTCAGACAGATCCCTGACATTACAGTGAACTGTGTACATTTTTCCTGTCTCATGTATGCAAATCATGACTGGATTTTTATTTTTTTTACAAGGTGTGATTAGAGACTCAATTTGGGGGACCTTTTAAAGCCTGTGTGGCATAGTGTATCGGGCTAGATAGTCTGCAGCCCCTGAAATTAGTATAGATCATTTGATCTCGGTAGAGCTGTGTTGGGTTTACAGCATGCTGGGATTTATCCAAAGATTTAACGATATCGTAGAGAGGCTTTTGTCCTTGCAGACAGGAGAAGATGTGATAGCAAGAAATGTACGTTGAAAACATGTGAAGTTTACTTTCCCTTAGGATGTGAGTAGGGCTTTGTAAGACATCTGTATGGCATGAAGGTACAAGTTGGATTTTCTGTTCTAACTCTATGAATACTAATAAAAATGTCGATAAAAGGAGGTAGGCTCATCAATTGAAAAAAATGTTATTTTCACTAGAGAGTTGTTAAGTTGGAACCTGTTTTTTTTAGGGCATAATGTATATTCAGGATAGTCCCAGACTGACAGCTAATAGGCATAGCCTGAGAAAGGAGAAAAACACTAAGGTAGGGAGAGTTAAAGTGATTTGCTTAAAACCATGCAGAAAGTCTCTGATAAAGGTGCTGAGTCTGTATTCTTAAATTTTTCATTTGCTGCTTTTCCTTGAAGACCGTTCTTCCTCTCTAAAGACAATTTGCCTGATGTATATGTGTAAGGCTACACTTATTTTGAATTTTTAATATGGATATTTAGAAGACAGTATATTAGGAGGAAGCTTTTTCAAAGTCGATGTGTTTTTGAAAAATTAAAAGAAACTTATTCTAGGGCCAGTGGTGGAAAAAGAATTGTTCATGCTATATAAACTTTTCTTATTGTATTTTTATAGCCAAGTGGATTATCGAGCAAAACTCTGGGCTTGCAACTTTTGTTATCAGAGAAATCAGGTAAGAAAATGAAACATTCAGGAGACAGAAAATCTTTTTTATAAGGTAAAATTGAAAATCCACATTTTCAAAGTTGTAGTTGTGAACTGAAATTGACAGCAAGAGCATGAGTGTGCAGCTGTATCTTCAGAGATTGCATTGAGATTTTTTTCATGACAACTATAGTGAGCATCTGTTGCAGAGGGAAGTAGTCCATACATATGGCTTGGTTTTGTAAAAGTTAAAATCTTTTGTTTATACTTAATTTCTGTGTTTTTTATTTGCAGTTTCCACCTACCTATGCCGGCATATCTGAAATGAATCAGCCAGCTGAACTTTTACCTCAATTCTCCAGCATTGAATATGTAGTACAGGTAAAATCATTAAATAAAATCTTTAACATCTATAACCTTGCAGTATACAGAAATAATTAATTTCAATTTTATTTCTTCACTGTGTTTTAATGACTGTGAGTCTATATGTGCTTTTTAGTAGATTGAACATGTATGTCATCAATTGGAAATGGAAAACATAACTTTGTATAAGAACACAAGGATGGCTAACAAGACTGTTGTGTTTGTTTTTTTTTTTTTTAAAAAAAAAAAAGAAAGAAAAAAGAGAGGTCTCTTCTAAAGGCAATATTTTTGTTACATCTGTTTCTTTACCAGGAGTTCAATGTGTTTGTGCTGGAGTCTGCTTACTGCTGTTGCTTCCTTAAACAATTTCAGTTCAGATTTGGCTGACTGTTGATTCATCTGTCATTAATTATTTGAGTTTAAGTTTGTAATTGAATGATTGTGAGTTAATTGTAGGGGTAGCTGGTTTAGAGAAAACAGCTAATACATATTCAATTCAGGTGTTTGAATTTTAATATTCATCCTTTTTTAGGATAGAAGTTACTGAATAGAAATAAAAAACAGACCTACAACCCAAAATTGCAAACATCTGTAATTGCAAATTTGTAATCTCTAAATTCCATTTTTGGGGATTAAAATTTGTAAGACTTTAGTGAGGTGTTCACATAAAGGAAACTGGAGACTGAAGACTGAACAGAATCTCTCCTTACCAACTCTTGTAATGCAAAGTAAAGGGGATTTTTGCTCACAGTACAGAAAAATTAGTTTAGAAAGAATAAAAAGAACTGATGATCTCTAGAGTAAAATTATGGGGTGAAATGCTGCAGCATGTTATTAGGTTGGAGTCTTTTATAATTGTGAATAGCTTTGACTATTACGTTCACTTGGAGCAATAAAAACACATTATATATTAAAAGATTTATATAATTGACACATGCTTCAAAACTATCACAACATCCTGAAAGGATGTTTTTTTTTCTTCTATAGTAAGCATTTCATTTTTGTGCAGAGTTCATTACGGTAGGGGTCTCATTCCCGTTTAGCCCCAGATACGGATTACTACTTGAGAGGGAGGTAAGTTAGATGGAACATTGACATTATTGGTATGATTAAAATTAAAACTTCTGTAAAATCTTCTTTATTTTTCATTTTTGATCCTGTAAATATTGCAAGATTTGTTTTTCATGTGATTATGTTTGTGTTTCTTAAAGCGTGGTCCTCAGATGCCTTTGATATTTCTTTATGTTGTGGACACGTGCATGGAAGATGAAGACTTGCAAGCACTGAAGGAATCCATGCAAATGTCACTTAGTCTCCTGCCACCAACTGCGTTAGTAGGTCTCATTACCTTTGGCCGAATGGTGCAAGTTCATGAGCTTGGCTGTGAAGGAATTTCCAAAAGTTATGTCTTCAGAGGAACAAAGGACCTATCTGCAAAACAGCTGCAGGTAACGCACAAAAGCAAGCAAAAATCATCAAGGTGATGAAGAAATTCAAATAGTCTGTAAACAAATTTTGTAATAAAATCTTGTGTATTTGACTACAGGAAATGCTAGGGCTTACAAAAGTAGCTGTTTCACAAGTCGGTCGGGGTCCTCAAGTGCAGCAGCCACCACCTTCTAACAGGTAATGTGCTTAAAATGTCTAAAAACCATACCTTGACTACACTGATTTACTGGAAAACTTAACATTTTATGACAATGAAAACAATCAATTGACAGTGGAACCTTTTGATCAGGCACAAATTTACTAGGAGACTAATGGTTGTAGCCTGTTTCTTTCCTACAGTTTGTACTGGGAAGAAAATTAATGGGTGATAGTAAAATCATCTGGATGATGCTTTGGAAATGTTCTGAGACAACATTATATAGGCATACTATAGATATGTAAATAATGATGCTTCTGTTGGTTGGTATGCTGGAAATTGTTAATAGCTGCCTTAGTGCCCCTTTTTTATGTGGATATCCAGTTCTGCCTTCCCTTTTTCTCCCTCTTCCACTACTCTCCCCCTCCCCTTCTGTCTCTTGTTTGGAAATTGTGGCTTGATGTTTGATTCTCCTGTGTATCCCACTGTGACATAGAAGCAATTGATGAAATGATAAAAAAGAAACACAGTTTTCAAGTCTGTGCCTTCCTATAAATAGCTGCATTTGTAGACAGCCTATAGCAGAGAGCACGAAAAATTTATACATTAATGCATTTTCTGATCTTTGATTTTCACTGAAGTAGTGAAACTTGGGTTTCTTTTTGAGATTCATCGGTCATCATCCGCTGTGTTCTTTTGAGTAGGTAGGGTTTTTTCTGGATAGTGGTGCTATCTCTAAGTTAGCAAGTTTTTGTTTTACAAGAGCTTTGCTGAACTTCTTAAGCTGAGTGTGCTGTGTATGTAGTAATCCCAAACTGTGTGATCTTGGTGAGGCAGAGCTACTCTCTGAATCCAGACGAACCTAGAATTTGAAATTGCTAAGATATGTCTAGTATATTTCTAGTGACCAACTGATGGAATTTTTACTTAACAATTTGAATCTAATCTAATTTGTTTACAGGTTTTTGCAACCAGTGCAGAAAATTGATATGAATCTTACTGATCTTTTGGGTGAACTGCAACGGGATCCTTGGCCTGTTCCACAAGGAAAACGACCCTTACGTTCTTCTGGAGTGGCTCTTTCTATAGCTGTAGGGCTCCTTGAGGTAATAGCTTTAATTACAGTTGTGCTAATATGTAAATAGATCATTTTGTTGCAGAAAAAGCTGCCACAATCAATGTGTAAAAACCTTAGTAATTGATGCATATTAAATTTGTATGGTGATTCAGGTGGATATAATTCCTGACATAGAGTAATTGTAGGTGTTACACATTTTATATGAGGCAAAATTTGAATTAACAGTGGATTTAAGTTTTCAGAGGGAAAAAGTACAGTTATTGTTAGAATCCTATCAATGTGATAAATACCTGCATAGCTATTTCTTTGTTTCAGTTTGTAGAAAAACCTGATGGTTTTATTTGTCTTTTATTTCCTGCAGTGCACTTTTCCTAATACCGGTGCACGTATAATGATGTTCATTGGAGGACCAGCTACACAAGGACCTGGCATGGTTGTAGGCGATGAATTGAAGTTACCTATAAGATCATGGCATGACATTGAAAAAGACAATGCTAAATATGTTAAAAAGGGTACTAAGGTAAGAGATGATCATGAGTGATATTTTAGGCATCTTACCAGTAAGTAAACATTTACATTGCCTGGCACTGTAAAGTACTGTTAGTAGTAGCAAATGTATAAGGGGGTGGGAATTGTGTGGTTTCGTTTACCTGTCTCAGAATAGCGGTATGGCTTCAGGAATTTCTTCAGAAATTTCAGTGTATTGAGTTAGGACTTTGTCTAGCTTTGCATTAAAGTGCTTTGTAGTGTTTCCCTGGTTTAAGTCTGAGAAGATTCCTGTGATTAAATGATACATCTAGACTAAGGGTGTCTGCTTCTAAGACGGCTGCTCAAAACTGTCTCTGTAGTTGGGGGAGGGTTAGGCAGTAGGGTTTAGTTTCATCCTAAATGTACATTTGGGCAGGTGAACTGCCTCCAAAACCTGTTGAATTCATCTTAACTGGTAATAATGGGAGCTTAAATAATTATCTCAATTGCAGGCGCCTGTTGTTACAGACAAATTCAATTCTGTGTGTTGGATCTAGTACTTAATGCAAAGTTTAAAAGATGAGATCATTTTCTAGTTTAAATAGCAACCATTGGTCTGGTTAGTGTGAGTCAGGTTCTCAGCTGGTCAGAAAAAACCTACAGGTGTTGAAAATTCCAGTTTTAATTTTAACTGCAGGAAAAAATATTTTAGCTTGTTTTAGAATATGATGTGAATAAAGTCTGATAATGTTGTGTTAGAAAAGTGTTGGGAGTTTAGGATTTAATATGAAGATGAGGAGAGTTCATGTCATAAATTGCTATGAACTGTTTTTTCATCTTGGATTTAGCATTTTGAAGCCCTGGCTAATCGGGCTGCAACAAATGGTCATGTTATTGACATATATGCATGTGCATTGGATCAGACTGGCCTTCTGGAGATGAAGTGTTGTCCCAACTACACTGGGTATGTGCTTATTCATTTTTAAGTAGTATATGAAGGTGCAGTTTTTTTTTTTCTTTTTAAAAATTGTTTAAGAGGAAGAACTTACAAAAAACATTCTGGTACTTTAAAAAAAAAAAAACAAACAAAAACAACAACCCCCCCAAACCCTACAAACTTACTCTGATATACTGTGATGGTTGCATTTGTACCAGAATTTCGGAATTTCTCAGCCTCTGCCAAATTTGTCTCCATAACTGTGGGTTTAATCAGAAGGGGGTTTGGTGTTGTTTTTTATTTTTAGTATCTGTTTGTGGCTTAAATAACATGAATGTCTTTTAAACAGGCAATTTGTCCTTGCTATTTTTCTTTTTCAGTGTGTGTGTATATGTAAGCTGCAGGTTTCAGTAGATATGGACCTGTCATCCTCCTTTTTCTTGCTTTCCAGAGGGGTACAAAACCCTCTGTTATTCCTTCTGTCTTGTTTATGCCCTTCTGCTATATATTATTGTTCATAGTTTAAACTGCTGTCTTAGGTGATTATCAGGTACATCTGTTGCTCCTGATTTTTGCTCCCTCTGTCCAGTTGTACATTTCAGACATGATCTTGTATTCCCTCCAGCTTGTCTTGCCATCAGTTCATTTTAACAGGGTCAAAGCAAGTTCTAGTCTTTCTCATGAAATTGATCCCCTATTCTCTGTCATTGTGGATGACATCCTCACCCTTCCTCTTATGCAGATGTATAGGCTGGGATAACTTTGATTCTTGCTTGTGTGTTAGTACCTCATTCATTTTGTAAATCCTGGCGATTCTTCCTCCATGTTTTTTTCAAAGACTGTCTTTTATTTTTCTTTCTCTTTTTGAAAGTCTTTTCTACACTTAGAATATTTCATCTTTGCTAGTATAGCCACCTGCTTTACGTACCATTTGATTTGTGCGTTAGACTTCTGTATTCGGTCTGGATTCTTTTGCCAAGCTCGTTTTATCTTGCTTCTTATTGTTGGCTGTGACAATACCAACCGCAGGTAAAATGAAATGAAGCATCTTTGCTTATCAGTTTAGTAACTGGTGTATCTGTGGGTAGCAGGCCTTCTTAGTTGTCTGTCAATACCTTCATATGTCAGGATCCTAAGCACATGCTACATATCTAGGCGTACCAAGAAGAATGAGAGATGCGGCTGCTGAGTTTCAGGCCAGCTTGGCCATGTGAGTCACTGCTGGGTTGCTTCTTTTCAGAGGTGTGTTTGTATAGCCTTAGCATGGGAGTTTCCACTGCTTAGGATCTTAAAGTTTATTTATAAGCATTTTAAGGATCTTTATTTATAAGCACATTTGATTCCTATCCCTTTCCTGCATTAAACTCAAGCTGTATCTTTCTGTATACTGCAGTGTGATTTGGCTCTTTCTCTCCACTCTTATGACTCACCTTACCCTGTTTCTGCTCTTCCAGCAAAACTAGCCTTAGTGTATAGTTTATCCATTTCTCTTACAGATGTTCCTGTTTTCTTTTTTGTTACATCATACATACAGGGAGGGATTTCTGATTCTGCCTGTCTTTATCGTTGTCTGTCTTCAAGTATCCACCTGAAAACTTCTATAACTACTTTCAGGTGTAATGTTTGACCTATTAACACATTTTAGTAATATGATTTAATTAATATTTATGGATGAATAACACTAATATCTCCCATTACTATTTCCTAAATGCAGTATATGATGTTTCATGATGAGTGACAACTGTTGCAGTTACATCCACAGAATATTGCTAAGCATAAAACCAAATTGTGCTTCTTGAGCATAAATTTAAGCCTGAAATAACAAGTGAACTACTCAAAATAAAATGGCATGGTAGAGGTTTGGAATACTGAATATTAGAAGTAGTTAACTGACTTTGCTTGATGAGGTTCTGAGACATTTGTGGTGTTGAAGTCCAGTATAATATTTTCCCAGTGAAAGATTTTGTTATATATTATAATCACAGTGACCTTAAGATGCTGACTGGGCAAGAAGCTCACTTACAATATTTATCCCTAACATTGTAACAAAACATGAATTTAATGTTAGTCCATTTTAAGAAGGCAAAAATGTGCCTCACCATGAACTGTTACTAGTTTTAGCCTTTAATAGAAATAAGCTGTATAAATTCCATGTGCTAAATTATTGCATAATAAGTAAGCTGTTTTAACTTGAGGGTTTTGTTTGTTCTTTTTGTTGTTGTTGTCTAGAGGCTACATGGTAATGGGAGACTCTTTCAATACATCTTTATTCAAACAAACCTTTCAGAGAGTATTCACAAAAGATATGCAAGGACAATTTAAAATGGGATTTGGTGGCACATTAGAAATAAAGGTAAGAAAAAATTCAATGTTTTAGCGAAACACTGGAATAGGATGGCAAAGACCTGCAGAATCTCTGCCCTTTAAGGAATTTTTAGGAACGTGCTAAATAGATGCGTTCAGGGTTGGCTTGGACGTAGCTGTTACTGCCTAGCTGTATTCTTACAGTTCTGTGATTCTGTAAATTTAAGTTAGGTATAATGTTAATTTCTTCTTACCCTGCATTCAGTGACAGTTAAAAGAGAGACTGAACTAAAATTAATGTCTCTGTTAGAAACTCGCAATGCCGTATGCATAGTTTTTGGTATCAGTAGTGAGTGTTTCTTGGTTTTAGGTCCAGGTTCTTTCCATAGTCCACGACAGCTTTCCTTTTGTTTTCCATCCTTATCAGAATCCACTCTGGCACTTAAACAATGTTCATTTTTACCTCCACTCTTGTGGCAAACTTAGAACCGAATGCGCTGTAGGTTCAGGTCTGGTCTTCCATGATGTTTCTTGCAAAGTATTACAGTCCTGCCTTGTAGAAGAATATGGGGCTATTTTCTTGTTTAGTAAAACTCTGTTTAAATTTATACTACCAGGACAAATAATTGAACCCTCTTTTTTTAATGTATGTGTTCTTGTGAATTTTGTTGGAGGATCCTGGAAAATAGGAAAAGGGAGCTCCAGTTCTAGAGGAATGTACAAATCACTTCAAAATTACATTGGAAGAATGCAAATAACTGAATTTCGCTTTTAGCTAAATATGTGTAGGAGATAGAGAGTATAAATTCAGTGTGGGGTATGTACAGGCTTATCTTACCAGTCTTCAGTTTTAATCTAATTTAGTGAATATTTTAATTACTTCGCTAGAAAATAGACATTATGCAGTATACTTTCTACGCTCCCATGTTTATAAATAACAGTGACTTTTCTGCATGTTTTAATTTATGTTCATGCTGTTGTTTCAGATGTACTAATTGGTAAGGCAAATATTTGTAATTAAGTGTAGAAAGTGAGCACATGAACAGTTTCTCTGAATGAATCAAGCATTATTATATGTATAACCTTTCCTAAAGGTATCGAGAGTCTGATTTGAATTAAGTTTTCATTAACTAATGATAAAATAAGACTGAGTTCTTAGTGTGGCATATTAATTTATGTTTTTCTTCTAAATATGAAGACTTCAAGAGAAGTAAAGATTTCTGGAGCAATTGGACCCTGTGTCTCTCTCAACTCTAAAGGACCTTGTGTCTCAGAAAATGTAAGTTAACTTTGCTGAAAATGAATGGAAAAACAGGATTTAGGATTTCTGGATTTGAAGAGAGGCTGAAATTTTCCCATAAATGGAATAGAGTGTGTTTACTTTTCTACCAATTTTAAATTAAACACACATAAGGGCTGTTTTTTGGATAGGCTTCTGTTCACTGCTAGATTAGACTTAAGTTGTATTAGACCATGCAGATCCCTTCTTGCTTGGCTACGTTTGTCCACTGGGTGGTTGCTTAAAAATTATTACAGAGAGGTTATGTGCTGGCAAAGCAGAAACCAAGTAGAAGGTGAGTTAGCATGCTTTATTGTTAAACTCAGAGCTATGTCCGTTTATCCAAACAGAGAACCATGAAAATACTTTGTTTAGAAACACTGAGAGAACAGGAGGACACAAGACCATGAGAACATCCCGGTTTATCTTGACCCCATCTTCCCATTTGTATAGCTGTTTCACCAAATGCATGTTTAATTAATTGATTAGAATATCCAACTATTACAGACTCCTGAAATAACTCCTTTAAATTTACATCAGACTTAAATCATCACTTACTTTCTTATCAAATAATATTATTACAGTTTAATTTTGCATTTGATTACTAATCAAAAACAATTCATGCAAGTAACCAAAATGTCTTACGTTTGAAAAGTCTCACTTTTGTTCCTAACAGTCTGCATAATAGAGCACTTTCCAGTACGACAAAAAAAAAGTGCTTACAAATGGCTTGTTTTAATCAAGCATTTTTCATGCCTAAATTTTCCTTGTAGTTATGATTGCGTCTTTGTGAACTGAAAGTCTCAATATAATCAGCATTTTATTTCTTAGTGGCCTGGTACAGATTTTCTTATTTCGTCACCTGAATGGTTGCATATATTATGACAAAATTTAAAACTCCCAAACCCAGTTACATGTACATCACCTTATTTAAGCTGTGTATTTAAATCATAGGAGGTAATAGAAAATTTAATTGTGAATTCGTCTGTTGCCTTGCAATTATATCCTCATTAATTTCTATTCCAAAAACCTTTTCGTTGAAATGGTCTGAATTAAAATTTTTGATGTAAAACATATGAATAAAAGGTAGATGCATGCAGCTTGTTGCAAGTGGTAACTGGACAACTAAAATGGCCATAATGCCTTTAACAGTGAACACAAGCACAGTGACAGTATTGCCAGTGTAATTTTCCTTGATTGTTTTGTTTGGTTTCACTGGGTTCGTTACGGATGACTGGTTATTTTAATTGGTTTCACTGGGTATTTATGTTGTTTGGATGACAAAAAGAAATTGTTGCTTGAAATATGTCACTATCTGTATACAGTTACCTGGATAGTTATTAGAGACTACGTAACTATATACTGTGTGAGCTATCTACTTGAAGTTTTAGTGGTGTGCCATTCCATTTTGCTCTACTTACATGTGTTTCTGACCTCTTCTATTGGAACTGTTTAAACAGAGTCTCATACTTTTTCCTCTTTCTGGCTTGCTTTTTCCGTTTTTCTAATGCCATCTCCTTGTCTTTCTAATGTTTTAATCTTTTGTGCCATTTCCTTTTTTTTTATTATTATTCCTGCATCCAACACTGCAGTTATTTTGCAAGAGTGTTTGTCAGAGAATCTGACAGAATGAGCAGGGAGAAAACTTGTGACAGACTGGTCGTAAACAGTTACCTCTATTGGCCAGATGTTGTACTTCACAAAGGAAAGTGAAGTTTGTAAAAGTATTATAAAATCTTTCTGCAGGAGATTGGAACAGGAGGTACTTGTCAGTGGAAGATTTGTGGACTTAATCCTACTACAACACTTGCACTGTACTTTGAGGTGGTCAACCAGGTAATAAATATTTGTCTACTTGTCTACTAAACACGGTAATTTTATTTTATGTGACTGCTGAAGCCAATGCATTTGTGCAGTTCCCTCAAGCACAGTAGCAGGGATACAAACGATGTTGCCATTTTGTGTTGCCGAAGTTTAGAGATGGACACTAACAGCTGAATGATGAGCTAATCTTCTTCTTTAATATGATAATAAGAACCAAAGAGCTCTATAAATTTTGAATAGAGTTCATAATCTAAGTCCAATTTTTCTTTTCAGTGTTAATTATTAAAATGTATTTCAGTTGCAATATATGAAAATACTGTAATCTGTATATTTAAAAGTGCTTTTCAGTATTTTCTGGTGTTTTAGTTACAAGGTAATTACCTCATAATGTTAACATTTTATTTCATGCTTTAATTGATCAGTGTTTGCAAGTAAAGATTGGCTTCATTGCAGTGCCTCAGGGGCATGTAGCCTGGTTTCCTGGCTCCCTGAGGAGTAGTAGGAAAGAGGATAAAAAACATGACAAGCAAATGTGTTACTTCTTTCTAGTACTTTCCCTTCTACCAAATATTTGAAGCTCAGGAACTGTGTGAGTTGACTGTAGTTTCTATATATTTAATATCCTATATTGGATACTTTATAACCATGCAAAGGTTTGAAAACTTGAACTTACCTTAGCCACTTTTCATTTTACTTTTTGCATATTTATTTTGGTCTCATTTTATTACTAGCTCTAAAACTGGACTGGTCATGGTGTGTAATATTTGATTTCAACTGCCTTTCTCTTTTGCGATTACATACCTTGTTAGCAGCATATAAACCTGTATTTCTACTGACCAGAGTTTTGAAATTTCAGTTTACAGCAGGATGCCAATCTTTACATTTCAGTAGTGCTTTCTGGGATTTAATTAGTCAACATTTTAGAGTAGCATTGGTTTTGTTGCCTGTAATTCTAGTGAATCACGTGGTGTTCAAATAGAATCTAATTAAATGGGCAATTGTAGCACAGCCCCTTTGGAAATACTGTCTCTGTAAGGGTATGTGGAAGGAGAGAGCATTGGTGGCTTTAAGGGTATCTGGTGGAGGCAGCAACCGCTCCTAACATCCCTTGACAGTCTCCGGGTTTCTTAACCATGTTTAGTAAAGGTACTTAACATCATAAAAGCACCAGACAATGCATTTATATAACTCGAGCTGTCTATTGCTAAGAATTTTATCATTTTCTAGTAATTTGTTTACACATTTTCAAATTATATTGTAAAATCTTGAGATTTGCCTCCATTTAATTTTGTTTTCCTCCTGTACTTAGCACAATGCTCCCATTCCTCAAGGAGGACGTGGTGCAATCCAGTTTGTGACTCAGTACCAGCATTCCAGTGGACAGAGGCGTATCAGAGTGACTACAGTTGCCAGAAAGTATGTTTACTTGTGATGAATCGTTTTTGAAAAAGCAGAGTAGCTATTTGCCTTTTAATCGTTAGATATTTTTAACCAGTCTGTTGTTCTGGGACACGCAGTGCCACAGGTGGTAAAGGCACAGTCATACCTTTGAGACAGTTGCCTCTCTTGTTCTGTGGGCTGTTCCGTCTCTGAGAGGTTGCAGTGGCTGCATGATGACATTATGGGAGTGCTCTGAAGTAACCCAAGTGATTTTAGATGAAGAGGAAGCTTTGAGTGAAATTCTATGGCCTAAACTGAGGAGATGGTCAGGCTTAGGGAATGGCAACTCTCACTTCATAACTTAACTTGAGAGTGCTGGCTGCAGTTCTTGTTCTTGTTCTTCCATGTTTAACCTTTACCTGCAGCTTCCTTTGATTCAATTTACGTCACAATTTCAGAAAGTGATGTTTAATATTATGCATTTTTCAGTGTCCAATGACATTTCCTTTAAGCTGAAGGAAATTATTAGTTGGTTAATTCAGTGGAAGATTCAGTTTATCAGAAAAAAGCATTGTCCTTACTGTTGATACGAATATCTTGTTAACTTTAGTTATATTAGTAAAATCTTCTTGGCGACTGATAAAAGGACAGATTAATAGTTCACCTTGTAAATTGAAAAGAACAAACAAGGTGCAGAAGAAAACTGCTAATGTGGGAATGTGTGATTAGTTTCGTGGACAGTATTTTCTGTAACTTACCTTTCATAATTAATATTTTTAAAATATAATAACTGTTTTATAAGTGTCATTGTATTTTCTTTCACTGGTTGCGTGGCATCTGTACAAATAAGGGACATTTCTAATGAACGAATGGTTGACTGAGAGACTGCTCATTTACACCCAGTAGATTTTTTGAAGCTCCAGCCTGAGTTTGTTCAACTGCTAACACTGCTTTCTTTGCCTTCGTTTTGAAGGGCTATTTTGAGGTTGGACATCTTTTCTTTCACTGCGATGCAAATACTTGTATTTTTCTCTTGCAGCTGGGCAGACGCACAGACGCAGATTCAAAACATTGCTGCATCTTTTGACCAGGAAGCTGCTGCAATTCTCATGGCTAGATTGGCAGTGTATAGAGCAGAGACAGAAGAGGGGCCTGATGTGCTTAGGTGGCTCGACAGACAACTTATACGACTGGTAAAAAGGACTATATTAAAAGAATCAGACTGGTTTCTTGTCTCCAGACATATCATTCTTAAATGACTAGTGTTCAGTGATTGTTTCTTTAAAAATAAAACAAAACAAAAAATGAAATGAATGCTTAATTTCCACAAGTGGGGCATGGAGAATTAACTAAGATTTTCTATTTTAAATGGAAAAAAGAGCAGATACGTTTTTAGTTCGTTTATTTATGTTTCCTCAGTCCTCAGCAGTTGGTAATTGCCAGCAATTAAGAGAAATTCTAGCATGAGATTAGCAGAAATTAAAGCTTTCTCTACTTTCTGCTGCCTATAATGATACTGTAGATTAAATATTTTTAGCAAAAAAAAAAAAGTCAAAGTATCCAGAAAACCAAATGGAATTTCTTTACTTTGAAAAGTTCAGTTTTCTTTTTGTTTTTACTTCTTACTTGTAAGTAAGTAGTTATTAATAATTTAATTTTAAACATGTTCTCCAGGACTGTTTAATCATCTAACTCTGCTTAGCAATTTCAGAGGAAAAAAACAAAAAGCCATTATAGCATCATACACAAGGAAATCACTGCTTGCTAAGAAAAGAAATTACGTCAGTGTTTTTGCTAGTTCTGTTTGCTTACAAAGCTGTAAGCACCTCAAATCATGTGTCTATTAAAACAAATGAACGTACAGTGACCAAGCAAGTATGTTGCTTGATTTAGATTTTTTTTTTCTTTTATTCCAGTGCCAGAAATTTGGAGAATATCACAAGGATGATCCAAGCTCTTTCAGATTTTCAGAAACCTTTTCACTTTACCCACAGGTGAGTAGAAGGAAGGTGTGTCTGTAAGGCATAAAGAGAGAATTCTTAGTGAGGGAAGAGGCACTGTAGCAGAGTGAAATACGGCATTACACTGGATACCAGAATGAAAAGACTCCCTGCCCCCAGCCCCTGTCTGACACGTGACATTAGGCAAATCACTTCTGTTGTCTGTGCTGCTGTGTTGCTTTTTGCCTTCTGTCCGTGCAGCTAAACTTCCTCTAAGGGTGTGTATGTTTTGTTTCTCCTATAACAGAGCCCTCGTATTACCTGATTTTGTAATTCAGATAATAGTGGTTTTTTTAAGGGCAGTTTTAATGAAGAAATTCAGAAAACATGAGAAAAGATAGAGTTTTGCTTTGTTGTTTCTTTCCTGTAAGATTTATCATACTGACCTGAAAAGAAACACTTCACTGGTGAACTTGAGCTTGACTACATTAAACTTCAAATAGTTTATTTGCTAATAACCCATTCTGATAAATTCTTCCACTCCGATACATTGCTTTTGGACTCGTCATAGACTCCCATGATATTTCTGTTTGAGTTACCTATCAATCTATCCAAAGGTGTTAAGTGTTGTGGAGAGATTGATTCAGCATGTGGAGAGATTGATTCAGCAATGAAAGGATTTGCTTTTTCCATTTTACTAATGAAGTTCGACTTTGCTGTGGTTAATGTTCTTTTTTCTGTTTACATGCTATAACTTACCTTGTGTGTTCAAGCAGAGCAGCCTCCCTCACAGGAACAGTAGAACTTACAGTTAAAGGAAGGGTTTGGGAATATTCACTCATACTATTTATCAGTTAGTACTGGAGAAGAAGAAATAAACTTTTCTCTAAATTCAGAGCTGCTTTGTAGGTTTATCCATTTTGATCTGTGTCTTACTCTCATGAAAGTACATAAAAACTGGCAAAGGTGCATATACAAGTAAGAAACATTAAAGGACTTGGAACTCAATTTTGTTGTGGCATTTTCTCATGTAGTTTGTGGAAAACATTTCTCTCCTTGTACAACTCTCCTTTTTATCTGTAAAAATTCAAACAAATGGTTTTTGTTTTGCAGTTTATGTTTCACTTGAGAAGATCTCCTTTCTTACAAGTTTTTAATAACAGCCCAGACGAGAGCTCATATTATCGTCATCATTTCATGCGTCAAGATCTAACCCAGTCGCTTATCATGGTTCAGCCGATTCTTTATGCCTACTCTTTCAATGGACCTCCAGAGGTATCATTATGTATGACATAATAGTAGGTTAAAAGGTGCTGTTTTGAGAGAGAGATGGTTGTTGTCCTCATTGTTACACGTTATAAAATGTGGTGTTTTAAAATTTATTGCATGAAAAAGAATATTAACTTAATCTAGAACATACTATGAACAATGCATATCAGAATTCTGATGTAGTACCATCTTGAGAACAAATGTCAGTTTGTGAAGAGATGATGTTTTAAACTAAAGAGTGGTAATTTTTTTGTTAGTTTTTGAGAGCTATAGGAGTTTTGCTTTTGTTTTTGTGGTGCCAGAATGTAAACATCAACAAAAATGTTTTTATTTCAAAATTAACTTTTTCTG
The DNA here is from genome assembly GCA_008711295.1 of Anarhynchus alexandrinus. Classification (NCBI taxonomy): domain Eukaryota; kingdom Metazoa; phylum Chordata; class Aves; order Charadriiformes; family Charadriidae; genus Anarhynchus; species Anarhynchus alexandrinus. The sequence goes on from VUYV01000001.1 coordinate 3,639,110, forward strand.
TAGAGTTTGAAAGAAAAGTTGGGGTGGTTTTGAAATGTACAAAATTCCCCTCTATCTTAACACCCTCATCCAAATCTTCTAATTTTGATGTGTTTACCATTATGTATAGATTTGGTCCAGAACCTTCCAGCTGACTTTATCGTGGCATATTCTATATAAACCTGAAATAAGAACATGATATTCCAAGAGGCTTGTGAAAGAAGTGTAAGACAGGAGACAATAAAAGTAGTCTGATAGATAAGAGAGAGTGAGGAAATGGTAAGACAGTGAAAATAAAAATAGTAGGCAAGGATCTTGGCAGGTTGGAATTCTAACTTTTGTTACTGTTTTTTTTTTTTCTTTCTTCTTAGACTATGTCATGGGGATGAAAAAAAGACTTTTAATAGTGGAGTTTAAATTAATGTAATGAGGTGGTTTGTGAAGAGCTAGTCACAGGCGTAGAATCATTTTCCCATGTATGAATAACAATTAGTCACATGGGTGATGCAGAGGAGAAGCATGATCAAGCAGGAGCTGACACCTCAGTGTGGAATGAGTAATAATATTTTTTTTTTGGTTCTTGGAATAGTTAATATTTTTGGTACCCCTAATAAGATTTGTCCAATTAAATCATATGGTACTGATTCAATTAAATCATATAGTGCCAATATAGTGTCACTGCCCTTAAAAAGGTGAACTAAAACCTTAAGTATCGCATTAGATTTCATAAATCCTGAGTATTTACTATACACAGTATCGGTGGATATATATGCACAGTAATAATAGCTGCAAGGACAAGACTAAAAAAACCCAAACAACCCACAACCCCCAAATCTTATACTTGAGTAACTACTGAATCTTTATACGTTGAAATACCATTCAAGTTAATGGCATTGTATATGTAAATAAGGAGGTACTTGAAAGACTAGAAAAGTGCATAATAATGAAAGAGGTTTCAGTTCTTGAATACAATTTTTATTACTTTCATGAAGTTATATATTCAGAGTCAGGCTGGATAACTTTAGAATGAGATTGTGTGGGTTGCAGATGTATAACATAAAAACGAGCAAATACGGAGCTTTAGTAAGTGATTGAAAAAGTTCCTAAGATTTAGTGACAGATTCAAAAAGCTGGTAATGCCATCTGATTGCTCAATTCTGCATCAGTTGGTAATTTTTTATTTTTTTTTTTTAAATCTTAGCCTGTTCTTCTGGATAGCAGCAGCATTTTACCAGATCGCATTCTCCTTATGGACACCTTTTTCCAGATCCTTATTTATCATGGAGAGGTAAGCTTTGACATTTCTTACATAAATACTCTTTTTCTGTAGGAGTGCTACATTATGAAAGTCAAGCCCTGGTTCTAAAGCACTCCAGTGCTTGCCCTCTCATCTGTATGGCTGATAGGCGACTCCTAACTCATGTTTGTAGTTTGGTAACCTAACATGCCTATACACAGATACCTGACATTACTTGATGTTTCGGTGCTGTTTGTTACGGTGGGTTTAAGATGAATAAGCTTCAACGTGCAGATTATTTGTTTTAGATCAGTATTTTTCCAACTTTTGAGTGCTTTTCATGCATTTATTTTAGACCTCTAAGTTAGTTATTCAGGGATAGGGAGTCAGAACACCAAGTTTTATAGTCACTTTTAATCTGTAGGGAGTCAGAACACCAAGTTTTATAGTCACTCTTAATCTGCACTGTCCTGGAGGAATGAAACTGCTCCTGACAGTTCAGTAGATAGAAGTTTGCTAATAATATAAATATAAATGCTTGTGACTTGCGAGTGCTCTGCTGCCTTGGAGGAATTGAGCTGCTGCTTTCTCCTGCTTTGCAGCTGTAAATGGTTCCCAGCTGAGAGTTTGAGAAATACCGTTCTGGATCACGTCCTCATAGCTGCACTGTTTAAAATAATTACTAAACTTTAACACATGATTGGAAGGCAGGCAGCGGCCTCACCAGTGAGGACCTGGCCCCACACTACCTGAGCAAGGCAACCAGAGAAGGTTACAGACAGTATCCGGGTTCACCCTCCAGTCCAGATCATCGCACAAGTCAATGGGGATGAGGCAGGTCTGAGTTCTAGCCGGGTAGCCAAGTCTCCGTGGGTGGGAGTCCAGACGAGTGAGTACATGGCCAGGTACAGGCACGGCTGCAGTGGAGCTCAGGCAGGAGCCAGGAATGAGCCTCAGCTTAGAACAGCTGCCACGCAAAGGATGAGGTGACACCTACTGAGACTCCCTCCAGGTCTTTCCTAACAACAGCCCGTATCAGTGAGCTGACCTTGAGCAGCCGGCTGCAGTGCTAGAAGGTGGGGAGGCTGTGCTACAGGCCCTGAAAGGTAAAGATCAGTGTAAATATTTATTTCTTCAGTGTTATAGACGTGCATATTAGAGAACTCTAAATAGTATCCTTGACCTCATGAACTAAATGTTTAGCATACAGAGGATAACAAAAAAAGGAAATACAGAAGGACCACAAATTCTTAGAGTTCTGAAAAAAATAAATCTAGTGGCATGTTACTTGCACATCTTGGCTTTTTAAAATTAACTTGCATACCGTAGGGCAGAAAGGGGTGAGTAATAGAAAAGAGGCCAGCAATGTCACATTCTCCTCTGAAGAGCCCAGTGTATCCTCTAAGAAAGATGGGTGAATCAGTTCTAAACTTCTTTCTTTGCCCTGTCCCCAGACCATAGCTCAGTGGCGTAAATCAGGTTACCAAGATATGCCGGAATATGAAAACTTTCATCACTTGCTACAAGCTCCAATAGATGATGCCCAAGAAATTCTCCATTCCAGATTTCCAATGCCCAGATACATTGATACAGAGCATGGAGGAAGCCAGGTATGGTAAAATCTATATTATATAATCTAGAAAGTGAGGTGTTAGTAATGTCATGACAATTTTTTGGTAGTAAACATGCATTTCTGTGCTAAAATGTATGTAAGCTGCAAGTGAAAATTTTGAATTTTAAAGCTTTTACATAGCCAGATGTTTAACAGTAGCTTTTTGCCTAATTTGTGAATCCTGTTATTTATTACTGGTTTTACTATACTGACTTGGACTCTCAGATTCCATGTGTGGGGTGTGTAAGACAAAAAAAAAAAAGGTACTTGTCAGGGTCTCGGGACCAATACCAGAAATATTATTTTAAACTTTATTAGTATTTTATTGATATTCATATTTGCTTTGCTAGTGCTTAGAGAAAGACAAAAGCTTACTTTCTGTTGCATTGAAAAGTTCTTAGCAGTTCTGCATTATAGCTATGGAATCCAGGCAGAGGCTTTATTTATACAGGTGCTACTTGCCCTTCGAATAGGTATCTGTGCACGTTTTTATCTCCAAATAATAGAAATGGTATATTTCATATACATGTAATTTTTTCTGAGTACAAGAAACTTCTATTTGAGAAGATTAATTTATTGCCTGTATTTTGTTTTTTAAAGGCTCGTTTCCTGCTTTCAAAAGTAAATCCCTCTCAGACTCATAACAATATGTACGCTTGGGGACAGGTAAGTGTGAATCTGCTGATGAAGCTTGTATGTATGATTTTATGTTCTTTTTCCCTGTTTCAGAAATCAAGTGACAGATTGTGTACATATAACTAACAATGCCAACTTTTGAAACTGAAAAAGAAATGCAGTTTTGGCCTGGGTGCCACCAAAATTGCAAAAGTTAAGAAAAATGGATTTCATTTCTTCAGGCAAAAATGATCTGGTTTAAGCTTCTGTTAGGCTGCTTTCATGTCTAGCCATCTTTCTTAGACAGATACCTTCAAGTTCCTCTGAATGAGAGCACTTACTACATATAAAAACTAAGGGACCTTTTGGCAGTAGGGGAAATAAATTTTGAAGTTAGTGATAAGCAAGAACTGAAAAGTACATCAGTACCAGTGTCCTGCTGTTTTCCAGAATTTTTGTGGCCCGGGTGACCAGGAATCAGTTTTTCAAATCCTGTCTTTAGGAAGGAAGTTATGTAAGAGTTCAAAAGTTAAACTTTATGGAGCAGCTTGTATTCTTGAATGTTGCATCGCAGTTCCGTGTTCTCCTTCCAAGTTCAGCTTTTATAGTGGGAAGAGAAACACTGCTATGGGTAAATGCTAGTGGAGTGTCATTTTCTCATGAAAATGTAATGACATGAGGCAGTTGAAGCTACATTATTAACTGCACTTTTAGAGTACTTTGCTAAAGGGCATCCAGTGTTCAAGTCATGAATGAGAGAGCTCTGTAAGCAATTTTATGGCAGTGATTTTTGTCAGTTAAGTTTTATCAAGGTACGTTTTCACACAGACATGTTGGTTCTAATGAAACTTCTGGCAAGGAAGAGCACTGAGATCCAGAGTGAAAATACTTGAAAACTTTGTTCTGAGTCACAGACAGCACGATTTGAACGCAGCTCTCTTGCCCCTGAAGTCGATAACTTAGCTGGCAATCTGTCAGTGTGTCTCTTCATCATGTTTTCTCCACAACATACACAAAAATCCTGTAGTTTAAAAGGTTTTGTTTTTATCTAAACATTACCTGGAAATTTGAGAAGTTTTGGCGTTTCCAACAGTACAGGACAACTGTTTCCTCTCATTTAATTAGTGAACAAATGAAACAGTATTCCAAATGTAAATGCAAAAGCAAAACAATTCTTGAACTGATCTCTAAGAAAATTGCTCGTGCTGGACAAGCGAGACTCTTTGATACATCTTAGAAAAGACAACTTTCCCTTTTAATGTTGAAAAGAATTCAGTTCTAGGGTAACATAAGAAAATGAGTGTTAACTTCCCCAGTGGCATTGCAGCGTGTGTGCTCAACGTAATATTCTGTGTTTGCAGCGGTTTTTGTGAACAAGGTTGAACCAAGTACAAATTATGAAATGAAAAATGTAACTGTTGGGAGAAAATTTTAAACGGAACTGGGTTTGCTCTTGTTTTTCACATGAGCTTCCTGGATTGTTTTATGTAATTTTATTTTGTGCATAACTGAAAGTCTACAGAAAAATTTGTTAGTCCACATTGACCTGAAGAGGGCACCCATACACCACTAAACCCATGTTTCAGGAGGTGATGAATTGACTAGTTTGGTTTTTAATATTATAAGTAAAGATTTTTTTAAACTTTAGCAAGTAGGTGCCTTATTTTCTGAAAATGGTTTCTATACTATATAATGGTAAACTTTTCATGCAGCTCTATTATGTCGGTTAGTCTTTGAAGATGCAGTTGAAAATTTCAGATTATATTGGATATGACATTTACTTGAGAATGCCTTTATTTTCATCTTTTTTTAATCTTTTTGTCTTGGTAACTATGGGGAACTTACAATTTGAAATGAAAAAAGAGGTCAGTGGCACGAATCTTATCAAATGCCCAGCTAGCTGTCACCATATCACTGTTAATTAAATTTAAATTCTCATTTTATGCCTTAGATCAAAATTTTGAATGAACAGAAGACAAAACTTAAGGTGGTCTGTGAAAAATGAAAGCTAATTTTCATGTACTTTTCAGACTTGTACACTGTGACCTTGCTGGTTTTCACTTTATTCCCCAGCATATAAAATACTCTGCTACCTTACCTACTAGAGTGAAGGGTTCCCAGTCTTCAGAGTAAAGCTACTGCTGTTGGTGGTAGCAGTGGTGACAGCAGCTGCCTGTGTGTACGTGTTGGATGAGGTGTTCAGCTTCAGGAATCGAGTCGGTGCATTGGTTTTAATTACCCCGGATTACCAGTAGCAGACATTGTAAGGGATCTCTTTTCTTAGGTGGTCTATCAGTTCCTTTGATAGTTTATTTACTAGAGGGTGATGTGCTGTCCTTCCAGGCATAAGACACAAGGTGGCAAATCATACCCTGCCCCAGAATTAAAGTACTTGTAATTCCCTTGTGGCTTCTTAAATAAGAGATTTCAGGCTTCCCTGAGAGTGGCTGTGTGTTGTGTCAAGTTTTTTGTAGTGATCTAAGAACTCCTGCTACTCCTGGATTTGTCCCTTCATCATTAACTGAGAACTGGTTTTGGCCAGTTCTCAAAAAGGGGCACCAGTTCTAAGCATCCTCCTTACTTTCATGACTGTGTTTTGGAAGATAGTGTAAGAGTTCACACAGCTCTGATTTCATTTGGAAATATGGGCGCTTAGTACCTTTAAAAGGTTGAATTGTTGAGATTTATAGGAATTCTTCCTACATCTGTAAATAGAAGTAATGGCAGATTGGTTTCAAAGGGCTTAAGAGAGTTACTATGTAACATTTGCAGAGTTGCCAACTGCTGTTTTATTTAGACTCTAAATTTGTTTAAAAATAGTAATTAAAAGATGGCCATTTTGAAATTCTTGGATTTCTGAAAATTACTTCTGAGGTCAAAAAGCAAATTGCAGAAATCCACTTAAAAAGGTTTTTTTTTTTTTAATCTTTTGTGATCTGATTTTGCAGTGGCACGACCTTCAGATGTTGGTTTTGGTGTTTCTCTGAGGTGGCACAGAGCTATAGGAGACAATTGGCCCAGCTTGCCTTGAGAAAGCTAGCTGACCTTCTCTTGGTGTCAAATCAGACCCTTAATGGATTTGTTTCCTCCTTTTGCCATTTTGATATGTCGGAGCTTCAGTGATAGATACTGATTTGTAGTTGTGTCACTTGCGTGTTTCTGTTTCTCTCACCTTTGTCAGCTCCACTGAGATAGGAGTGATACAGGAACTGTAACGTGACAGTTTTGTTTACTTTTAATTATTTGTAAGTTAGCATTTGGCAGCTCTCAAAAACTCTTGAGTTTTGTATAGTTGATGTAAATATCTTGCTATACTGCAGCACACTGCTGTATGCATTAATATGGAAGAGAGTGTGGTTTATGCCTGAATTTATGTAAACATATGAAAATTTATGTAAATATACAGTCTGCTGGGTTTTTTTGTCAGAGGATTTCAGCAATGATATGCTTCTAAGGTCTTTCTAAATTTATAAAGTGTTTATTTAACGGAACATATTGTGCCTCAAAATGCTTTTTCTTCACAATGAGTATAATCAGTTCTTGTTTGCATTTGTTTTATAGGAGTCTGGAGCACCCATTCTTACTGATGATGTCAGCTTGCAAGTATTTATGGATCATCTGAAGAAACTTGCTGTCTCTAGTGCCGCCTGAGATTCTACAGTGCATTGAAGGCACAGATAAGCTGTAGCCATATTTCAGCTTTTTCTCCTTTATTCTTTTCCACGTCTCTTTTGACAGAATGCTCTGATATGCACAAGCTGCCTGACTAGATGTAAAGCAGTGTTGTTTTCAAAGAAAAGCTTTTGTTATCAGCAAATGTTTTAATGTGAACTGCAGTTTGTAAAAATGACAGGTAGTAGATTAAATTAAGTTATAATTAGAGGAAAAAGAAGAGTCATTTTGATTACTGTGATATTACAATTACTTTGAGATCATTTATAACAACTTTGAGATGTGATTTCACTTCCCTTTTTAAATGGTTGAGGTTGATTCTGCACTGCACTACAAAGGCACAGTGAACAATAAAGGAAATCTTTGGTGATGTCGGGCTTTCCAGACTGCCATATGACTACCTTTGCTTACTCAATTTGAGCACGAAGTGAACAAAGTAGCAACAAAAAGCGTATAAAAATAGTATTAACTCAGTCTTTTGACTTAGGCTGCCGAACGTTTCTTTCCTGCAGAGATAGATATTACTGTTTATGTATTGTTCATTTTAGGAGTATTTAATTTCAAGTATTTCTTCCCACTTACCCTACTTGATTCTTTGGGAACAGAGTTTTTGTTATTTCCACATAAAGAATTTGAACTGAAAAATTAAAAAATCTGTTATTGCACAAAATTTAAATCCAAATGTTGCATTTTTGACACAAGTGTCTATTATCAAACACAGTAACAGATGAATATGCTCAAAAGACACTTTTAGCTTGAGCTAAGAAATCATACACTACCAAAATGAACTGACTAAGAGTACAGCCTTGGTTTTTGTCTTGGTGTGTATACTTTAAAAAAAAATTACCTTTTTTGTTATTGCCTTATAATGTTATTACACTAATGCATGACACTGCACACCTGTTTTTTGTTTCTGCATCCTTTTTGTTATGAATTCAACAGGCTTTAGCTCATGTTGAAACAGTGTTATATAGAATATGCTGTAATTACTTTGATATTTAGTTCATACTTGATTTTTTTGCGGTAGATAAATTAGTAGGCTTTCCCATTTACTTGTTAAAGTTTACACATAAACCAGATGTTTACATAGGCAATACAACATTTTGACAAGTAAAGATGTGAAATGTGGTAGTGGGCAATAAAGCATTGTGCCAAGTTGAAGAGAGAGAGAGTTTTGACATAGGAAACTCGATCATATACTGATGTGATAAGCATGAGGGTTTTTTTCTGTTTTCTGTAAATTCTCAAAGACTCGATTAAATCAGTTGCTCTCCGTTTCTTTGATGTAAACAAGATGAGCTCCTTTTGCCTCAATACAAATAAAATACATGTTTTTCTCTCACTTTTTGTATTTATTGTGCTTGAAATGAAATGTGGAAATTAAGGTAGTAATGGTAAAATTTAGAACAACTTCACCACTTCTATTCATGTCATAATTGGTATCAGACTTGTTTAACTTCCAGAGACACTGAATTGTTAACACGAGTAGCAGTATCCCAGAATTTTCAGAGTTGGAAGGGACCTCTAGAGATCATCTAGTCCAACTCCCCTGCTAAAGCAGGATTGCCTAGAGCACATTACTCAGGACTGCATCCAGGCAGGTCTTGAAAATCTCCAGAGAAGGGGACTCCACAACCTCCCTGGGCAGTCTGTGCCAGTGCTCTGTCACCCTAACTGTGAAGAAGTTTTTCCGTGTGTTGGAATGGAACTTCCTATGTTCCAACTTATGCCCATTGCCCCTCGTCCTGTCACTGGGAACCACTGAGAAGAGTCTGGCTCCATCCTCCTTCAACCCACCCTTTAGATATTTGTAAGCAGTAATAAGGTCTCCCCTCAGCCTTCTCTTCTCCAGGCTAAAGAGTCCCAGCTCTCTCAGCCTTTCCTCATAAGGGAGATGCTCCAATCCCTCAATCATCTTGGTTGCCCTTCGCTGGACTCTCTCCAGCAGTTCCCTATCCCTCTTGAACTGGGGAGCCCAAAACTGGACACAGTATTCCAGTTGTGGCCTCACCAGTGCCGAGTAGAGGGGGAGAATGACTTCCCTCGACCTACTGGACACACTCTTCCCTATGCAGCCCAGGATTCCATTGGCCTTTTTGGCGACAAGGGCACATTGCTGGCTCACTGACAATTTATTATCTACCAGGACTCCCAAATCCTTCTCCTCAGAGCTACTTCCCAGCAGGTCCACCCCTAACCTATACTGGTGCCCAGCATTCTTCCTCCCCAGGTGCAGGACCCTGCACTTGCTTTTGTTGAACCTCATTAGGTTCTTCTCTGCCCAGCTCTCCAGCCTGTCCAGGTCACGCTGGATGGCAGCACGGCCCTCTGGAGAGTCAGCCACCCCTCCCAGTTTGGTATCATCAGCGAACTTGCTGAGGATACACTCTGTCCCCTCATCCAGGTCATTAATGAATATATTAAACAAAATTGGACCAAGTATCGACCCCTGGGGGACACCACTGGTTACAGGCCTCCAACTAGACTTCGTGCCACTGATTACAACCCTCTGAGCCCTGTCACACAGCCAGCTCTCAATCCACCTCACTGTCACCTCATCTAACCCACACTTCCTCAGCTTCCTAATGAGGATGTTATGGGAGACAGTGTCAAAAGCCTTGCTAAAGTCAAGGTAGATGACATCCACGGCTCTCCCCTCATCCAGCCAACCAGTTACATCATCATAGAAGGCCATCAAATTGGTCAAACATGATTTACCCTTGGTAAACCCGTGTTGACCACTTCCAATAACTCCCTGTTCCTCAATGTGTTTGGAGAGGACATCCAGAATGAGTCGCTCCATTACTTTCCCAGGGACCGATGTGAGACTAACCGGTCTGTAGTTTCCCGGGTCCTCCTTCTTGCCCTTTTTGAAGATTGGAGAGATGTCGGCCTTTCTCCAGTCCTCAGGCACCTCTCCTGTTACCCATGATCTTTCAAAGATGATGGAGAGTGGAGTGGCAATAACATCTGCCAGCTCTTTCAGCACTCGCGGGTGCATCCCATCAGGGCCCATGGACTTATGAATGTCCAGCTTGGTCAAGTGCTCTCTGACCCGGTCCTCCTCAACTGAGGGGAAATCTACCTCTCTCCAGACCTTCTCCCTTGCCTCCAGGGTATGGGATTCGTGAGGGACAGATTTAACAGTGAAGACCGAAGAAAAGAAGGCATTCAGTAACTCTGCCTTCTCTGTGTCTTCCACCACAAGAGCACCCGTCTCATTCATCAGTGTGCCTACATTTTCCCTAGTCTTCCTTTTTCTATTGATATACTGAAAGAATCTCTTCTTATTGTCTTTGACTGCAGTGGCCAAGCTGAGTTCTGATTGAGCTTTGGCCCTTCTAATTTTCCACCTACATAGCTTTGTTATATCTTGATAATCCTCATAAGATGCCAACCCCCTTTTCCAGAGAATGTAAGCTTTCCTTTTGTTCTTGAGGTCCAGCCAAAGCTCTCTATTTAGCCAGGCTGGTCTTCTTCCCCGTCGGCTCGTTTTTCGAGCCATGCGGATGGCCTTCTCCTGTGCTTCTAAGACTACCTGCTTGAAGTAAGACCAGCCTTCCTGGGTGCCTTTGCCCTTCAAGACTGCCTCCCAAGGGACACTCTCAACCACGCTCCTGAACAGGCTAAAAGTTTAGGAGATAAAAATTCAGTAGCCCTCTTGACTTTGTTTTAGCTAATAAATAGCTTAAAAAAATTTTCTCGTAACACTACATATGTCCAGTTTATTTGGCAGTTAAATACCGTTTGACGAATAAATTGATTCATCACCAAGTCGTGATAACGGATGAGGTTTTTTTGTGCTTTCCCTCCTACCCATTAACCAGCTTTCACCTGTAATAGGTTTTTATTCATTCTCTTGACATTGCAGATGGAGTGATGCCCTTCACTCATAAGAGAGAAGCAGCAATATGTTTATTGATATAAAACAGCAATTAAACAAAGTTTGATAGTAAATGCAGCAGTGGTTCAGCAAGATTTGATGGCAAGGTACACTTGATTATTTACTGCATAGAGGACAGGGTAAGTCAGATGTGTTGGGGTGGCCTTCCCGCTGAGTCACGAGGTTCAGAGAGGACCCCCTTGCTTTCTAAACTCCTGCTCAGAGGAGTTCAGGTGCGGCTGGATCCAATTCTAGTCCCAGACTTGGTCAACAGTTTATGTCTAAAGGAGTATATGTGCGCAATGAATCTAAGATACAGTCTTAGTGAAGCTTACAAAGTTTAGTAAGCTATTAGTCACTTACCGAGGTTCTATTGCGGCAAGGAATCTCTGCGACAGACATAACCTGGAGAGGCATTCCTACTCAAGGGGAGATCCTGGTGTTCAGCCCGCTGCTGTGCAGGAGAGCTCAGAAGGCACTTGGGCTGCTCACTACTTTTGGGATAAGTCATCTTTGCATACTAACAACAGATGTTAGTTTCTTCCAAATTTGGCTTGAGTGGGACATTGACCAGCACTGTCATTAGGTGGGTTCATTGCTCAAATTATCCCGTGGCTATTGCATTGTTATCTGTCTCCCCTGAATCCACTTCGAGCCAGATGCAGCCATCAAGACCCGAGGCATCCATTACCACCGCCACTTGTGGTTATTGCTTGAGCAGGGTTATGGGAGGTAAAGGTCAGGTTGGGCGGCGAAGGGGGAGCACACCATCACATGTGGCAACATTGACTTCTTTTGTAACTTCAAGTATTTAACATTGTCAAAGGCTTTTTGAAAATGCAAATGTGTCTGATGTATTGCCTTTATCCTCCTGCTTGTTCACCTCTTCCAAAGACTCTGTGAGGTTAGTGAGACAGGATTTTCCTTCATAGGAAGCATGGTGACACACTCCCAAAACCCCACGTCTACCCACAGGCTCATAAGTCTTGCTCTTTATTATAGCCTCTGCCATCTTACCAGACTCATCAGTTGCTAACTTGCAGGATTCCCCCAACAGCCCTTTTTGTGGATGAGAGTGACATGGGCAGCAGTCTGCCAGTCACCTGGCACAGTGACTGTCTGTAACGATCGTTGCACACATCATTGGCACCTCTGTCCTTAGATCATAGAATCATAGAATCATAGAATGGTTTAGGTTGGAAAGGACCTTGAAGATCATCGAGTTCCAACCCCCCTGCCATAGGCAGGGACACCTCCCACTAGACCAGGTTGCCCAAGGCCACGTCCAGCCTGGCCTTGAACACCTCCAGGGATGGGGACTCAACAACCTCTCTGGGCAACCTGTTCCAGTGCCTCACCACCCTCAAAGTGAAAAACTTCTTCCTAATGTTCAATCTAAACCTGCCCTCTTCCAGTTTGAAGCCATTCCCCCTTGTCCTGTCACTACATGCCCTAGTAAAAAGTCCCACTTCTGTCAGAACTCCTGGGTAAAGGCCATCCAGTCCTGGCAACTTGTTAAGGTCTCATTCATCTACTTGATCTAATACCTCTTGTCTGTTTACATAGGTCAGATGAGCTACATACACCAGGGGAAGTAAGCATTTTTTACGTCTGAGAATTGATCAATATTTAAAATCAAAATATGATGTTATAAGGTTGTGCTACAGGAGAAAGTGGATTAAAAAAGATAGATTGCTTCTCTCTGCTGTCCTTGCTAGCGTCTGTATTAGGAGGTTTCTTGGTGAAGAGGTGCTACTGATCTCTGCAATATACATGACACGCAGCTGTCTTACCACAAGGGTTGACCTATTTAACTATGATAACAGGCTTTGCAATGATTCCTTTAAATATTTGGTTTTGGCTGGACACAGATTGGAAATCAGAGGAAGAGTTGGTCAAGTCTCCTTGTGGAAAACACAAGGCCTTAGACTTGGAAGAAGTAGCTTTCTGCAGGACAAGGGATAATACTGTTGCTGACTGTTCTGTTAAGGACTGGAAAGTTGAAGACTGAAAATTATCCATGGGCAGTCAGAGGTAGGGGAGCAAGCAGTCGGGTGCTGCTTTGTCTGCTTTGTCAGGCAGGCTGTGAGTTTTAGAACAGTACAAAATCTGTTTTTGATATAAACTTCATCACTGGACACGTACGTGCCTAAGGCATTGCCATCTGGGAAGTACATTTGTCTCAGAGCGCAACATGTGTGAATCTGAAGTTAATGTTTTGCCAGGATCATGAAATCAGATGGAGGCTCGTAGCAATGTAACAGCTGTTCATGTTCTTAGATGTTCCTTTTGCCCATGTTTGGACATCATATAGAAAAGCACATTGTGATAGGCAGTTCTTGCATAGTGCCTGGTCTCTAAGGCGCTTATTTCGAGCCTCCTGCCTTTTTCTCTGGACAGCTTTTCAGGATGTCTGTGCTACACGAGCAGCTGAATTTTTCTTCTCTTTTTGTTGCCTTAAGTCCTGTACTTAAGGTCCATTTGTTATGTTCACATGCCATCTATGTGTTTAGACCAGCCCACAACACAGAGCTCTTACTGCTCGCACGTTAAAGATTAGGTAAAAGTTTGCTGGACTTTGTAAGCATGAGAGCTGCCCTTCATTCAGGAAACTGTGTTTAAGATCTATTTGGAATGAGCCATTTAGAGCAATAGAAACCATCATCCAGAACGTGGATGATGATTCCATATTTATAGAGATCAAAACCTCAAAGCTCTAAGCGTTTCTGACTGAACCTCAAACCCAGACTCCTTGCCATCCCCACAGAGATGTAAGTACTCTGGAAAGAAGGCTGGAACATCCCCTGGCAGCACTCAGCTCTTTCACTGGTGAGACAGCAAGCCTCTGCCCTTTTGTTTCGTGCTGGCTGTGAGCTGCTGTGTTAAGTGCTGTGGGTTGGCCTCTCCTCTCCCCCAGCTTCACAGGTCTGGGAGTGGCACAGCTGGTGTGTTGAGAACCTTTGGAAATACGTCACAGTCATTGAATCCATGTTATATTACAGCTTCGGGATCTCCTTGTTTGGAGAGTTCAGGATTTTTTTAGCTACTCTATTTATTTAATCTTTTCTGTTTGGTTTGGGGTTTTTTTTTTTTTTAATTTGTACCAACTGTCAATAATTTGCTTTCCTTTTGCTTGGGAAAAGGTAGTGGATTGTTAGCTTTAGACTGTCATCTGCTGCTTGGATGGGATAACTCACAGGGTACCAGGTTTAGACACAGATTTAACAAGCTCAACCAAAAGTTGAAGTTAAATTGCGTAAAGGCGTGCAGATTTGCCTAGAAATACAAATACTGTCAAATTCCTAGAACCTCATAGCTTGGGCTGTGAGACTATGACATTGACGAGTGGTCCCATGGCTGCCTCCAACACTCAATGGTGTGTTTGGAAAATAGCATTTCCCAATATTCCCTCTTTTCCTGTGACCAGGAGCCTATCCTGTTCTTCTACCAAATCTGAGGCAAACAACTATATTATCCCCTGTGAGATGGTGAAGCACAATAGAATTGAGCTCAGTTTAGCTTTTGGCATTTTGGGTTCATACAAAAGTTAAATGTTACATGAAAGCCAACAAGCCTGAACAGAACAGATGGAAAAATTAATGAAGCTGTTGCTCTGCTCTGAATTTAATGTAAAATCTTGTTTAAGATAGCAGATTGTGCCTAATAGTGTAAGCTTTTGTCTGAAGAAAGGACTGCGACGTTAAAAGATAAACAGTTAAATTAATGTCCATAAATTGATTTTTGGCAAAAATGAAGCAAAATAATCACTGCACACTTAAACAATGGAGGCTGTCCCCAACACCTGCAGATTGTCCATCGCATGTTTCTTTCCATCCTATTCTAGGCCTGCCTGGAGGTATCCCACTGTGTGGTACACTTGCCGTGAAGTGGGGTGTGAGTTTTCTTGGAAGCTAACGTCTGTGGAATGAGCAATAGGCTGTCCTTTGCCCTTTTCAGGCAGGAATGCATGTGTTGTGTCATGGTCTACAGTCAGCTTAATGGAACTGTGCACATTCAGGGGGTGGTGTTTCTCTGGCCAGAGAGTGGCCAAAGACCAATGTAGTACTTTTTAGAAAAAGGGCCCATGTCTCACAAAGCCCAGGCATGGCAGCCCTGTAATTTTCTCCTCTTTTCCCCAATATTGGGAACAGCCACCCACTCAGGGAATTAGCTGTTTTCAAAGCACACGTATAAATTATTCTGTCAGGGTAACTTGGAACCAATAATGCTTGTTGAGGTGAGGTGGAAATAATGTGGGGATGGCCTCTGACGTGCCTGAGTGCGCATTTCCTTCTTGGTTAGAGCTCACCTCTGTGTGGTTGCCGACCTTTCAACCTCAGGAGAGGCGGCAGTGACTCACGGGTCACAGTTCGTACTCTATAGATAGCACATGGAACTGTATTGCTTTTAAAGGGTTATTAATAACAGTTTAGCAAGGGAGCATAGCCGTGTGTGAAAAATTGAAGCTAGGTGGAGACCCAGAAAAGTCTGGGTGATACTACATTGTTATGAAGTAGCCAATATAATTAGTAAAGTACCAAAGCAGAGGAGATTACATTTCTACTGTAATTTTTTATTTTCTACTGATTCAACAGCGAGCTCCTTTTCAGCTGCATACTGGGGGCTGGGACATATTTCACTGTTTTCTGTAATAGCACAGACATGTTTGAGGTTTGGCTCTGAATTGGTATGGACTTTGTAGGACCCTATCCTGGTATAACCTGAAGGGAGTGCTACCACGGGAGAGGGATTTTTTATTTTTCCTGCTAGAGAAGTCAGCGTTACAGGGCGACTTGAATTACTAATTGAAATGTGAACAGCTTAAGCTGAGCTATCCTAATCTGCAGACATGTCACACCTGGCTAATCAAGTAGAGTTGCAAGTGCTTTGTAGCACTGCTGATCTTTATTCATCCTGGAGAAGTATATTTATGTTAGCACTGCTTTTTAGAAGGACTTCTACTGATTTTTTCCAGAAAACTTATGGGGCTTATAGGTGGGCAAAATACTACTTGCTGCATCTTTTTGATGTGTGATGGAACAGCTAAAAGAGCAGTGAATGAGCCTCTCAGATCTCTTCTTGTTGCCACAGGTGCTGTCTGCGTGGAAGCCCAGCTGCTGACCTGTTTGTCCAAGAGCAGAAGTGGAAGGTAGGCTGTAAGGAGGGGCCCTGACAGCCAGCCGGGCCGGCAGGCAGAGGGCCAAGCCAGTTGTCAGGGAGCTCGTGGTTTCAAGCAATGCTGCCAGTCTAGTTTGGATCAAAATGTGACCCTCCTATACAAGTTGCTGTAATCTGTCCTCCCGCTCTAGGTATTTACACGCTGCACTGAGGGGAAAAATAGCCCAGATGGATCTAGCACTGTGGTATGAGCAGCGCTGCAGCATGAGAGGACAGAACTTCTCATTTCGGACTTGCTCCCGCTCCTCTGCAGCAGGAGGAGGTAAATGGAGATGACACCCTTTAAATGATGGCACTGAACCAAACAATGGAACTGTATTCCATTTTTGTCCCTGTAAAAGCAGAAAATTGGAGAGCTAACTTGTTACAGACCTTAACAGAATGTATAATTTGTCCTTTAGAAAAATGAGGATTTTATCACAGACTCTTAGAAGCTAGAACTGTTTGCAGAAGATAGAGTGTTTTTTTCACTGGAGTAAAGACAGGTCTGGAAGGAGAGATTGCCATCAGAGCTAATCCTCCCCAACTGTACTTGTGTAACAGACACTTTGCTCAGGCGGGTCTACTTTGAGCTGTTTCCTCTGTGAATGAGCTGTCAGCCACAAAAGATATTTTAGCACCTATTGCAGAACTAATACTTTTCTCACAAAAGTGCAATATGAAATTTGCACTGTGTCATGGGAGAAAAAAAGCAGCAAAGATAAAAAGCGTATGACAATGTCTGGGGTTCTCTGCAGTAGCAAAGAGTTTTAAGAAGTGAAATGCCCAGGTGACAGGAGGAAGTTGGCCACGTGAAATGCAGTAACCTGGTAGCCCCTGCCAACCTAATCGGAGCAGAAAAATCCTTACCAGCTTCCAAACAGGAAGGTAACTCAACCCCAAATACTAGCAAGACACCCTGGAGCTTTCATTTGATTATAAGCACCCGTTTGGCATCCTAGAGCAAGCGGTGGTTAGTGGCTGATCCAAGGAAGGCAAAAATGCCCCAGAAGCAAAGCTGTGCAGTGGACGGGTGGAGGAGCAGGCTGCCGCAGCCTTTGCAGAACAGGTTGTCCGGTACGGTCATGGCAAACGGATCTTTACTCAATCCCATTTTCTGATTTTTGGCCCATCAAAGGTAAATTGAGACAAGTAACACTGTGATCGCTATTTTTATAATTTGGGTGACTAAAATGAAAAAGGTTGTTGTGCTGAAATTTTAGCGCATAAATGTTCTGCTTTTACTTCCTTTCCTTTGGGAATAACTGAAATTGCTTTACTTACTGCTTATCAGATGTGTTAGTCGCACGTTGACACAATGCTTTTGACCACAGATGCACAAACTGATGGCTGCACCTTCCAGACTGAAGTGATTGTTTAAGTGACTTAATAACCTAATAACCTCTTTCTGGCTAAGGGGTATGAATGAATTTTCCTTGAGAAAGCAAGAATACAACCCTGATAGATAGCTGGAGAAAATGTGATTGTAATGTGATGGTAATTGCATGTGATCTACCAAGACTGCAGGATAGATAGTCCCATTATTGTATATGTTACTTTTCACAGAATCACAGCAAGGTTGAGGTTGGAAGGGTCTTCTGGAGGCCATCTTGTCCAATCCCCCTGTTCAAGCAGGGCCACCTAGAGCTGGTTGCCCAGGACCTTGTCTAGATGGCTTTTTTTGACTTAAAAAGGAGTTGAAAATGTACAAATTTAAAGACAGGTCCTTGCACAGCCTACTTGTTATCCAGCATAATTGTAGTCCAAACGGAAATAGTCCCATAAGCTGCAGGAGATGGACTGAGAGCTCTCTGATCCCCGTGTCAGCCTCTGTCTTTGTGGCACTGTGCAAAACTACATGTATAAGCATGCAGAGACTTTTTTCTGAGAGGTGATTTTAACTGAAAAGATAACATGGTCAGAACAGTTTCTGAGGCTAGATCCATCTTAATCAGTAGACTGATTGCAGATTAAACAAAAAATTAAATTGTTCCTTGTCTCTAAGTATCTGAAATCCATGAAGTGACAGGCCCTTATAGTAGGCCAGTTGCATCTGAATGAAAAATATCCTTTGTCTTAGTTAAGTAATGTATATAAATAAGTCTGGATTTATTTTTTGAGATGATATATTTAGTAATGTATGGCGTAATGCCTCTCTAAGCAGAGCTTGAAATAACTTGGAATTAAGTTGAACAGAATAACTAGGACATCTGTTTTAGTCAGATTTCTGCAATATATTAATCTTAGACACAACAGTCTTATTTGCTAACAGAAGCATATATTAAAAATATGTATTATTTGAAATACTGTGTTGCATTGACAGTTCCCATGTCCTTACAAGCAGCAAAGAATAGTTTTACAACTTCTGCCTCCAGTCTCACAGAGAAATGCAATAATTTGCTTTTTCAAATTCGATCCCAATGGAATAAGTGGTTACTTTGCTGCCTGTGGATCAAACGTGCATGCTAATCCCCTGTAGGATCAGAACTTTTGTTAGAGGAAGCTGTTATCTTCTGAGACGAATAACAGTACTTAATGCTAACAGATAAGCCCTGCCACACTTTGGCTGCAATTCCGTGTTTTTGTAGGATTGCAGGAGCAGGCCAGCTACAGAGAAAATAGTGGCATGGATTCATAGCTTCCCAGTGAGTGGAGTATTTTAATTTAATACCTTTGACAAACCTCGAGAGGGCAGTAGATGCATAAGGCTTCTGCCCTGATTCTTCTTCCAATTATGCTAGTTACTGGTGTAATCAGATGTCTTTGATTATTCCTCTTTTACATCTGTATAAATGTGGGCCCAATCAGTGTAGAATTTGAGTTAAATTCACCTTCACTTAGAAAAACACAGCAATATTTTCTTTCTTTCTTTTTAAAGTTTAAACTTTTATGATAAAAATAATGACTACCCTCCAAAGTAAACAACCGGTCATAAACATTTTTGATGTTTTAAGAAATAATGTAGAAAGAAGAGCTACAAAGAACTGATTTAAAATATTTTAATGGAATAAGCTGAAACTCCCCTAAGTGTAACAAAGCATCTTCTTTTAAAAAGATGAACTTGTAAGGCAAAATATGAACAAATAAACACAACAGAGGGAATACAGCAGAATGATCATCTTTTGATCCTTGTCTTCTAAAAAGAATGCAAAATAAGCAGAAACTAAATACACAGGTACTGATTTGCATGCATTTTTTTTTTTTTTTAAATCTGTGAAAAGAGAAAAGCAGAGTGTGGTTGACTAAAGGAAATAAGATATGTTGTATCTATGTGGCTGGACAAAGACCTCCCAAAACTTTCACCCAGCTGGAACTAATGTAAGAAGACAATTATCTTGGCCGTATAAAATGTCTGGAAGAAAACTTGTTAAGTTAGGATTTTTTGTGTTGAATGAACACTTCTGATAAATCCAGGTTCATTTACGAATTGGAAACCTCCCCTGGAATATGCAAGGAATTATTAGTTCACAGAACAAGAGGATCATCACACCTAATCACTGTCCTGGGTGTTGTACCAATGAGTTAAGCAGCTCTGAAGAACACTCAGCTGGGAACTGTCCCATGACGTGAAACAGCTGAAACATGCAAACCTGAGCGAGGAGGTCCGAGTGTCAGGAAAGAGGAGAAAATGATCTTGGAAGGCTGGAGCAGCCACATGTGTCTTTGCAGCTGAGGAAAGGTACTTGTGACTAGTAGGCATTGCGGGAGAAGTTTTTAGAATTATAAAACTGGTGGTTTTGTTGTGTGGAGTCACTGAGGGCTGTATGTCATATTCACTGCTCCTCCCTCTCATAGCTCCTCCCTTCTCATGTGTGCCTGCTCACACAGCAAGTCATTTCATTAGAGAAAGCAATCACATTGGTCAGGGCTGATCTGCCCTTCGTAACTCCACACTTTTCCTCATACCCTTCTTGCCCTTCGTTTGTTTGGAAAGGGATCCTAAGGAGATAAGCTGCACGGTCTTTCTAGGGGCTGAGTTGAAGCTGACCAGCATTTAGTTCCTCAGACCTTCCACTGCACCCTTCTTAAAGACGACTATAATATTTAGCCCCTTTCTATGGACCTCACTGGATCATCACATGTTCTGAGGGTGATGTAGCTTCACAATCATATCACCCAGCTTTTTCACCATCCTTCTGTGGGTCCCATCTATCCCAGTAGACATGAATACACCCAATTTCTCTAAATAGTCCTTAACTCTCCTACTTTTATGTTTCCTCCTTTACACTGTGCAGGTGTGTATGGAGGTCAGGGAACATTTTGACTGAGGCAAAAAAATCATTGAGTATTTCAACCTTCACTATATTGTCTGCCACCAGGTTGTCTCCCCCATTCAACAACAGGCCCCATCCCTGGAGGTGTTCAAGGCTAGGCTGGACGTGGCCTTGGGCAACCTGGTCTAGTGGGAGGTGTTCCTGCCTATGGCAGGGGGGCTGGACTAGATGATCTTCAAGGTCCTTTCCAACCTAAACCATTCTATGATTCTATGATTCTGTGATTCACATTTCCCCTGAATCTGTTTGCTACAAGCATGCTTACAGAATTGTTTTGCTTTTACCCTTTATGCCCCTCAGCAGCTTGAGCTTCAACTGGGCTCTGTCTTTCCTGATACCACCCTTAAGCAATGATTTCATACTCCTCCCTTGTTACCTGTGCTTGTTTCTGCTCCTTGTATGTTTTCTTTTTGCATTTAATTAATTAACAGCTCCTTGCTTTGCCAATTGGGCCTTCTGCTGAAATTCATTGTTGTATATAAAATCAGCCCAGCCTTTAACTAGAATTAGAGGTATTTTGATAGGACATCTATCTTTTTATTATTTTTAGACTAAGTTCTGCCATTGACCAACTTGTAGATCTTGCAACCCATTTTTTATGACAATTCTGCCCTTCAGGAATCACTTTAAATCTGAATGATTCCCCTCTGTTTTTTCTTTCAGTAACTTGGAGTTTTGCTTTAACACAATGCAGAGGTAGTTAAGGTGACATTCACTTGTAACCTTTGCAAGAAGCAAATGTAGCTCAAATACAGCTGACCTATCTTTATTCAGATCACTCATGCATACTTGTATTTCTATGCATGTTGCATAAGGGCATGACTTTTGGTGGGCTCAGCTTTTGATAAAACAATGCTTTTCTCTTTGAACACAATACTCGAGGTACACTAACTGGGAAAAGGAAGCCTTTGTTCCACAAATCTCAGAGCGCCTCTTGTCAGCTTGGAAAGTCACAAGAACTTCACTTTCATAGGAGATTTTATATATGTGAGGTCTTTTAGAGACCTTGTGAAGTTGTTCCCATGTCAAACAGAGTTAAAGATTTTTTTTGGGGAAAAAGCAGGCACTGAAGGTCAGCATGCTGAGTAGTGTGAAGGCAAGACTCGTTCCATACCATAAGAGTAATGGAGAGAGTGGGCTCAGCAGTGAAAAAAAGATGTGGTTTTGACTGAATGAAAAATCAATATGAAGAAGGTGATAGTGGTAACTTGTGATCACTGAATTAATTTTCAGATTCACTACTAGTAGTAAGAATATGTTGACTCTCTGCTCCGGGGTGACGGGAAATAGATTGGAAAGTTGCTTGCTTGTTTGTTTTTTTTTTTAAGGGATTATTCCAAACCGAGAAAATGATTCAATAAAAAAAAAACCCCAAACCAGGCAATGAAAAAGTACCTTCTACTACAGCATCATCCAATGACGACTTCGGTGAGGGCAGGATTCAATTTCACTTCCCAAGCAGCGATTGCACACAAAGGTCAGACAGCAGAAGTTGCTGCAGTTGTGAAGCAGCAGTTCTCACTGTGCGATTGAATTAGCTAATTTCATGAGCTGTGACTGAGGATGTAGAGGCTCAGGCTTGATGTACAGCATGAAACATCTGTTAGAGGGAGTGAACTGTGAACAACCAACAGAGCCGTGGGAACAGGCAGTAAGACAGTTGCTTTGTATAATACCTCATTTCTGTTTATTGTATTGCATCAAGAACTCAGTTTGAAACCAAGCTGTTTATATGTTGTTGTTCCCTAGTAAAGCTTCATTTGTCAGAGAAGGCTTGCCTTCTGCAAGCTTACGGTGAATGGAAATTTCAAGGCAATTGCAAGAATTTTTCTGCATCAAATAAGGGCAACTTCAGCGACAGACAACTGGAGATTTAGTGTGTTTTTAACAACAACAACAAAAAAGATTGTGAATTTTAGAAACCCTGCCATTTGCTACTGGCCTGCCTGCTGGCTTGAGCGGGCAGTGGAGCCGTCAGAGGATTTTGTTCACCAGCATCAGGCCGTGGTCGCTGCAACCAGCTTGCTGCCATCATGGCTGGTCTGTTTGGTCTCCCAGCTTGCGCCTTTGTGCACCAACATCCCTGTGGGCAGCTGCCTTCTGAGGCACCGGCCCTGCAGCAGCTGCCCTCTGGCCTTTGTCCCCCTCACTTGTGCCCCGTCCCTGTCCCCCATGCTTCTCCCCAGGCTGGCTGCTGCTGCCTGCCCCGCATGTGGCCTGGCCACGGACCCACCGCCTGCCCTCCTCCCTCCCGTGAGGCTGCTCTACCTTCAGTTTCAGGTGGAAGAAGCATTTTTGGGGGGCATCCTGGCAGAAACGGAGGTATTTGGCTTCCTCAGTCTCTCACGAAATGCAGGAAATCCCACTCCCGCAGCACACCCTGTGTCTGGTGTGCGCTGGGTCCTGCTCCTGCTGTGAGGCCGAGTCCTGGGCTCCGTGGTGGATACCGCAAACGCAAAAATGCCCCTCCCTGTTGGAAAGCTATTTGTGGTGCTGTGACAGGGGCTAAATGCCAGGTCCTTCTCCAGATACAGGGCTCCTCGCTGGTGAGGTGCTGGCGCCGCCATTTTCTCCCAAGAGTGTGGTCACCAAAGAAACAGTCTGAGGAATGCGTGAGGAAATGCAGGACGGCTGAGCATTTCTGGTGAATGCAGACTCCCCTAAATGTACTGGCAGGACCTGAGAGAAGGTTTTATTTGAAGCTGCCCTCTTCACAGCAAGGGGGAGGTTAGAAAGCCCATCTGCGTACGGTGCCGCCCTTACGCTGCCGCCACCATTCCTCACCTGAGCACTGGGCAGAACCCGGCTCTGCTCTTCAGCGCGATTTTTTTATTGCAGAGCTCAGAAAAGAGCACTCGATTTGTTATTTGCTGGAAATAAGGGCAGCGTTGGACGTTATCCTATAACCCAAGAAGGAAGGAAGCAATTTGGAGAGAATTTCATGCTTTCTAAAGTACTGGTAGTTTAACTTCTTTGTAGTTTTTGTACTAGTCTAAAATACTTCACAACTGTGGCCTGAAGCAGTACAGCAGGTTTTCATGCGGCATTGCTCTTCATTCAGCGTGGCTCCCTTATTCAGTGTGACTGCATCCTCAAAGGGGATTAGGTGACAGTGTGTTTGAAGTGCAATGCTGATTAAAATCAAAACCATCTATTTCCTTGTATATTGAGTATATGGCTTTGGGAACATGGCCTGACCTGACTTTTCTTTAAATTAAATAAAAAGCAGAT
This sequence comes from Anarhynchus alexandrinus, assembly GCA_008711295.1. Lineage (NCBI taxonomy): Eukaryota > Metazoa > Chordata > Aves > Charadriiformes > Charadriidae > Anarhynchus > Anarhynchus alexandrinus. The sequence continues at coordinate 3,662,770 of VUYV01000001.1, forward strand.
TCATCCAATGGAGGTCTGAATTGCCATTATCTAGGGTTCTCACCAGTCATAAAAGACAGGAATTAAGATGCTTTTGAAATAAATGGGACAAAACATATAAAAAACAAATAAAAGCTTCTAGGGTTACAGACCTCTTGCCTGCCTAGAGCTACTGCTCTAAGCAGGCTATGAGCTGGAAATAGAGATGGTAAAAAAAGTAATAAAGGTAAATGATGTTATGTTGCTTCCCCACTCTTTCATGGTAGAAGATAGAAGTAACTGAACACCCACAAGGTCTCACATACAGATGGGTCAGGGCAACTGGTAATTTGCTCCTTGATTACCTTTCTTCCTTCAAGCAGTTCAATTAATTGGGGCCACATGGTCCATGCAGTGATGCATTATTCCCTTTGTTTTTCCAGGTGTGTGAGCACCAGAGGCAGCGGTAGCTGGAAAGCTTGGAGACGTCAGCTTTGTTGGGCAGCACTGTGCAGGTAAGTTTTCAGCAAAATTCTGCAAATTTGTGTTGGGTAAAGCAGGCAGCAGATTTGTTTTTGTGATCTGACAAGATGTGGAACTGTTTATTCCAGGAAGAGCTGGAAAAAGTTTATATGAGTTTGAGTTGTTATTTCCTAACAGGCCAACAGGTGTTAACCCTGAGAACTCTGGCTTGTAGATGCTGAATATCTTGGTAGATTGACATTGTAATCTCTGGGCCTAATCTGGATATTTAGTTGTTGTGGTGGTACAGTGCTTTACTGAAATGGTTAAAGGACTACAGCCCTGCAGTTTGTTTGTTGACAAGTTGGTCAGAAATATTTCTGGAGGAAGTGCTAGCGAATGTTCTTTGTTGAAGGATAAACTTTGAATAGAGTTTCTGATTTAGGGAGCCATACCAATCCTTTGATTAAGACTAGCTGAATAACCAAGGGTACTATATTGTCACTGGGGATCTGTTAATGCTCTAATGACCCAGTTTTTGCTCTAGTAAGGAGCAAATGTTAACTTCAAAAGTGATGTCCTTGTACTGTTTTTCTTTTTTTCATGAAATGGGTTTTTCTGTCCAGATTCAAATTGTAGAATGTTGTAAAGCAATTTCACACTGGAATAACTGCTCAAGGGATGGATTTTTTGTTGTTTTACCGCTATGAGTTGAAACAGTCTAAATCTTTAAAACGTGTATGACATATTTATTAAATCAATTCCTTTACCTGTTTGTAGGTAGAAGTACTTTATATGCTTAAACAAGAGAACACTAGGGCTTACAATGTTGGTCTCTGTGTTGCATCAGTCTACTCTTCCCCCCGCCCTCTGGTAAATACACGTGCTAAAACCCATCACAAACCTTTTTTAAATGTGTCACTGTTATTGCAGTGTTATTTTGTGTAATAAAAGCTGCTGCAGAAGGAAAAAAACACCCTAAATTTGATTAGGACAAAAGCTGATTATATAAAGACTTAATTTACATTTCATTTTTCCCACTAGGTTGTGCAAAATGGCAGTAGCCCAGTCATTTTTGTAATGCAGTAATCCCGTGCTTGGACAGCAAAAGCTGTGCGTTTAGGTGAAGTTAAATAAAACCGTGAAAGGGTAGAGATATTAGGAAAAACTACATTTGTTTTCTGAGTAGTTTCTACTTCTTTCTGCCTAGCTGAATGCTCACAGAAACAACTATTTGCAAGAGACCAAGTACTAGATTGCACTGTCACCATTTTCACCTGAGGAATTCTTTTGAGTTAAATGAAGTTACATGACTGCAAGATTAGCAAAAGGACTGGGAGAATAGACACCTAAAATAGGAGATTAGGTGCTGTTATGGTTCAGTACTTCTGTATTTGCTGTTCTGTTTTCACTTGCAAATGCTGCTTAGTTATAGTGCTTTGGGAATTTCTGTCTTAGTCATAAATGACAGTAGAAAGACAAAGAGGAGACTCCTGAGCTGTCTCACTGGTTCAAAACCCTGCTGAAAGAAGTAGTCAGGCTACAGCTTCCAGTTATGATCTAGGTGGACAGTGAAGAGAAAATAAAGAAAATGTCAACATTTGAAGATATTACAAAAATCAATTAATGTTTTGGAACTTCCTTCTGACTCTAGGAAGTGCTATCCTTCTTTTATAGATAGTAATACTAAGAGGTTAACAGGATTAACCAGGAGTCTATGTCAAGTCACAGCATCACCATACATGGCTTTCTCATCACGTGAACGTTAGTCTCGCACCTTAAGAGAATTGTTCTGTCTTTATGCTCCTGTGACACAGTCGAAAGGTTGCAAGCAGTCCAGTTCGACATACTGATATGGAAACTCATTCCCCTGTAGCGTAAAACGTTCAGTGCCTCAGCTTAATTCTGGGTCACCACTGATTCTCTGGCCATGTTCAGTTTAAGTAGAACTAATAATTAATACATTTCTGCAGATACATAGTTTCTGGGGAATATGGCCCTTGCTATGCCACCTTATTTTCAGGTTACGACAGACTTATAATCTCATCTCTAAATAATAGTAAGGGAAGAAAAATATTTCAAAATCTTTCTTCAGATCACAATGTCTGCCACTAAAAGCCTTCAGGATACTAACTTCTCAAGGGTATGCTGGGTTCTTTTGCAGTCAATGGAGGTGAGAGTGGATGCTACCTGCAGTGAGGCCTTTGGGTTTCAATACTTTCAGCATGCACTGGGTGGGAGCCTCTACTAATGACTGTAGTCCACACACTGTAATATCCTGAGGTGAGCAGTCTCATGGCACAATTGGATAAAAATATAGGTGGATAACTGAGATTATTAGTCTGAAACAAAACAGATAGGTCTCTTCACACAAAATTTTTTAAGAAAGATTACATCATTTATAAACATAAGGTGTGTGTATAAACCTGTGATTTAATTTTCTTAGTCACATTACACAAGTATTTTTCATGGTGACTTCTCAGACTGAATCTTTATTAACTATTTAATAAGCAACTTTTATGAACCATCTTGAATGTGTGTTCCTTTGATCCTCTGTTAGTAATGATTTGTGCCTAATTTATTCAGAGACTATTGACTGAGTATACTAAGCTGAAAGAACCTGTCATAGTCAGTTTTCCATTAAGTCATGAAATAAAAAAAATTGTGAAAGTTACCATAAATGAAATGTAAAAAAGCAAGGTGGTAGCTATATAGCTAGGTTGTCTTTCATAGTACTTTTAAAGTGATGGTAAATGACTTACATGAATACAAAAATAATATTCTCACCATTATAATTTTTAATGGGTATGTTTTTATCAGAATTTTTTTTTCAGAGGGTATTAAAAAAGATTGTAAACCAGTCAGTGACAGTTTTCTTTTTGATGATGTGTTAACTTAGTTACTGTGTTAGTACTACCTCAAATAAATGGCCTGTTCATATGAACTAACTAAAGGGGTTTGTAATCTATTTGCACAAAAAAAGTTTTTTAAAAGCTTTCTGGAAAAAGATACCCTTGGTAATAGATGTGATGCTAAAAACAGACAACAAAAAGACAGCGACATAAAGAGCAAAACCGACATAAAGCAACATAAAGAGCTTGCTGACATTAGCAAGAGATGCACTGACCCCAAATCCTCTTTCATTACTCAGAGACTGAAGAGTGAAGTTGACTTTGGCTTTCTTGAGTAGCTGACCACTTCAGGAATATAAGAGAACTAACTGTAGTGGCTTCTCCTTGCACCTTTGGACAAGGAGTCAAAAGAATATAGTAGCTACTTGTGGTGTAAGAGTGTGCTTTCAAATGCTGTAGTTAGCAGTCTTGCTGTATGTCTGCTCAGACCATCTCTGGCAGCTCAGGCACATTTATCCTCTTTTAAAATCTGTGTTTTAGACTCCCTGAGGGCACCCAATTAACTACTAAGGGTAAGAGACAGCACCTCTTTCAACTTCTGCCCATTTAAAATGCATGGAGGGGCTTTTAGAAAATAGCAAAATGTGATAAGAAGCTTTGAGCAATCAGCTTGTGTGGAGGAGCTAGAAAGGAGAGGTAGCCTGTCAAATAAAGAGAGCTTTTAATAATAATAATAATAATGATGGTGATATATAGCGGGTTTCTTTGGGCATTTTTGGAAACATGCTAAGAGATCTATTTACAGAAGTAGTGAAGTACTACAAATCCTACTGGATTTGGGAGGTCGAGGGTTTGTCAACAGCCAAGCACAGCTTACGCAAGGTGAAAAGCTATTGGTACATCAAGTCAAGTATCTGAAGCGAGGAAGCTTGAAGATACAAAATCAGTAGATGTAGGCTCTACTTTCTATTTTCAAATAGTTGTTCCATTGTTTCTTCTTGGACTGTGGATGTTATTACTACTGTTTGCAAATTGATATGTTGTCAGCTTCTCATATATTAAAAAAAATATCTTTAAGTACATACTGCCTCTTTACACTGATGTGATCTTATGTTGAATTTGAAGATTTCATGTGTCACAAAAGAACACAGCTGGCAAAATTAAAATGCACACTGAGCCTTTAGCTTTGTGGTTGCTACACAGCCTTTAGCTGGGGATGCTATGTGCATCATAGCTGTGCTTGAAATACCGTTGCTCCTAAACAGTTTGATCTGCAGTTACATCTGACCAAGTGTACCCTAAACCCTACCCCGCTGTCAATGTTGTTGTTATGCCATGTAGCACCATGGAAAGTCTTATGTAAAGCTGCAGCTCAGATCACCATGAGCCTGGATCTTCTATACTAATCTGCTGCTATATATCAAGCCCTTTCAATTTATATTTTGCCATTAAGAATTCCAGTAGTCTATCAAACTAAGTAGAGCTAGTGCAGAATCTTCTTGCTGCTGTTGTTGAAGAGGTGTCCCAAGACAAGATCAACCAATGCTCTCTTTTAGCATCAGTGTGGGAAAATAAACTTTTTTTCTCATTATCTACTTTAGATGCTACTTGAAAGTTACAGAAATCCCGCAACTATTGGTCCAATACACATGTTGTAGACATGCAGGAAGGTGGAAAAAGTTCATAAGGCTCTGCAGAATTTGAGTACAATGGATTTTTTTTTCCCCTCCAGAATCAAAGAAGACAACAAAAGCTGTGGGTTCACAACTGAAGTACTGCAACAAGGAGTGAGGCTGAGGTAGCTAGGGAACAAAACTGGCTGTGAACTTGGGGAAATACGCATGAATATATGGGAAATGTGAGTCAAAATCCTTCCTCTATCCAGGCAGGCTGGGAGGCTTGCCAGTTTAAACAGCTTCAGTGCTCAGAATCAGAAAACTGTCTATTTTAATGTTTGCAACTAATCGTATTAGATGTCTTCTTGTTTTGTAACTTTGTGATTGCAGGATACCTCAAAAGGGGCTGAGATGAAAGGCACTTTATTAGCTACAGAGTCTGAAAATGGAGTAAGTGGGCAGAGAACAGCGGTTGGCTTAAAATGTCTTGGATGTTAGAGTTTGTCTGACTTTTTTAAACTTCTAAACTGCTGCTACTCTCCACAGTCTAGTGCTCTTTAATGTCAAAAAGGGCCATTGTTTTAATGTATTCTATATACCCTAAGTTACAATTGCTCTGCATCTCTTGAGTTTGTTGATATACATGTGAGTTCAGGAAATAGGCCAAATTAGGGGATAAACTCACCATGTGGGGTGTATGGGGTAACTGTCCCCAATTGTGGCACTGATAGAGGCACAGAAGATTCTTTGGGGACAGACGCAGACTTGTGCTTCTTTGCTCATGCCAGTGTACAGCCCGCAGTTAGCATTGGTGAATCTTTTTCAGTCTTGTTGCACTTAAAGCAAACTTCTCAGAGAACAGGCTGAAATGTCAGGTTGAGCCTCTCATGTCCCAACTGCAAATCTGGACTTCGGTGGTTAGGGAAATTCTTGTCCCTCCTGCACTCCCCCACCCCCCTTCTCCCCTCCCTTCCTTTTCTGTTTCAAAGTTTTTGGGGAGTTTTATCCTAGCTGAAATCTTCTTCAAGCAAGATTTAAACAGCCCTTGCACCTCAAATTGTCAGCAGTATTGACTTTTTTAACACCCAGTGTGGATGTTTCCACTCACAGTATCTTTGTGGCACAACTTATTAATGAATTCCACAGTGTCTTACAGTCTACACATAGAACCATATTATAAGATCCATCTGAGGCTGAGAAAGCTTAGAGGTCTAATTGATTGGGGAAGGGATTATGTCCCTTCTTTAAGAGGAAGCAAACAACTGGTGTTTGCTTTATTAAAAAAGTTGTTGTTTGGTGATGTTGATATCCTCTGCACAGGCAGCCTGCTTCCTTGTCCTGCAAACCGATGAGTACATACAGGGAGTAGTTCCTGCTTCTCTTTCTTCAGGTGATGCTTTTTGATCCCATGTGGAGTGTGCTCTGAAAAAGGCCATCAACTCTCACAGTGAATCAAACCTAGCTTCAATAATGAACTGAGCTACAAAAGGTTCTTGAAACTAACCGTCTGTAACATGAGATGGTCGGTGATGCATTCCTGTGTTACAGTCCCTCTCATTCTGCAGGCCTTTAAAGGGATCTGAGTATGGACCTGATGCCTTGTAACCACTGAACAAAAAAAGGGCAGGTTTTTCTTTCCAAAAGGGTTTGACTCAATTAACCACTGTATCCTGATACCCAGTTAAGCATAGTCTGATTTTTATTTTTTTTTTTTGTTGATGCTATTTAATTCACTCTATGTTTTCAGGGTAGTATGTTTTGGTCAAAATGAAAGAATTCTCCTGAGCTTTGGCTTTTTTTGTCATTCATTAAAATCTTCTGTTTCATATTTTATCATAAGTTTTTACAATAGAACTTCCATACAGATCAATTTAAGTCACTGGAGATGTACATCTTGGCTCTGTGTTGTTTAAGTGAGTGGTAAGAAAAGCACAGGCATACTTAACACAGCTTGTGCTGAAGACAATATTGCTGCCTCTTCATTACAACCTTTAAGTGAACTTAGGTGGGTTCAGGTGTCACTCTGCAGCATGTTCCTGCTTGAATTGTATCTCCCATTTGGCATCTGCTAGTAAAATACCAGTGAGTGTCTGGAAATGGGCACAGGTTTTAATTTCAAATAATATTGATTCAAGTTTATGTTGGAAACTTTCAACAGTTTAACTGAAGTGTCATTGGCATTTGGTCCGTTCAGGAGGACACTCTACTCTACACAGAGACTCTCAAATCTTGCATGCTTCACCAGGAAAGGTATGAGGAAGAAGCTCCAATTCCTTCTCTACCTTAGGCACAAAGTGGTGTGGAGGTAACTGGATACTAATGTGAGCTGATTCCCCAACTTATAAATGAGCATGTAAATTCAAATATCTTTATTGGGAATAGGCTTTGACAGGGATGTTCTTGAATGTTCTTCTTGGCCTACAAGTTATCTATATGCAGAAATACTTGTCATCACCAAATCTTAACCGGAAGAGCTCTGAAGTAGAAACTTCAGCTAGGCATCTTTGTCTAGAAATTGACACACTTCTAGAATTGGCTTTATTTTGAATGTGCTTTTCAAGTGTGCAAGTGAATCCCATCTAGATACCTACTTATTATTGTTTGAGGTCTTGTTTAGCCTGGGTTACATGGAATCACAGACACTGGAAAACAATGAATGCTTTAAACCCCTTCATTTTTTCACAAGATACTGGCAAACAGTGATCCTTGTAGTATATTCTTCAGGTCCAAATGCTCAGAATATGCTCTGGGGACCAACTCTTATTACAAAAACAATAAACGCACCTTAGACTTTCCTGTGCCAGATTTGTAGGTACTATATGCTTACTGCTGATGAGGATCTTGTAATGAAATAGGACCTTTGGGAATTCATGGAACCTTCAAAAAATCTGGAGTGCTCTTAAATACGATTCAAAAGATTGCAAGTAAAAATGGTGTGGAAGTGAAACAATATTACTTATCAATCAAAGAGCAGAATAGCAAGCGGTAGATGCTGCTGATGACAACAGAAACAGAAATAGTTTAATTAAATAGAGTGTAACTTTTTGCTAAGGAAGTGTACTGCACTGATAATCTCTTATATTTAATGAAGAGTCCAATATCTCAGCTGTGGTTAGAAATCCACCACACGTGTTTTGTGCAAGTTGCCTTTGGCTTGGTCGTGCAGACCAGTCCTTGGGAAATTCCTCTGAGTATAGTACGATGTGGTATGCTGCAGGGAAGGTTTTATCTGTGCCACTGCAGATATTCCCTGACTCGAGGGAAGGATAGTGTGTGAGAGCGGGCCAGGAAAAAATTGCCAGCACTAAGTGGCAACTGCTCCCAAGTAATCTTCCTTGAGGAATCCCTGTTATGACTGCATGATCTGTATGCTTGACATGACAAGAGGAGAGAAATCTTCCTCAGTCTCTTTGGCTATCTTATTGGTGGTGTCTTGTAGAATTAAAACTGAACCAAACTGTTGGGGAAGTAAACTCTGTTTTTCCCAGCACTGCGGTTTTGATGTCAAGAGGAAGATACTCTAATCCCAAGTGGATGCTCCCCAACATGTTGAGGGGAAAGGGTGACACTTTAATACTCTGGCCTGACGTGTATGGCGATATAGTAATGATCTTCAAATGCACAAACCCAAAGCTGAATGTCATTCTCTGTAGAGCTTCCTCTCCAAATACGATGCTTTCATAGGATTACTACTGACATATTTTACGTTACTCTCCTCAGACCCACAGTAACTAAGGTTGCCTGCTGACTTTATTTGGCGAATGGACTGAATTCCACCACTACTTGAAATGGTACAGTCTAGAGTATGTCCACTGCAGTTAGGGATGTATCTCAATTGATGTCACTGTATTGATTAAAAACTGAGTAAAGGTATGCAGTTAGCTCGTCTGCTCTCAAAACAGGTTTGTAGCTTGTGCCTAGGCCATAAAAGTGCTGTGGCCCAACCAATTCAGTTTTGGCAGGTCCTAGTAGTAGGTTTTGTGATAATAATTTAGCTGTATCAGGCCTCAAACTTTAAACTTATTTTAGGCTCTTTTTTTTTTTCTTTTTAGCTGTATTGTCAAATTTGTTTTAAGAAATTTTTGATCTGTCTGCAATTTGATTTATGATCAGGTGACCACCGTCCCAACTGCAGCAGCAAAATGACCCAGTGTGTGCATTGCCTGCCCAGTGTTGTTGGGCTTGTTTCAGTGAGCTGTCTCACAAGTTCAGTTATGCAATGATTGCTTAGATTTAGTAGTTCTTCTCCATGTATAAAATGATGTTTTAAACTGTCTCATAGTGTGGCACTGGGCATGTGTGAAATCTTCAAACTCCTCTTAGACCCTGAAAATATTGTATCATAACTGTACAGGCATGTCTGATAAAGAAAAAAATATTATAGTTCCAAATAACTCAGTAGCGCTGGAGGGTTTTTTTGTATGCTCGGAGAAGGATAAAGCCTTGAACAGAAAATGGATAAAATAAAAAAGTTGGCTTCCAGAACACACCAATGTAAAAACATTTTGTTTCTTTAAAAACACTTATTACAAATACAGCTGTACAATAACAGACTCGGTGGATGTGAAACGGTTTTTCAAACATATGGGGTTTTAAATTATCTCTAAGAGTAACAGATTTTCTATCCAAATATCTTTTGATTTTCAACATGCTAACTTAATCTTTCCAGATGAATTTTCCAGGGTATGGGTGACGGTCCAGGTTTGTTATTGTACACTGTGGGCAAGGATCCTGAACTGGAATGCCATCCTCTGGAGGTAGTTAAAATAATCTTAAAATTTCTTTAACATGCTGGGATTCAGCCTGGGTTCTTCCTTTCACTAGGTGTCAGACAGAAGGTAAGATGAGGTAAAATGTGTGTTATCATTCATACCAACAAATCCTCCAGGACCACTATGTGTTGCTGCCGTGTTCCTTAAGACCTGTTCTCAGTCTATTATGCAAGAGTTTCACTAATGCTGATAAAATGAAGAGCTGCAATTACTGTGTTCAAATATAGCCTGCTTTTCTTAAGCTCACCAGCCTCAGCTGTTTTCCTACCTAGGCTTGGTTCATTTGCTATTTAACATTTGTATTACTGTTCAGCAACCACAAAGGGTTTTCAGTGACATGGCATATGAATAGAAAACTGTGTGTGACTCCCAAATCTTACACCGAATTTCAGGCTATGACTTAATATATTCAAATAAGTTCTGAAAATGCTTATAATAGTAACACTAAATGATTCATGACCACAGCTCAGCCATATAAGCTGTTCTGTGAAGTTTTCAGTGTAAAGCTTTAGTGAGTGAAGTAGACCTGTTTATTAGCTAATCCTATGATAAACTGCAGCAAAGATAGGAAATGTTACTGACAGAGTAAAATTTTCATGTAAATGCAGTATTATGAAACTTCCATTATAAAAATGCATCTAGATCGAGGACAATCTTGTTAAAATAAATAACAGTAAATTATTTCTGCTCTTGTAACTCTTTCAGCCAAGTCCCTGTAAAAGTTACTGTTTTTTTTTCCTTCTAGTTAGCTTATGCCAGACAGATTTCTGACCATTTTTGTAGCCTGAACTGATTCCCTCACATGGGGAATATGGGAAAATCTCTTTTTTTCTTAGATGGTGGCAGTAAAAGAATATTACCAGACAAGATATGTCTTCTACAGTAGTTGCCCATGTGCAAGTTCCCACAGGAAAAAAAGCCAGCGATCTTCCCTGTGTGCTGATCAGACTGAGATCTAATAGATTAGGTCTTAAGTTTACTACATTGACTGAACTGCTTTAATAATGTTCTTTTCACTCTTTTCCCTCTTCCTATCAGCTCTTCTTTGTATCCTTAGAAATGGGACTGTACTTCTAGTCACAAAGTACACAGAGTCATACATTTCTAAAGGATGATGTTGAATGGAAGCTAGTACGTTTGACTGGGAGCTAATTACAGTGGTTGGGAGATGGCTCAGTGACAGCACTAGAGAAGTTATTTTGTCAAGTAGATTGGTGTTGTAAGTGATGATGTATCTCTGTTAATTAATTTACAAACTATGTAAATTGGAATGACTTGCATTCTGGTAATAGGAAGGATTTTAATTCTCCAATTAATTTCCTTTTGGCTAATACAATGGTATGTTTTGTCTGGCACTGGTTAAGGACATATTCACAAGGAATTAAATAGAAACACTATTTTTATGCTGGGCTGTGTTCTCTGATGCTTATAAATATTTCATTGACTTTTATTTTAATAAATTGATTTCAGATATAATGGAGTGGTATATCAAGTTAAATAATAAAAAAGGTACATAGTTTTTCCATCAGTTTTCAATGAATACACACACAAAGTATTACACAACTTTCTAAAGAACAAGCCTTGCAGCTATGCTATCCTTGATATAACTGGTATGTGTGTGTTTTGATGGTTGACTGCTCTTTAGGAAGTTTCTGGGCAGACCTCTCTGGACTGATTCAGAAGCTGGAAGACTTCCAGGTGGTGAGGTCAGACTTGGCACCTCCACCAGCACCTTCAATGTATTTGTAGATGTTGTGTTGTTCACCTTGAGTTTTTAAAGTAGTGCTTCCTCATCCACCTCATCAAAGGAGGCCAGTTGGCCGTGCTTATCTGCATGACCGGTTTCTCCCCGTGCCACCCCACCACCCCGCTCAGTTCCAGTATGTCCTGTTAAGAAGGAAAAAGACTTTTTTATTCTTACCCTCTCTTGTTCTACTAGAATTAGCCCTCTCAACATCTTTGACATGTGGTTACAATAAATATGTTTACAAAACAATAAAGATAATCACAGTTTTCATGGTGACTTGGGATCAGTCACTTGAAATATGTTTACCCCCGAGTATTTGTTTACCACCGTGTAGTTTCCCTTAAGAGCAATGAAAACCAGGCAGCACTAATTCCATGTATGTCTGTTTTGCCATTTTGAGATGGAAAATGGAATTCTATGTTTATTTCACTCACATAAACATGCAAAGTGTAAACAGTTTATTTCTAGCTTAGTAACCTTCAGGACAGTTACAGATTCTGTTTCCTGCCAGGATGGGAGATGTTTGCACTCAGCTATGTAAAGTGGGAGGAGTGAGTAGTGAGGGGGAAGTGGAAAGAGTGGAAATAGTCTCTGTGTGCAGGTTTAACTTCAAAGTAGCTTTTAAAGTAGCTGGCACAAGAAGAGACAAACCTCTTGAACTGGATTGAAGGAAAGGAAGATGGAAATGTTTCATTTTTCTGTCCATTCACATGAAACTTTTGAAACTACATTACCTATACTCTAATGCATTTTTATTTACCTTTATGCATAACCTCTCTTTAAGGGTGATTTTTCAAGGTAGCTGCAAAGTATCGATGCAATATATCCATATTTTATTGTTTTTAGGGGAAGAGAGAAGTGCCAGTAAGGGACTTGATAGCAGAAGAATCTCCATGGGCGAGAGATTTCCTCTACTAGACAGGTGACACCAGGCAAAATGGCGAGCAGGACAGTGGGGAGGAATGCTTAAACTTTCAGAGCCACAGGAGGAAAATTGAATAGGAAACGCTATGAGAACTGATGAGGAAATGTGGGTTGTGGTATATTTAATAAGCTACTTATCCCATCTTGATACAGGTGGTGTTGGGATGGAAAAGCAAATGGAGAGTGTTGTAAGGCTTACTTGTTGAACGGGTATATCTTCTGCCTGCTGGTTAGCATGTTCTTAATCAAATCTAAATGGGCACCCACTTATTGCTGGCTTAATACATCCCTCAACAACAGCAAATATCATCTGACAAAACTGCTCTACCAAACTATTCAAGAATGTGCTGAAGTTCTTGATTTCATAGTGACATGTATTTTTGCTTACATGCTCTACTCGTTATTCATCATAATTTAAAATTTTTATCTGCATATGTCATTGCCAGGATTCATGACTGCTGGTCTAAATATTAGAGTCCTGTGTTGATCTGCATTTTAGGCTTCACTATAGATGAGTAAGAAAGTTAATGCTGAAAGCTGCAGCTTCCCAGGTAACACATCCAGTCTATCCTCTCTGACCTCCCCTGGCTAGATGAGAATTTCTAGATGAAGTACAGGGAGGAGTTGTAAAGGAATTTTGTTTCATTTACACTTTCACTGAAATACTTACGTTTATTGTCTAGAAAACCTGAAATTATATATTTAATTGAACCACTGACTTTAGGTAGATGCAATGGAGTGTTTTAATGACACAAAGTTCCACAGTTTATCCAGGGAGTTGTAACTGGTGTCCCTGTGTTCTTTGCTAATGCCCTGTATACTCTCTTGGAGTGATAAGCTTTGTGGTTTGTCACCTGTTGCAAAGCCACTTGCTTTGATCCATTATGGGGGACTGGGCCTGTTTAAAGTGTTTGACCCATAGATGCAACTGAGCGTATGAAGTACCTGAAAAACAAGTATTATGAGATGTTACGAACCACACATAAGAGACAAACTTTTTGAATGGTCTCCCATTCATTGTAATCATCTCTTGATCAGACACACCTATCTTAATTCCTGGAGGCTTTTTGAACTGGAGTCTGACTGCCAAGCAAAGCAAGGCGATTGATGAAACTTGCTGATCCAAGTCTTTTTGATTAGAAAAATTATGGCAGAAATCTTCGTGGAAAGGGAAGAGGCAAATTGCTGAAAAGTTAATTCCTCAGGGCTGCCCAGGCCCATGGAAAACCTTAGCGTTGAGTTAGAGGAAAAAATCCCCACCCAAATTCCCTTCCCCATCATCAGCAGAAAAGCAATTTTATTATAATTCGAACATTTTGCTGTGTGGGGTGTCAAAAGATAGGAAAGCCAGACACTAATGTTCTAGCTCGTGCCAGATTCGATTGCAATTTAACATTTAAATGGGTTAGTCTGTCTATAAATCTATTTGTGGCTACTTCTGATCTTCCCCTGAGAAAAGCAAGGAAAAGTGATCTATAAATCATGCTGTTACAAACCTCTGTTATTTTCCTGCTTGGTTTTAGGAAGAGAAAAGGTATATTTGTTTCTTCGTTTCCCTTCACTTATGCTTAAAAAACAGCTTTGGCTTTATCTTTGTTAAACAGAAATGACCTTTCTGTTAGTAACTAGGCTGATAATGTTGTGTAAGCATTAGACAATGACTGTGCACTGTGCAGATTGTGTCAGAAGTGGGCAGGTCTATTCTGTCAAACCACCAGTAGAAATGTAAGTGCGTGTTTGTGTGGCACTGTGTAACAGCAAGCACATAGGCTTACCTGCTCTGCCTGTCGCGGCAGTGATGAGCCTGTGCTGCTGCTGGGGAGCTCTGAGGGTGGAGTTTCTGGGGTGCAAGGCAGGTTTGGCATTTGCCTCCCTTACCAGCTGCCCTCTGTGCTTTCCAGTAAAAAGGGTTGGTTCATGTTTTCTCTGCATCCCTATTCCTCTCCTTCTGGCATTTAGTAGCACATTATTCCTTCTGCCTTTTTATGGCAATCAGTGTTAAGAACCTCTATTATTATGGCACAGTGTTATAAAACTGCTTAATGTTGAAAGCAGAGCTGTGTGCTTGGCAGAACCTAGGGAAACAAGCCCTTGAGTGGAGCTGTAAAAAATGGAATAAAATCAATATTCATTTGTTTAAATTTAGTCAATGCCCTGGTAATGCCAAACTGTGGCTGGTTCAGTCAGATGTGCTAGAAGAAGTGGAGTGAGTACATTTTCCCCACTTCCACTGTGACCAGTCAGAGGTAGCTGTCTGGAGCCAGGAATCCTTACATCATTAGCTGGTACTAGGTGGAGCAGAACTTGTCAGAGGCTTCTTCTCTAAGATAACACTGAAATGGTTTTCAGCTAAATTTCAAGTTTCAAGCTTTATTTATGTTTTTTGAAGGTCGACGGCAGGTTTTCTTTTCTATGAGTGTTTGGCATTTTTTGCCCCCTTTGTTTTAGGACAGAAAGTTTTCAGGTACTGGTTGGAGGAAAAAGGAAACCATTTCTCTTTAAAACTCCTATTAAAAGGAGGAAGTACTCTAACCTCTTATGCACTTTCCATGCCGGCATTTTAAGTATTGGCTGGTCAGTGGCTGTGCTTAATCTCAGTAGAAGAATGTAACTGGAGCTCACTATGTTTTTTCTTTGATGCAATAGATCCTTTTGTTTTGGCAGTGTTTTTGTCTGTTTTACGGGTGGTGAATCTGTTTTCTTATAGGCAGATTTCTTATGTATAGTGAGATTGTGCCTTAAGGCTTTTAGTAAATTAACACAGTTTGTTATATGTGGTTTTAGGAGTGCTTCAACAGCTTAAAACCCAATTGATGGAGAAAAGGACAAAACAAACATATGTGTTTGTTCCTTTAGGGTATGAATAGCTGATATGATGACAGTAGTAAAGGCAATTGCGTTGGTCAGTGCAAAACTGCAACAGTTCACCTGAGACTTGACAAAGAAGTTCACAACATAGATGAAGCAGGAGGAAATATGAGTGACAACAGAACATAGAGTCTGTCATACTTCATCTATGTTGAGGGTGTAGGTGAAACCTGGTGTGGGGAATGAGGGTAGCATCTTTGAAAGAGGGGCAAATCTTGCTGACTCGCTTGCCTTTCTGTTGCAAGGCTGAAGAAATCTAAGCCTATGCCTCTTGCAGGTGAAATGGAGCCAGGAACTGTCCTAGGGAGCTGAGGCCAAGTACTACAGTGTAGAGGTATTTGGATGACGTAGTACTTGCCATAAATCTTTTGCAAGCCCCATGCAGAGCCTCTCTGCCACTAAAATGTAATCCAGGGCAAAAGTGCTGGGTTCAAGCCTCTGAAATGACATATGCCTTTGTAGCATGAAAACCTGGGACTGGTATGAGGACATGCAGGTACGCTTTAGGGTGCAAAGCTGTTTGGGATAGCCTTAGAGGATGGGAGGAAGCCAAACCTAGTGTCATAGATACGCCAGCTCCCAGTTACGTCTGTGCATTGTACTGGGGACCACTAGTTCCTGTATGCCAGAACTGTGCCAGGGTGACAGCAAAACACTAGGGGCAAGCTGCAGTCCTGTATGAGAGCTTGTCCTATGGACTTCTTTAGGACTCTGTGAGTCTGTTGCTGAAAGACACCTGCAGAAAGTCCTCTGCAAAGATAGGCCATCAGAAATGATCCACAACTCCTAAGGCTTTTATCTTGTTTATGAAGTAGCAAGCAGGTCTGCTACCTTGCAGAAGAAATGCTGTGTGGTTGTTGAAAATATAACCCTGTGTTGAGTAGCACAGGCTTTGATTAGGTTTTTGGGGAGTGCTGCTTGTATTTATTTCTTTCCATAAAGAAACACTTGCCATACCTAGAAGGGATTCGGTAAAATATCAATAAATATGAAGTGGCAGAGACAGGGAAATTTGGTCTGCGCTGTCAATGGGAGTGTCATCTTCTCACAGGTGTGATTTGGCTTTTGCTCTGCAGAAATTCAGTTACAAATACTACAAAATATATAGCAGGCTTCCTAGCAGAAATTTGTTATTTTGAGTCTTGTTTTGCATCTTTTCTAGAACTTCTATGAAATTGCAGTGTTTTTCTCTAAATTATTCCCCCATGAAATCTGGTGACAAAAAAAAAAAAAATCAATGTTCTGTGTTGCTTTGTTTGCTTTTAGTCTGTATGGAGTTTCTAGACACAGTTGCAGCTTGAAAATACAGCCTCGTATTATAAACAAAAGTGCAATGAAGCAGAAGCAACTCAATGAGGCACTCTGAGGGTTTCAGCTTACAATAGATGTTAAAAGAACTTATTGGTACAAGAATGTTTAATAAGCTGATGGGGTTTCTAGTAGTTCTCATACAACCTTTTTGGGAACAAGTGAATTCTGATTTCACTGCCAATGTTTCCTAGGTAGAAATTCAAATAGGCAATGAACATGATTTATTTGTTACCTAAGACAGAAACGTTCTAAAGACATGGTGGGAAGGTGTCCGTTCCCTAGCCTGAGTCCCAAAAGGCTGACTGCTTAGGTCAACCTACAATTGGTCTGTATCCCACTTGACTTCCCAATCTTTTTCTTTCAGTTAGTAGTTAGCTGTGGTTGTGTGTTTGTGTGTGGTGGTGAAATATTACTGTAGCTGTATGCGGCCAGATTTTTTTTCCAGTATGACGAATAGGAAAGTAAGTAGTCTGTAAGATCATGCCTTAGATTCGTAGCATAATTCATAGCATAAGCTTCCATTGCCCAAGGGCCTGTGAAAAATTTGAAAATCCTGCTGAATAAGTCAGAAACTATGAAACTAGGGAATCATTATTTCTCTAGTCTGGATTCCCTGCAACATTTTTTTCTTTTGAGTGCCTGTGTTTTAAATCAATTTTCTTTCACTTGGGGAAGAAATAGTTGGTTTTTAAAAAATAAAATCAAACTTGTATAGATGTGAAAGAGGGAACAAAGCTCGATGACCTCTAACTAATGAGATTGCATATTTCCAAAGTTGTACAACGAGGGCCATGATGAAAAATATGTGGTAAGCCAGAGAAATTTACAATAAATTAAATTGCACAAAATTGGAATGGGAACTGAAAGCAACAGGACTTCTGAAACTGTGTCATATATGTGATAGTGTTTGGTATTTAAGGAACAAATATTCTAGGAGAGTTTTGATTTATTACTTTACCTCCAGATTTTTCTTTCACAGTCTTGTTGCTTCTCTAACTCTGGAAAGATTAGTAAATGCATGACTTGGACTACTTCGTTCTTATGACATGATGACTCATCTGTCAAGTAGTTAGCTGCATTATGGCAAGTCATGTCATTCTGATTTCCTTCCAGGGAAGAACTAGTTTGCAAGGTCGAACAGCTACAGGATATACTAACTAGTATCATTCTGTTCTCAGGTCTTCCTGAAATTGATTTAGATTTTCTTCCAAAAGATTAATAACTGAAGGTCTGGGAGGAAAACTGAATGTAAGATTTTATCTTTGAAACAGGATATTTTGACTTGATATTGGTTTGAACTGCTATCTCCTGAACCCACTCAGATTGCATGTGTGCTATTTTTTCTTAAATGGAGCGTTGCTTAAAAAAATAATTAAATCTGCTTTTTTAGGTGGAAAGAGTGCTTGCCAATAATCTTATCTCAAATAGCCTAAGGATTAGTCTGTTGCCATATGTTTTCCCTAACTCCAGGCCATACGTTGAAAACACTTGATCTTATGTGTTCTCTGTACCTAACGGTTGGATAGAAGAGGACTAGAGAGTCCTAGATGGCATTGGTAAATGTCAAGGAGCTGTACTTTAACAATATTTGCCTTGCAGTTTAATGAGTAAAACATCCACTACTGCTCTAGAGCTGATAAATGGAAATTTACATCTGTTTTGCTAATGGTTGCAATAATACAGGAAACCATAAATGTTTTTCAAGTGAATTCAAGGTATTTTGTAAAAAGAAAATTTTACATAGATCTTTAACAGCTTACAACAGCAAGAAACTTGATGGTACCAAATGCAGAATACACATTTTTTTAAAAAAAGTTGGGTTATGGTTCTAGAATATTGCATTTGGCTAACACATACTTCTAAAGATCAATCTTGTAGTCCTTGAATCAAGAACATAAATGGTCCTTTTAGCTAACCTTACAAAATATTTTTATGGTTCTTTCAGTGAGTATGTGTGGCAGTTACGTTCCCATTACTTCATGGTGGCAACTAATGGCCCATGCTGCTACTGTAATGCAAGCAGTAAGACAATATTAGCTTTCCTATGCTGATGGACTAATGATGGCTAAATCACGAGTTTGTTGCTAGAGTAACTGGCAGAGGATGCAGCTGAATTTATCTTCCCATACTTGCGCTATTTCATGCCAAGTCTAAAGAGCTTTGTTATCCTCACTTGTAAATCTAATGTAGAAGCTCCAAATCATTGTTGGTTTCTGTTTGTTTGTTTTGGGCAAAAGATGTTGAAGTCCTCACGTGCAAATGCTGTCTTTTGCCTAGGGTGGTGGGAAAAACCTATTTTTCATTAAACAGAAGAAAGTTCCAACTTATGTGTCACTGTTCATTTGTGGTATGGTCAAGACCATTCAGAAAGTGGGACTGTATAGGTGAAGGCACCTTGCTGCAGAGTTGTAAGAAAGTGTGGGTAAGCATCAGATGGATTAAAAAAGGAAAGGATAAAACTTAAAATACACCTACAGAATTAAAAAACTGAGAGAAATTTTGGGCTTCAATGTTGAGGATTAGGTATTGACTAATGGAAAAAAGCTGAAGATGTGAGAAAAGACTTCTTGTTTCCTTTTGATTCCTCCTGCACTCTGAAGAAACAGGATTTTATATGTTCCGTGTAAATAAAGATACTAGACTCCATTATGAATGTCTTGTCTTAAGTAAAATCAACCCATATATCTTTGCTACTTTGGTCAGCTGCTTGGATCAGATGGGTTACAATAATTGTGGGTATTTGCTCAGAAAAACTCCTTTGCTTGCAGCTGTACTACTATTTCAATGTCTCCCCTTGTTATTCTGGAGGCATAAACAGAAACCATTAGTGACTTCTAGCAGATCTGTCACTTCATTCTCTAAACATGAAATGAGCTGTGATACCAACTGGGACAAACCTAAACAAATGATACCTAAAATTCAAGTCGACTACATAATGAAATGTTGATGTAAATGTATTATCTCAGAGGAAAATATGAATAAAGGGCCAAATTTTCAGCTATATTGAAAGAAGAAATGGATTAGGACAAAGGAGGATCTGGTGCCATCAGCAGAAAATGTGATCAGGAATCCGTTTTGGGGTGAATTTCTGATATAAAATAGGAATGTGCAGTTACTACCTGGAAAAAATTAAAATCAATGAGTCGCAGAAAAAAGTGTTTTTATGGCACAGTGAAAGAGACAGCTGTGGAAAAGGAGGCCTTAGGATGACAGAGGAAGAATATATAAAGGAAAGGAAAAGCAAATGTCACAGAGAACAAGAAAGTCAACACATACAAATTACACTGCAAACAAATTGAATGTCTAAATGTATTGACTGTGCTGAAAGATGAAGGCCATAAAAGGGGTTGGAAAGCTGGCTTGCAGTGCGGGTACAAGGTTGCTTGATTTTTGTCCTCAGGTATCTATTGTCTTGTGCAGATACAACATTTTATCTCTGCTAAGAAACAAAAAATTTGGGAATTATGTATTAATTTTGCAATGGTTGTCAAAAGATTTTCTTCACATTCAGACCTTCCAACAGCCTTTGAAAGTATGCAGTAATCCTTGGTCACTACTTTTACTCTGAGGAAGACTTCCATTTTGAAGAATGGTTTATGACAGATTGTTTAGAAAGAGAAAATACTACAGCAGTATGATAGAGGCTCCTAAATAATCTCTTGTTTATATTCATGCTAGATTATAAATAGCATGCCCTGTAAGAGGCTTTTTAAAGGAAACTGTAAATACAGAATAAACCTAGAGGTGAAAACTCAGTTTTTAAAGATGATTTTTTTTTTCCTGTCTGCACACCATCAGATAATCAAAATATCAGCTCAGTGCTTCTTTAGGTTTGTATTTAATATGTTTAGTTTTCTAACTTACCACGTATTTAATACACCTAGTTTTCCTACAACTTTGTAAAACTATTGTTGCTAGCTGTGTCATGTTGCCATTCTCCCTTCCAGATCTGAAGCAGAGAAGTTTTAGGTTGGATATTAGGAAAAAATTCATCACTGAAAGGGTTATGAAACACTGGAACAGGCTGCCCAGGGAAGTGGCTGAGACACCATCCCTGGAGGTATTTAAGATGTGTAGATGTGGTGCTTAAGGACATGGTTTAGTGGTGGACTTGGCAGTGTTACATTTACAGTTGGACTTGATGACCTTAAGGTCTTTTCCAGACTAAATGATTCTATGATTCTTTGAAAAACCTTGGTTGAGAAAGCAAGAGGTGCTCAGCAAAACTGCAAATGTCCAAAGTATCTTACTTGAGTCAGACAGTGCTTATGATTGAAACCCTTCTTCCAGTACTCACCTGTGAAAACACTATTCTTGCAGGGCAAGCTCTGGGCTGAGAGTGGGAAGACTTGGCTTCTGTTTTGAACTTCATAAATAGCAGTGAGCCTGACCCCGTGAGCCTGAACTTCCTGTGACTTGGAACATACAACTGTAATATTAAACAGGGATTCTGTCCAGTTTCAGGATTTGTGCATAGGAAACTGCTGCCTTTGCTGCAACCTATATAATTTCTTCTTGAAATATGTAAGGGAAGCAATCGTTTCAGCTAGTAGAATAAACAGGCTCAAATTGTTCTTTATATATTCACCACACTATTTCTTTCCTATGGTGGTACAATGACAGTGTTTTGATACCGCAGTAATTTGTACTAGAAGATGTTCAAAAGTAAGAGGTCTGTCTCCTGCATTTTCCATGTGCTGTTTCATGTGCTATTCTTCGAGAAGCTTGTATGCATACCATTTTAGGCTTCTGGGATACTTCTTTACCTTTACCCCTTTACAAAATGTTTACCTGGATGGTCTGCATAATGTCAGCAAGAAGAAGGACTGAAATATCACGTTCTAGCAACTGGCAGGAATGGTACTTTTCAGCATTTTTTTTCTTTCTTTCTTTTTTTTCTCTCTCTTTTTTTTTTCTGTCTCCTAGAAGGATAGTGGAATTCTGAGATTTTTTTCTTTTTTTCAGTAACATAAAGAATAGGCCAAAGTTGTTTGCAATGCATGCAAGTCAATGAAATTACTGAGATTGAACACATGGCTGTAGAATTAATCTCTCTCTTGAGTGTAAGTAGTTCGATACAGAACATGTTGACTGGAAATGAACAGTGAATTTAGTAAGCAGGAAAAGATGACATGATATGAACTTTCTCAGAGTCAGTAATTCCAAGCCAAGAACTTGTGTTTTGCAAACATGTGAAAACTCCTTTGCTCAGCCCTAAGACAGTAAGATGGTCTGGGATTTGTTCAGTGATTGTTTAGCCCTACTGAAAATATGAATGGCTATGTAATCTTTGTGATGGGATCTTACTGCAAGGGAGAAAATTGAAATGAAAACAATAACAAAAGCAGTGCTACACTAAGGAAGCTGAAATTTGTTTTGGAAATATTAATAGGCTGAAGAAAAATGTTAGATGATAAAAAGTATTGTGAGCTATTAAAAGAAGCAAAATTGTATAAGCTATTGTACTGTGGATCTCATATATAGATTATTCTTATCCCTGACCTACTAGATCGTCCTGAAATGTTTCAAACCAGTGATGCTTACACTGGCTCAATAGAAACTCTTTCATTGTTATAAAGGTAAATGAAGTAAAGACACTGACAAATACTTGAAAACATTTCTCCTTTTGCGTTTGCTCCTTCTTCCTCTCTGTGGTTCTGTCCTGCACATTTTGCCTATGTGAGTATGAGTATAGTGAAAACGATGCCTTGTGAAAGCAGCCAATTCAAAATATATATGTTGACAGGAATGGAGAAAGTAAGGGGCAGTACAGAAACTTGGTTTTCTTCTGAGTTCCTGTTCGAGAGGACATGGCGACCACTACTTTATTTGCTCTCTCTGGGCATGGATGCTTTCTCCTCATCCATGCCCTGCTCCCCAGAGTGCTCTGCTGAGTGGGTAGGGTACGTTTTGTTGATGTGCTTCTGGGGGAAGCCATGGGGCAAGGAAACAGGGTGCAAACCTGTGGGCAAAGGCATTCTGGGAAGGTTACAGAAAATATTCCCTGTTCCAGGTGAAATCAGAGGCACTTGTAAGCAATACAAAGAAACTATTCTCTTCTAACCAAATGAGTGACTGTAAGAAGCCTCTGATACAACCCTGACCTCCTCTCATTTTCCTCTACCACCCCATGTCACGTTGCTCCCTGGTTGGTAGTTCTGGTCCGAAACTTTTGTTAACTGCCTTCTACGTTCTCAATCTCTGCACAGTTCAAAAACATCGATGTGCTTTTTAATCACTTAGTACAACTTAATTTACTGATACTGTGGACTGAACTGTACAATTTTCTTAAAGACAGAACCTTTCTGAAAGTGAATTATGTGGTTTATCTGTTCATTCAGTTTGTAAAATGGGCTGGAGAGGCAGGTGTATTTTTAGATCAATCATCCAGTAAAATTGAACTTGTGAATAACCCTTTCATATAACATAAGAAAAGAAGTAATTGGACTGAATAAATCAATCTGCAGTGAACAGCTGAACCAAGCTGTCATTTACAGATATTTAAAAGTTTAAAAAAGCAACAAAGAAGTTAATTTAGTTTAAAGAAAACAAAATAGCACCTACATAAATCCCATCAGGACACCATGGCTTGCAATCTTTAGACCTCACAAGCTTTCTTAGTATTCCTGATGTGTTGGGATGTGTGAAGCATCATTTCCAGGATGTCTGTGTTTAGACAGTATGTCTAAAGGCAGAATCTAATATGTATTAGGATTCTGTTTTTATGTAAGTGTCTTCAGTTTAACTGCATTCTTAGGGTGGATAATAACTAATTACTACCTGAATCATATTTTAATAGCATAGCTTCTATGAAACCTTAGATACTACTTTAAAATACTATGGAAATTCTGTCTTAAATGCTATTTCATGCCGTGGCTCTCACAGATGCAGGGGCTGAAGCAGGCTACTGTCAAATATACAGCATTGGCATATTGGCATCAAAGCTGTGTGGGAGGAAATACCATTGTGTATCAACCTTTCTAAGAAGCAATTTCCTGCCATTCCGCTGCCAGCTGGAGCATAATAGCGTTTTTTAGTATGGTCCTTTGAATATTCCTTCAGCACACTCTTCATTATGCTTATAACCTTTCTGTAGAAGGGATGGATGGTGGTTCTTATCCTGAACTTCACCACTCATCTACCATTCAGCAAGTTTAGGATGTGCACATTGCAGTGCTTAAGTTAGGTAACGAGGTGGGGAAAGTCTTGGTCTTCCTGTGCTTCAGTTCTCTGTTGGCTCCCACTTACAGCTGAGATGGTTAAGATGGGAAAAGAATGAGTGGTTTTGGGGGAAGAGATAGTTTAATGATGGAAGGGATATATTGTGCTCTTCAATTCTGGTGACTAAGACAGGTGTCAAGGCAAAGCAGGTGATATAAGTAACACTTGTGTCTGTTAGCGCCTAATTTGGAAGATCCTGACCTGCCTGAGCCCTCTCTACAGTCTGTGCAAACTCTCATAGGTAAATGACAAACACTTCTACATGCTGTGAAATATTGCCTCTCAACAAATCATTTTTCACAATATAAAATGCATTGTTTATTTGAACAGTCATAGTAAATGTTATAAATGGGTCCAGGCAGCAAACCTCAAACCCTGACCTTTATTATCTGTCAGAAAACCTGGTTTGGCACCATCTCCTGAAAGCAGTGGTAATATTTGCATTTAAAAATGACTGTCTGTCTGGTGAATTAAGGCCAATTGTGAAATTGCAGCCAAAATTCTTCTTACAATATTTTCACTCCCCCCACCAAAAGTAATCAACCAGCTGACCAAACCCAGTAGTCATTCTTTTCCCGTGCCTATGTAATTTTTTTATTGAAAGAAATGATTTGTTTATACTCATTGTATACTTTGCATTCAGTTTCAGTTATTGTAATAGCTTTTTCTTTTAACTTGCATGTTCTGATTAATTATTTTACTTCTCTGGATGTCAGGTACAAGAAAATGCCATTTCCCTTTTCTGCAGTGTGTAGCTGATAAGTCTTTCAATAGCCTTTAAAAATAACAACAAACCCCCAAATATTTCAGAAGTTTCTGTTGAAAAAAATCAATCGTTACATGTCTACATCCTTCTTCTGAGATCAATAACTTCTCCTCAGTACTTTTTCATTCACACTGCCCACCATGATTTGCTATTCAGATAACCAAAGCGTACCTGCTGTAAGTGAAAGCAAATATTAACACTAGTGTGGTAGTTTTCTTTTAAAATAGCAAACAGAGACTCAAGTTCCCTTTTGTCTGTGACCTTTTCCATAGCCTAAAATAGAATCCAACTCTTCCACTAAGTAATCAGCATCAAGAAATAATGAGGTATACATGAAAAAGTTAATAAGGAAAAAACTTTTAATCATAGCAACTGATAGTTATATTGTATCATACGAGACAGAAGTCTCTTAAAAGTTTGTTTAAATGGATTTATTGTTGTGTGCTTACACATGGCACACTTGGTGCTAGTGAGATTAAGTAAAGACAGCAGGGGCCTATTTTCAGAGTCTTTTAGTCTCATTGGGTTTGGTTCCTGCCTTCTTGCATAGAAAGGATCAATTTTCATTTTTCTTACAAAAGTTGATTGTATCTATGTTCACAGGACTTCCTGCTGATAAGCAAAGGAATGTAACATGTATGAACTGGAGTTGAGGGAGATTGAACCCAGGGGTGATGTATTTCAATCAGGGCTTCAATCTAAGTGTAATGACTATTAAGTTTCTGTTGCTGTCTTTAACATGAGTATGTCTTTTGTCAGAGTACTTTCAAAAGTCAACAGTGCAAACATTATTCCAGGTTTATTTTGATGTGTTTAAAGAAAAATCATCACAAAATTTGTTCCAAAGAAAAGTAAGGAAAAGGTAATCACTTAATCTGAAAGGATATTTTTCATTCTCTGAAAGGATATACTTTTCCAGATCTTGCAATTAAATTTTAACTTTTTTTATCCCTTTCTGCTTTCTCACAGTAATATGAGACATTGTATGTTCCATATGGCCAAAGTTTTTATCCTAAATAAAAAAAGGAAAAAAAAAGAAAAAAAAAAAAATTAAAATGATGCAGTTATTTTTTTCTTTATTCTGTGATGGTTTTGTTTTGTTTCCTTTATGTACTTAGCTAGACACACTATTCTTCCTAAGTACTACAACTTTTAAACTTAACACATTTGCTTGTAGTCTAAATGCTGTCTTTTGCCTTTGGTTGATTATATTGACTTGTTTTCCTTTTAGCTTGGCTACTATAGAGCTTATTTATTGTGTTTCCCCATCTCTCTCTCCTGCAAGGAGTGGTCTTGAAATTTTTTTTGTGTAATGGGTGATTTTAATAGTATTTTCTTGCATTTTCATCTAGGTTAAATAGTGTCATACCTAGGAAAGGTTTTAAAGATAAAGTTTTTAGCACCACAAAGAGAGTGCTCTAATTCTTGTGAGACTGAGAACATCTGTTTATTACAGTAAATGGAATTATGAATTCATCAGTGAATTCTTAACCTTCCATTTGAAAGGCCCTCTGGAAAAAGAATAATCAAACTCCATTCTGTGTATCCTTACCATGTTCAATGCATGTGAACATCCTAGCCTATATGCACTTATTCTGGCTTCCATCAAAGTCTATGGCAATCTTGTAGCAGGAGTAAATTTCCTGCAGTGCATGGTAAGTAAGACTGCATCAGGGACAGAATTTGTTCACTCAAGAGTTGCCAGTAGGATTATGAAAACACCCAGGATAGAAGTTCCAAAGCAGCTGAGTGATCCACAATAAACCAGAAATGAAAAAAAATTTTTGGGTAAACCTGTAGCAAGATTTTTATTTCTGTTGACAATCAGTAATTTCAGGAAAATCTTCAGTGTTGTGAATACTATAGTGTTTTTTTTTTTTTTTTTAAACTTTTNTTCATAGGAGATTTTGGTCACAATCTAATAACTGTTAACAGAGATACACAGCGTGAGATATGCAGGACTTACTTTGCCTCAGGCTTCCTAATGTGCATGACATGTGATAACACATATTCTATTAACTTCAGTTTGGAGCACACAGTTCTGAAAATTTCGATATATGTGTCTGAAATTAGGCACTTAAAAAATGAGGCAGAGTACTTTGACTTCAGCAGCTTAAGGTTTGCCTGGATTATCTGTGACAGAGGCAGGGTGTCAGGGTTTCAGCTGGGATGGAGTTGACTTTCTTCCTAGCAGCTGGTATAGTGCTATGTTTTGGGTTTTGAATGGGAATACTGTTGATATTGCACTAACGGTTTCGGTTGTTGCTAAGCAGTCAAGGCCTTTTCTGCTCCTCTCACCGCCCTGCCAGTGAGTAGGCTGGGAGTGCACAAAATGTTGGGAGGAGACACAGACGGGACAGCTGACCCCAACTGACCTAAAGGATATTGCATACCATGTGACATCATGGTCAGTATGTAAAGCTGGGAGAAGAAGAAGGAAGGGGGGGGATGTTTGGAGTGATGGCGTTTTGTCTTCTGAAGTAACCATTACATAGGATGGAGCCCTGCTTTCCTGGAGTTAGCTGAACACTTGCCTGCCGATGAGAAGTAGTGAATGAATTCCTTGTTTTCTTTGCTTGTGTGCACAGCTTTGGCTTTACCTATTAAACTGTCTTTATCTCAACCCATGGCTTTTCTCACTTTTACTCTTCTGATTCTCTCCCGGATTCTGCTGTTGGGGGAGGGAGCGAGCGGCTGTGTGGTCCTAGCTGCTGGCTGGGGTTAAACCATGACACAGGGATAGACGCTTCAGAAGTTGAACTACTTTAACCATAGAACCAATTTATCTCTTTGTGAGCACACTTACAGTACCTGGTGTGTGTTTTTCAGTTACTGCTTAAAAAACAAAAAAGAAAGAAAAGTTCTGTGGACAACCATAACACATTTATTGTGATTCATCATTTGTAGTGAACTCGGATTTAAAAGAGCTATGTGTGGATGGAGGAGGCAATTAACTTTATTGCATTGAAAATATGAATCCTAGCATTTTTTGAGATCTGTTTTTCTGGTGTTACAGTCTTAGTGTTCTGCTGACATATTGGCCTTGTGTTTTCCTAGATTGCAAGCAATTAAAAGAAAATCTATCATACATTACGGTACTGGAGACTTTCAGCTGCATCCAGAGTCTTGGACACGTGTCTAGAACAGAAAACTTGCTGGAATAGCTATTATTTTTCACATAGACATGGAGGTGTTCAAGGACACGTTGTTTTTTAAGGAGATATGAGACAAATTATTGGAAGATGAATCTGTAGAGTTACAAAATGCACAGAAACCATCTCTGGTATAGGAAATCCCTGATTCACAAATTGTTGGCCTGGTACAGTGGGAGTATAATCAAGCAAAGACAGTACCTCTGTTTCATCATCTCTCCATATTTTTCTCAATTCTATTTCTCTTGTTCATATCATTCATAGTTCTTAATTTAAACCAGATTTAATCAAACTGGTCATATGTACCCTTCTAAAACCTGACTACCAGCCATAAGAAGGATTATTTTCTCTTATTTTTCATGCTAGAGACCACATATTAATCATATTAATTGGAATTATAGACTCAACAACTCATATTAATTGTAATACAAGCTGCAGGAAAAGTACAGTTCTCCAATTTTCGAGAGGTTTACTTCCTTCAAAGAGATGGAATTTTGCTCTGTGAAGATGGCACATGTCGATGCACAAGAGTTGTGTGCTTGGCAGATTATGGCAAAATGTATAACTAAACCAGAGGAACATCTTCTGGAGAGATTTCTTTCTTCACAGCATTGGCTAGCACTTTTTCCAGCAAAAGGGAGGAAAGCATTCAAGTTAAATGGGACACTACTTTTTCTTTACTAGTTCATTCTCAGAATGAAGGAATGATTTTAACCGAAAATTTCCATATGTTATTCCAAGGCACACACTTGCTACAGAAAATTTTAGTCCAGACTCCTAGAACTCAGGGAGCTTATCAGCATAGAACACAGGACCTTCAGTTGGAAACCCTGAATCAAGATTTTCTAGAATTTACCATCTCTGCAATACCCAGATGGGAACAAACACACAAGAATTAGAAGTGTGTGGTGTCAGTCAAGGTGTTTAGTGTCTCATGAATTGCAAATTTGAGAAGAATATTCCAAGTAAAATGTAGTTATTCTATTCCAACCTGAAAATTGTATTATTAATGAACCGCTTCAGGGCTTCCTGAGACCTTTATAGCTGTCTTGATATGTTCTGGTTGAATATTATTGACTGCTACAAATTATCCTTTCTGTTATATTCCTCTTTGCTTTGAAGCAGAAATTTAATGTTAGTGTGCCACAGAAGGCAACTTTCTTTCCATGTCTGTTTTAGGATTTTCAGTTGTGAGTTGAATAGATACTCCAAATTACTTATTGTTACACTCCAGTGATTCCAAAAAAGATCAATGACAGAGAATGACATAATACGGTTAGGTAGAAGTAAACAATTTTTTTTTAAACATAAAAGTAAAAGGAAACTGTACTCCTATGAACGTTGTTGCTATTACATGGTTGTTGCTATGAAAATTGCTGTACTGTGAATATGCTTCCCCCTTACTAGCAATGGCTCAAGTGTGTACTCTTCAGGCAGGGCAATAGAGATAATTGAAGTCTTGATGATTATTCCTTTGTGATTGGTAATGGAAATGCAAAGGAAATGACTGCTCTGCATTTCAGGAGGGGAGGAAAAAGACAAAAAGAGTAGAAAAATATCAGCAGCTAGGAGAAAAATCAGAGAAAATTAACAGATGAGGCACTTAAAGAGGGTTTACAGAAAGAATAAGGAGGGAAGCATAGCAGAAGGTTTCGGTGGATCGAAGTGTTTGGGAAAGCTTTTGAGGGACGGGCTAGAACTAAGAAGGCAAACTGCTGAAAGCCCAATACTCCGAAGACATCCAGCTACTTGCAGCAGGAGGCTCGAGCCATTTATTCCAGTCCTCCTTTGCCTGTTTCTTAGCCAGTTCTTAATCTGTGAGGAAACTTTCCCTTTGTCCTATGGTATCTTTACATTATTTAAGAACCTTAAAGAAAGAAATTAACAAAGAAAGGAAAAGGGAGAAATAAAGAGATACGTTTAACAATGTAGAGGAGTATACAAGTAGAGCCTAGGAAAGATCAGTGCATGGACATAATTTCTTTGTGCTCACATATAATCCTGGAAGCTGAGCAGTGATGGGGCAAAACTTACCAATGATACAAAATTTTCAAAGCACTCGGATGAAAGGTGACTCTCAAAAGTCTCGGGTTTTGTGTTATCATCACTTTCTGTGCATGGGTCAGGAGCTTTCAGCTATCTGTTACTACCCAGGAAAGATCTTGGCACCACTGTTCTCTATACTTCTATATACTGTTCAGGGCTTCATGATAACAAAACAATAATAACAATAAAAGTACTAGGGAATGCTAGGAAATACACAAACAGAGAATCTCAGGTTGTCATTATGCTGTTTTCTAAAACTGCATCTCATCCACCACCCAGTCCCCTCCACCAGTCCTTTCTTCTCATAAGAAAAGTTTAAACAGCATAGAGGTCTTCAGTGTGGAAGAGAGAGGAGGTAGATACAGAAAAGTGACATAAAATTCTGAATGTTATGAAGATGTACAAGCAATAACCATCCACTGCTCAGTATAAGGACTATCCAGCAGCTGGTTTAAATGAACAACAGTAAAGTAGAATTTTTACATATGATATCTCAGCAAGATTTTCCACAGGACTCTGGAACTGAAGACAGGCAAAAGGAATTGTACAAATTAACATTAGAAAGATTTCTCAAATTCTATTAAACACAATGCCACAATCTCTGGCTTGGGAACCAAGAAGATATCACTCAACTTGCTGTATTCTTACAGACTCTGCCTCCTGGGAGATAATGGTCAGAGGTGGCTCTTGGTGATCCAGTTAATCTCCTCCACTTAATGAACTGAGGTGAAAGAAAATGAAGGAAGATGGAAGAAAAAAACCCAACCCATCCTAGTTCATAAATCTACCAACAGAAGGGAATTCTGTCTTTCTAAATATTACTGTCACAGATGCCATTGAGTCTTCCAGGTTAAGGTGAGCAGAATGGGAGGACGTTATAGCTAGGTAGTGTATTTCTTAGCGATCTGCATTCTTGTGTGCTTTATCCTATAAGGAAATAGCAGAAGTATCTTAGAAAATACGCAAAGCCTATCTGCATGTACCTTTCTGCATGCATCAATCAAATACTTCCTGAAAACTTGAGCTATATGCTAGGAAGTTTGTACCTTTCGTGCTTACAAACCTAAATTTGCATTATGTCCCTATTCTTTGAGCCCAAATCCATAGGGAAATTTGCATTTCAGGAAAGCATGTGGGTGGTGGGAGAGAAGAAACTTGAGCCTCCTTCAGCTTCGAACTGTTACACCCAGACGTGCAGTGCAGATGGTCTGGGGAGGACATCCATCTGGTCTCTCTCCTTTCTTTAGAGAAGAGATGGGGAAACACCTCTTGCAAGAGCAAAGGGTACCCAAACCACCAAATGACCCTGCTTGCCCTTTTTACAGATCTGGGCTGTTGGGGAGGGGTGGAAAACAGGCTTTGGAATCAGGAAAGATGAAAGGAAAGCTACCTGCTCTCTAATACTTCTGACAGCTTCAGGAAGCTGGGTTTTGCATCAGGTCTTAGCAAATACAGGCAGGTACCTTTGCTTGTCACAGAGGTAAGGAGTAGTTGCTGCTAAGGCTGGGCAATGTAGCATACTTTCTTGGTTCCCCTGAATCCTGGACATAGCCAGATACTGCTGCTGAGATCAGACCATCCTGATATGACAGAGCAAGAGGGAGGCTATGACACAAAAGCATCAAATTAATTTCCTGAAAGTGGAGGGGAGGGTATTTGCTCATTCATAAAACACATAATAAAAAACTATGGTACTCACAAGGTGAGTAAGCGGTCTGCTGTGCCAAAGTCTGATGGGGGTTGGGGCTGGGGCTGGGGTACAGGGTGTAAGGAAGCAAACTGCATAAAGGGTAGCAAGAGGGAGGGACAGGTTTGAAGCAAGCAAATACAGATCACCAGGCAGAACTAGTGTGACTAGGTCTGAAATGTGCTTTTTGGCTATTTCAGTAGCAGGTCGTCTCTGCACAGGCTTCCTACAGCTGAAGAATAGCAGCCTAGTGCCCCAGGCTAGGTGTCTGCTGAGCAGCTATGAACGCAGGAGATGAGCAATGATTTTGCACATCTCCATGCAGAGGGCTCGTTTCTGATATTTTCTTGGTAATCTGTGTCTTTCTGCATAGCCACTGAGATTCATTTATGGAGGGAGAGTTCTGATATTTGCAAGAATATAGCAACATTTTTTTCTATAAAAGTAATCTGTTTTTCTGCTGGTTCTATGCATATACTCTCAATTAGTGCTGTAAAGACAAGTAAGTGTCTACAAGAACATAGTTAGGTTTTCTTCTGTTTAGTGAAATTTGCAGTGCAAAGTAGAAATAACATCTTAAAAAGAGTATCTGGTAGTGAAAGCTGTTGTCAAGCTGAAAAAGGAATGAAATTGGAAGCAATAAAATTCTCACTAGCTTTCACAGAGGAGAAAGGGATATGAAAAATAATCAATGAAAACATGTAACACTTCTTAAGAGTCTTGTTTTTCCTCATCAAAAGCCAAATTGTGGCTCATCTAATGTGTGAAGATGCTCAGTCTCTCATTCTCTTGCTTGTATGCTGTGTATTATCATCTAACACATCCAGGAGAAACAATCTGATGGCACATTAGGTAGTGTGGAAGAGTTTCTCTTGTGTCAACACATGCAGTACTTCATAGTGGCTGTTCATGTGCTTTCCTGTTTCTCTTTTCCCAGCTGTGATTAACTTGGGAACTTGAATTAAATCCCTGACTTCTCAGACTGCTGAAGGAGGACAGCAGGAGAGCTGTTGTAGCCTTCTACATAGTTGTAGAAGGCTTTGTTTCCTTCCTCTCTTCTATTTCCAGTCTCCTGAGGTAGGTAGAAACCTGTCTGCTCCCTTGTCTGTGATGAGAGCTGTGTTTCTGAGCTATCAATTAACTTTGCGCTGTGGTGGCCTGTGGCCTTCTCCCCTTCCTGCAAGAGCTTCCTGGCAGTCACCTAGGTTCTGCTGCAGCCTTGTCAGTGGCATTTCTATTCCTCTTACCTATGGGGCATTTCAGATGAGTTCAAGGGAGAAATGTGAACAGAGAAATGAACACTGAGCTGGTTAGAGAAACTATGGGAGTTTAAGTGAATGCAAGGCCTCTTTGGAGCGGAAAATTTCCATTGGCCTTGTCAAGCAGACTTTGGTATTTTGTGTGTGTGGATGCTATGGAAAACTGATGGTGATAGTCTCTGTTGAAAAACAGCTCAGAATTGGTCCAGAGCATATGTGAACATACTGTCTCTCAGCAATTAAATCAGCGCTCATATGTTCTTTTTATGACAAGCAAATCTGTAAATATTGGTAGTCAATTATGAAACAGTTTCAGGGAAGAAAGACAGGCTGGCATAAGTTTCTTGCTCTTTCACTGGCAGAAATAATTAAACATTAATTTAAATTTAAATTATTCATAGTTATAGTTTCTACAGAATTGCTTGGGGCATTATTTAGCCTTTAAAAATGTTTAATTTTTTCTGCTTTATTTGATATAAAATTCATGTATTACTGTAAAATAATGAGTAATTAGTTTTGCTTATGTGCTATCCCTTAAACAGTATATTTGAAACTAATGCTGAGTAGTATTATAGCAATGGTTATAGCAGTACATGCAAACTGCACAGCACTCTAGCTAAACTTAGTAAAATTGTCCAATATAAAGAGCTGATAATCTTCAATGGTATTTAAAAACCCATATAGATATAAGCGACTTAATGTTGATGCCAGATATACAAAACAAGGTGAGGTTTAATAAAACCTCAACAACTGAGCATGTTGTTACCCTCAAGCATGGTTACTCAACCATGCAAAACTGGCATGAAAAACCTTCAGACTGGAATGATGATGATATGCAGTCATTCTGATCCAGGGCGCAGTGCAAGGTAGTGAGGCAGTGGACAGATTGCTGGTGGTAATCTGCAGGTGAAGCATACTGGGTTAATAACATTTGCTATCTAAATGCCTTTCAACACTCTGTGACGGAGGAAGTGAAATTTCCTTCTTTTGATTCTACAGGTTTGAAAATTGAAACAGAGGGCTAAAGTGAGTTGTAAGCTAGGCATTGGAAAAAGAAAACCAGTCTCATAGTGACAAAGGAGAAAGTTCATAGTGACAAAGGAGAAAGTTCATCCAAAAGCTGCTGAAGAGCATCTTCTTCATTTGTGGAGAAAAATGTTAATTGCGTTAATAATTAGCTATAATTAAAAATAATTTTTTTCCTCCCTTCCAAGTAGTTCATACTTCTTTTGCTGCTCCTCCATCATGCTGTCCCAACTCTCTGCTGAGTTGTTGGGTACCCTGACAATTTCATCTAATATAATTCCTTACTTTATTCCTGTCCTCCATCCTGTGTCTTGTTCTACTTCTGGGCCACACAACGTAATGCCCTCCTCTGGGACCATTTGGGAGACTTTGCAGTGCTGGTTCTTGCAACACTTGTTCTCTTTAGAGACCAAAACAAACAAAACTCATAAAGGTCAAACAAACAAAAAAAAAAAGAAAGGAATTGCCAGAATATACAGGGAGCACCTAAAAATTAGTCACACTCAATTATGTCCCCTTCTTGTGGAACCTGCTTATTTACTGTTTTTATTTAGCTGTACTTTAGGCATAGATCTCTAGGTGTCCTCTTCATGCATGCAGTTCCTACTTAGGACAGAGACCTTGTTGACTTGATTCTCCTCGGTGGTGTTCTGGAGGCTGTTCTGCCCACCTCTAGTACTGTGTATTACATCAGTGGCATTTTCAGCTCTATTGTCGTTGAGTTGACAGGTGTTATTTAGAGTCTGCTAAAAGTTTGAGGCATCAGCTATGCTTTCAAAAGTAGAGCTTATAAATATTTCAAAACTTCTTGATCTTCCAGAGTTATTATTAGCATCCTATGGCACCTTTAGAGACTACCCCAGAGGAATATTTTGTTACAATTTCACTGCAGTTCCTTCCCCATCCTCCCTCTTCAAATCAACAAAACAACTTTTTTAGAAGAAAGTTCTTCATTGATCTGCTTTTCTAGTGAGTCATACTATGTAGCAGTTAGTAGCAGTTTTTAAACTAACACATCAGACAGACTATAATTCTGTGATAATTTCCAGCTTTTGGTTTTCCCAGGAATAGTCTCATTCATGTCCAAATGAGTGTGTCCTATATTACTGAAATCTTTGATATGCTGAGACACAGTAAATCACAGGGGTCGAACTAAGAATATTAAATAGGGTACCAAATATAAAAAGAAATGGAGCTGTTCTATAAATGGATTTCAATGGGAGGAAAAAAAATCAATATCCCTTTCATCCATATGTTTTGTAGGAGCAGTGATAGATAATAAAAATATATAAGAACACAACATATTTTACAGTCTTTTAAATATTTCAACCTGTTATTATCCTTTCCCTCTCTATTTTTAGAAGTTCCATGTTTTAACTGACAACTGACCTGTTATCAAATTCCTTTGTACTTTATTCTATCTTGTACATTGGAAGCTTAGTACTTAAGCAGACCTTACAACTTCTCATGGCATTTTTCTTTTGATAGGTGAAATCAGAGGCAACTCTCCCCATTATTTCTGTGGATTTGGATTCCTAAAGGCGGTGAAAGGCATTCGTATGTTATTCTGAGTGGAATAATACTAACGATGATGATGATGATAATGATATAACACATAAAACAATAATAACTAAAAACAACCCTGCCAGTGACGTATCTCTTTCAAAGCAAACTTCTTGGACCGCTTCAAGTACGATACTCCTCTGCTCTTTTTTTTTTTTTGATTCTTGCAAAAACTTAGTTCATATATAATGAAGCTTGTCTATATAAACATCCTTTATTGGTACCCTCAGCTCTTTACTGACAGCACCCTTTTCCCCCGTAAAAGCCTCATTTCAAGGAATTCCTTCATAAAATATAGAATGATACTACTTGAAGCGCTAAAAACTCTTGGTTACATTTGTTGTCTGCCTTGTGGGTTGAAGGTGCATGAGCTTTGTTCTCTCTTTCACTCTTAAGTCTTAATTCTGGGGAGCTGCTCTTCGTTTTGAGTTGCTAGCTTTTCCACTATTAACTGTTAAGCATATACAAGGGCCAATGAATAATCGGAACCTGGAAAAGAGAGTTGGTCAGTTGAAGACTTTATAGCACTATATCAAAACGGAATTGCCTAACATGAAGGCTGAAGCTTGATCTAACCCTAACTCTTGCTGTGGAAAGGGGAGCAAGGATATGAGTCACACAGAGCTTGTTTGTTTCTACTGCTGGGAATGGGGGAGGAAGGTTGAAGATGGTTACTTTTCCTAGGAGTAGCTAGCTTGCTGCTGGCAATGGCTGCTGTTCCACATGCCCAAACTATTCCAAAATGAAGACCTGCACATGCAAGCAAATGTCATAGTTTCAGAAGCGCAGTGCACCTAGCAACTCCCTCTAGAGCAAAATAACTGGTGGGCAACATGAAAAGCTTTAAGGTAGCTCTGCAGCATATTACATGATCTTGCTGATTTGATTTTAATTTCGAATACTTTTCTTTCCTCCTCTTGCTGCTATTTAAATGAGAAAGACAGTAATTTATACTTGATCTTTTTAACATTGACAGGTTTTGATAATGTCAAATGCTCACAGAAAATTTAAATGCATAGCTAAATCTTTTAACATTATGATCCTGACTGCTCAACATTATAATCATCTGACCCAACTATTTTTGTTAGAAAACAAGTGCAAATATCTAAGTGGAAAATGTGGACTAGTTTGCAGAAGTAGGTCTTGCTTCACAAAGATCACTTTTAAGAAGTGCTAGTTAAATGCAAGCAAATTTCACTTAAATAATTTTCTGCTCTGAGGAGAACAAAAACATTTCTATTGGCAACTTAATTTGCAACTTTTAAACTAGATTTAATGTGCTCTTCCCCCACATAATTACTGCTTAAATGTTGAAAGGCAGTGTACAGAAAGGCATCTAACTCACTAATAAGAATTTAATTTTGTATAAACTGTAAATAGAACATGAATGCTACTTTAAACTTGCTCACTAGTGTAATTTCAGATAAAATCAGCTTTCTTACTATCTCTGTCTTCAAATTCTCAAAAATAAATCTGTTGTAAAACATAGATCTGTTAAAAGGCAGTAGTACACATACATACAGTGAGGTTCTTCTGCTCAGATATTTGGATAAACCTATCTTGGAAAAGAGAAATGAAACTGAACCTTCTTTCATTTTGATGGTCATTTGCTGTTGTCCTTTATTTCTCAAGTGTTGCTGTGAGGGGAACTACTTAAAACCTTAAATGTACCCTGTTTTTAGGGGCATTCTAGATGACTTACTGCATTATTATTATCAGAGATGATGCATGCTGCTACATAACAAGCAGCAGTGATACAGTATAAGCACAGGGAGTTGTCTGGGTCACTAGACCGTGTGAGGTAGCAAAAATATCTGATATAGGCAGTGTGTAGCCTTTTGAACAGTCTAAGGACAGCTGCTGCTGTTTCTGCAATGTGTGGGAAGGTGGATAATTGCCACGGCAGCGTGCTTCAGCTCTCCAGGGCTTTCCTGTTATTCACTGTCACGCTTCCACCGTTTTCCAAAGCAGAATTAGCCTAGTTTAATCTCCTCCTCGAGGAGGATTCTTGTTCTGGGCACACAGCTATGGAAAAACATTGACAAAAAAAACCTCTAAGGAATTGCAGTCTTGAATGCCTGGAAAAATTCAGTGTGAGACATGGCTAGTGATTAAAAATGTCATATCTGGCACAGACTATGGGATTTCTCCATCTCTCAGCTTCCCTCTTCATGAGCGCAGGCAGGTTCACATCAGCATTCACATAATTGTGTCTTAACTGCTGCTGCTTCTTAGTATAAGGAGTTCAGAAGGTGTTTTCCTTACCAGTGTTCTCAGTGGATGCTCCTGTGGCAGTTGGATCTGGGAGCCTCAACATGCTGAATTAGTCTCCCCCTCCAATATCTTCATAAACTGAAGATAACAACTTGGTGTGAAGAATTTAATTAGCTGCTTTCCCCTTGCCCATTCTTTCTCTAACTTTTTTACTCTTCAGCCTTAGGAAAAGATTACATAAATTTTGGTAATATTTATAACTATGTTGATTGCTAGTAAAACAAAAACTGGCCATAAAATCTTGTCATCTTGGCAGAAAAGGCTAATATGGAAATTTCAACCAGGTTTAGGCAGGATTCTGCTAAACTTCCCCCTGCAACCTAGCAAAGATATTAAATATATCCCAGTTAGCAAATGTTTTTCTAATATTGCCATAATTTGAAAATAAAATGTAGCAATATAAGGGATGGCAGGTAACGGCAGCAACCTCTACAGAGAGAAACTGAGACAGGTCCCTGCTGCTGTCTTTCTTTTGCCCCCTGTACTTCTTTGTCATGGGTGAGTAAAATGAGTGTTTCTGTTGCATCTATTGACTTTGGTCAGAAATATGCATTATTGTATTCTCTGATGTTGTCTGCTTCTAGTTAAGGTATCTGTCCCACTGTCTGAAGGAATTCACTTCTCTCAGCGTCCTCACCCCCCTCTTTCTTTTTCTTCCTGTTTCAGGGACGTATACTTGTAGCAGCAATATTTGAAGCAAGCTAGATATTTTAGAGAACAATAAACTATGATATGAGGTGAGATGAAGGCTACAGTAATTGCACAATATTTTGTTATGTTCTACATACTTATCTAGGACGTGCATCTCTGAGTAATACCAGTTAGTATTGTGATGTGGTAATATAATCAATATCTTGGTCCTTTTCACAGTTCATTATTTCAGTAGTTCTTGGGCAAGATTCCTCAATTTGTGAATATTTACTCTTTTTTTTTTCCACTCAAATTTACTTATTTACAGGTACTTGAGTGAATTAGTGAGATTTTCAGTGGAACTCATTATGGATTTAGAATCTTTTTTTTGTAAATAGGATCAAATATGAACATATTATCCTTATTTTCTTTTCTGCAGTTAACTAGATGAACTTACTGGGAACTGGAGAAGGTCAATGACTGAATGTTAGACCTCTGTTTATTCTCAAAGGCACAACCATAAAGTATGTAACTCTTGCCTCTATAAAATTTCTATGAACCATAATGAATACTGAGAATGTGCAGAGAAGCAGAATCAGTCAACAGCTATTTGCATCAGGTAAGAAAATGCCAATTTATTAGATTTGTGCAATCACACACAACCAGATATATTTGCTACAAATAAAAGCTTCTTAATTAAGCATATTTCAAAACCAGAGCTTTGGAAATTGAGTAGTCTAGTGCAGCTGCTTAGAAGTGTCATAAGAAAACCCAAGAAAGTATCTTCATACTTTCAAATAACAGGGCATTTTTATCACCAGAGGGCACTATCCTTCCAGGCTAAGACTAAACTATTGTTAGACGGTTTTACATCTTGGGAGCTTTCTTAATTTAAGAAAAAGCATTTCAGGCAATAGTTAGTTTTTATTTTTTCTTACTTACATATTCATTTAAATAGATACATTCTCATAATCTTCTCCTTTCCCTTAAGTTTTTCATATTTATATAGGAAGAAATCCAGGCTGATGTTAAACTAATTTTTAGAAACCCCAAACAATTTGTGGAAAATACAAAAGGTAAATGTTGTTGTACATCGGCAGATACCTCTTTGTTGCAGTCCACCTGCTATTATAGGAAGAGACCTGCTTTTGAAAAACTGCAGAGTACTCCTTCCTGTCTCCCTCCAGAAGGATTCTTTAGGCTGCTGGTCTGTTTTCTTTCGCTCCCACCAACCAGTGTTTCAGTAACTGCCAGTGGAGGTGGCTTGCAGGCCATGGCTGACCACACCACAGCATGAAGCATTCCTCTTTGCTGGTGGCTCCTGCTGGGATTTGTCCCTTGCTGACTGCTTTGTTCCAGTGACCAGTTCCGGCACTGCAAGGACTCCAGCTGCTATTTGTCCTCTCCGGGAGGACTCTACAGACAGTATGAGAGAGAGTAAAAGTCACATTTCATATATTGGTGGCCACACAGCAGCAATAGGTTCCAGCAGCATGAATCCAAGGTGTTTTTTCCTTATAGTATACAATGATATTTTGGCTTTTTTTTTAAAATGTAATATTATGCACTAGAGGCAATTGTTCATGCTATGAATATATAACACATATCTTTAAATGCTATTTTTGTACATTTCCCTATCTTCATGTCATTCTCTTGTTAACCAGAGAAGACCTTAATTAGTCCTTTGGACTATGGACATCTTCCTTGTTTGTGTCTTTACTGCCTGTTTTTCAGTCCTTCTCAAGTTTTGTTATTTCAGTTGCATGGGTATGGCAATAAGACATCACATCTCTTGGATTTGCCTGCCTTGCATTAGCTGTGTTACTCACTGGCCTGAATTCCCTTCTCAAATATTCCAAAGATAATGATCTTGAACTGAAGACATTACAACTTGCCTCATTCCTACTAATGATGAACATGCACAACTCTTGCTTGTAAAAAGATACTTCGCACCGTCAAGTTATCCATCCAAACTTGTGATTGACAGAAAGGGAGACAAGAATGCAAACAGTTCAGTGTTCTTTGTTGCCTTCCACTGCTGTGTGAAATTCCAGGTAGTGACCATAAACACTTCAAATGACTAAGAGACCCCAGCTTTCCAAGGCAATTTTTTTGTGTTTCACCCCTAGCAGCAGGCTACATATCTGGAAGGAGTGCTTGGTGTCGGGTGATGGGAGCTTCCACCAGGGAGGCGCCACCTGTGGGATAGTTGCTTTGGTTTCCAGTCCCACTGTGTTTATTCTCGGTCTGAATATTGGTGGCTTCAAAACAGGGACAAAGAACATTGCTGTTGGAGCTTTCTGTAACTGCAGACCATTGCCTAGGTGAAGAACAGACAGTAAGAAAAATCTGTTATCCTGGTTGACTAGAAATAATGGTCCTTCATTTAAGAGCAAAAGAGGGATTTACTTTGTGGAAGGGAAATCTCATAAGGAATCGTATGAAAGGTAAAATACTGCATGAAATGAAAGATTAGAAAAATGAAATGTAATTAACCTCTGCTGCCCCATGAAGGTTCCCATGGTGTTCGTGGGCGTGCCTTTCAGTAAAGCAGTAAAGCAGATCAGGTAAAACTACCTTTCCTCTCTTCTCTGAGTACGTCCAGTTAGTATCAGGCCTAGGCATGCCCTTTATTCTTGATGGGTTTCTATGACTGACCCCCTTTGTCCCTGACCTGTTTGATCTGCTTTTGACTGGTTGGAGCAATAGCTATAGTTCCTGTTGCTGGAGCTGCCATGGTCCACCATGTACAGTCACAGGGAACCGCTTGCACAGAGCAGCATATGATTTGTTTTTCCATGGGATTTTTGCAAGCAAAAAGATTAAAATAACAAATCCTTAGACACACACAGTCTTATCTAAATTTGGCTATTCTTTGCAAGCTTAGGCAGGTCCTTGCTGCCCAGTTACAATCTGCTTCTCTGCAGACTATCTTTTTTCCATGCTGTGGCTTTTCAACTGTTTCCAAGTTCTGTTTAAAGTTTCTCCCTAAGATTTCCTGTTCAGGAGTTTTTCTCCATGCCTTTAATCTCCTTGAAGAAGAAGCTGTAGGAAAGCATTAAAGAACTTATAACCTCCATTTGCTGTATCATTACAGCCCCTCTTCATCCAGTAGCTTTTTGCTCCAGCACTCCAAAAGTAACTTGAGCTGATGCAACTCCTTGGTTAACTCTTACCTGATTATTGCAGTCATCAAACCAGTGGAGATGAGACATTTGTGGTAAAAAATTAAGCCTACATTTGTCTTACCCTATGAGAACAGCAAAACTAGGAAGCTGTTTTTCTGAGTATTTCAGGCTATGATGTAATGAAATGAGTATGGAGATTCTTATAATCTACATTGCCAGCAACAAACGTCAAAATTATGGTAAATTTTTTATTCAAGAAAAGCTCTAAACGATTTTCAAGAAGCCTTAACATCCATTTAGTTCTGCTTTGAATAAAGCCAGTGGTATAATTAATTTCATTTGGAGAGAGCAGAGTTGAGCAAACTCTAATCACTTCTGAAAATCCCACTCAGTTTCTGAAGACCTTCTAAATGATATCAGATGCAAATATTACAGTATCTTGCATAATGTCTTACAGTATTAATGTCCCCAAAATGTAACAGTTACTGGCACTTTCTTCAGTGAGGATGACACTACCTTCTTCTGAGAAATGTCTTGTAGTTGGCAATGTGGGTGTTTAGTGTTTGAGAATATATCCTTTCTAATGCATAGTAGAACTTGCAAGATCTTAGCAAACTGACAAGAGAACTTTGTGTTTCTAAAAAAACAAAATGAAACAAAACCCGCCCTTGTACAAAGGTATTCTTGAATTCTGGCATCAATATGCAGCTAGTTGCTCACTTTTTATTACGGTTGCCTTCATGCCATTTGCAGCATTTGTCACTGACTTCTGCAGCAACTGGCCTTTATGGCTGCAACTGCAGTCTCTTCCATTTTATATGCGTGTGTATGTGATAAATAGATATAAATATATGCATGCGGATATATCTATTTACATGAATATTACTTTCCTCAGTTACTGAATGTAACATTGTAAGGCTATGCAATTGAAAAAGTGTTTGGAGAAAGTCCTTTTACTGTTTAAGTGTCACATTGAGGTGGGAAGACTTTAGAAGGAGATTTCAATCCTTAAAGACCAAGTAAATTCATTAAGTAGTGTCACTACTTTTCTTCCCCAAGAGGACAGCAGTGTTGAAGCCTGCTTGCAGTTTTGGTGTTCAATGACTGTTTTGTATTTAACAGCTCAATAAGAGAATTTCAGTTCATCACATGTGAGTTCTTGGAGTGACCTGGCTTGAGTATGCCACAGAATTGTTAAGGATTTGAATACTCAATGATGGAAGCTTGCTTCTGCCTTTATGTTTTCCTATAGCAATTAAATACTGGTGATATATAAACTATCCTAGGAAAAAGCAGCTGAGTCTGAGACTGTGCAGCTTTCAGTATTGTTTATAGATGCCCACCCTAGCTTTAAATGAGGTAACTTGGGTATTAGTAGAACGCTGCTGCAGCAGCACAAGGCTTACCATGGGTAATTTACTTTTCTCGGAAGCAGGATAAATTATCCTCTGCTGAGCATCCTGTGGCAATATCTGGGCAGATTCTCATACTCAGGCTTTCTCACTTCAAGCTTGCTCAAATCTTTACACCACATTGTAGTCTGCGGGATAGCTAGAGCCCTTTGAACTGAATTTTTAGTAGAACCAAAACTGAGTACTAGAAACGTAGGGTTTTGAGTGACAGTCAAGAAGCAGCAACTGAGGGTTGTTAGCAGTAAGTAGGCACTGGAGGAAGCTTCTCTGGTTTTACAGAAGGTAGCTGTTCTCTTTCTGATGGGTCTCTACATAGAATAGCTACTCTGTGTGTGAAAGGCATAATGTAAAGCACAACTCTGGGTAATCTCGATTCATTATGCAAATGTTTGGCTAAAATCTGACTGTCCTTTTTTGCCTACCTGGCAGTTCACTTTATGCAACCTTAGGGGACATGGCTTGGGTCAGAACTGCAAATTGAAATAAACAGTTAAGGTTATGGAAGCTGAAAAAGAAGGAAAAAAAAAGCAGAGAAATATTGCATTCTGCTGCTAGTGCAGAACTCTAGCTTGCAACCCACCCACCTTCTGGATTAGCATTAAGATCGAATGCTTTGTATGTCTCAGACTTATTCTCTCCTGTGCATCTTCTTAGTTATGTAATAATAAGTATTAAATGTGATCTGCCCAGCTGCATAATCGACAGCTGAACTGCATTTGTCCCACTACTGAAGAATAGGTTAATGTGCAAATGTGCATACATTTGTTGCTGTGGTTTCAGCAGTTACTGTGTTGTTCTTGTGTTCTGGGCAGCCTGTGTTTAAAAGATAAGCACTGCAAGGGGTGCTTATCTTTTAAGGTCTCTTAAGGTCATTTAAGGTCTGAAGTAAAAGTTCTGGTGTTCTTACAGGATGTGCTTTTGGGATTTATATGGGCCAACAGGGTGTTAATTACTGCTTCTTTAAGAGCTTAGGTGAAAGAATGACTGACACCAACTCTTTGGAACATTATTCTTAAATTTCAGATGGCTGCACAGCATCAATAATCACATTCAGATTTTCAGCTCTCATGGAATGGATCTTGAAATGAAATAAAATCCTAAATATCTTGTGAAAACAGAAACAGTTCTCAATGTGTTCTCTAACACAGGCAATTCAAGTGTACAGGGCTCCGATTCTTCTCTGCCTCCTGCCCATTCAGTTACTCACATCTGTATGGGAAGAGAGTATCCAGTAGTATTGGGTAGCATTTAGTTGAATACCCATGTAAATGATTACAGTATGTGAGGCTGTGGAGGGTCAAGCTTGTGGTACTAGGATGGAAACCTAAAATTTTGGAATAATGTTTCTATGACTCATTTTTGTACCTGCACAGCTGTCAGGTTGTGACATATAAGAGACATTTCTTTACCACCTCTAAAATTAGAAAAGAATATGTGCTGAATGTCAAAAGGTTGTAGAATAACTCCACTAAAAATTTCAGAGTGAAATTCACAGTTCTCCGGCTTTGGCATGCTACCTCTAGTCTAAGAGCTTGTCTACACAACGGAATTTATCCTCTACTGAATTGTTTTGAATAAAAAAGTCTTGTCTGCACTGGGCAATTCACTCATAGTGTAGTAACCGATGCCATACTCTGTTGCTTGGAAGCAGCAGTTAACTACATCTTGTGATTTATTATTGCATGCTAATGTTTGCTCGCATTGCATAGTGCCTTGGCAGGCCTCCATTTGCCCTCCCATGTTGCTCAGGCCACCTGGTCTGCTACCTGTATGCT
This sequence comes from Anarhynchus alexandrinus, assembly GCA_008711295.1. Taxonomy (NCBI): domain Eukaryota; kingdom Metazoa; phylum Chordata; class Aves; order Charadriiformes; family Charadriidae; genus Anarhynchus; species Anarhynchus alexandrinus. The sequence goes on from VUYV01000001.1 coordinate 3,707,219, forward strand.
TGTAGCTGCTCTGCAATCACACAAATAGAGCATTTGTTCCCTGTTTTTAAATGCTGGGGAGCAGTGATGTTCAGTTCCTTCAAGCTTTCAGATTCTAGCAATCTCTACAATGACTTTGGTTTTGTTTTCTAGTCTTCTTTTCTAGCTTGCATCCAACTGGTGCAGCAACAACAACAACAACAAAAAAAATATCCCCAGAGGGAAGAGAGTTGGAAGGCAAAGCAGTTCCCTGAAGTCCAGATATCATAATGGGGTGAGGATGCTGATGTTGCTAATGGGGATGGTGAAACAGAGTCATGACCTCGGTATGTATGTGGTACTGTGTCAGAAATCATGAATATGAAACCATCTTGCAGTAGAACTAGATACCTACTTTTTTGGGAAGCTGGAACAGTGAAGGGTTCAAATTCTGCAGATGAGGAATTAGTACAGTTTTAGCACAAGGCTCTAGTAATTGACTATTTTACCTTTGGCACTGCTGGTGCTCAAAATCATAGAATCATAAAATGGTTTGGGTTGGAAGGGACCTTAAAGATCATCTAATTCCAACATCCCTGTCATGGCCAGGGACACCTTCCACTAGACCAGGTTACTCAAAGCCCCAAAATAAAGACAAGGACTATGGGTGAGGTCATGATTTTAGATTAAGATTATCTGGTAGTCATGGGGATAGCCAGCACCCTAGCATCTTGCCCATATCATAGCCCCACAAGTCTGCCAGCAGGTTGGCAGAGGGACCAGTAAACAGCATGACACTGGCTTCTGCTGTAAGTCAGTCCTACAATGAACAACCACCCATTCTTCAGTTTTCCTCCTGAAGCCAGAGGCACACTGGATCACCCCATAGCATGCCAGGCACAGCACCTTTCATGCTGGCTTTCCCCCTTCTTCCTCCCAGCAAGTTCCACCTGGCCGCACATTATGTTCAGCAGCTAGCTGTGCTGGTGCTAATCAAAGGAAATCTTATAATAGAAACATGTTTGTCGAGGGCATGTCATTCTATAGTTCTGTAATAAAATATGTAGTACATAATGTATTTTAATTAAGCTGGAAATTAATTCAATTAATCAGTACAAGTCCACCCGCCCTCTCCTTCCTAATATCCTATGCTCCAACAATAAGGAAACTCCAGATAGGAAAATTGCACATTGTCATTAACAAGACACTAGCGCTGTTAACCTTTAGTATGCTTGCCACTAACTGAAAAGCAGCACTTATTGAACAGGGGCCTCTGATCACATAAAAGAACGAGATTCTTAAACTCATAAAGTGCTCAAGTTGTCCCTAACTGTTTGAGACCAGGGTGCTCTCCCATTCACACTAGGGAATCCGGCTATCTCCTCTGGAATGTCAGGGGAGGAACATTTCAGTGACTTGTAGCAGCTGACCTCAGCCTTGCTCATTTACTTGGGGCATTCATGTGCAATTTTTTTCCTTACTGTTCTGGTCTTAACCTGTCACAGATGACCAATATGTTACATCCATTCACTTGGATTTTGTGGATAGGCACTTTCTTCACTTTGCTGACTGAGGACACAGGCCAGGGATGTGTCCTCTAGTATTAATGGATCTGCATGCAATTAATTACTTGTTTGCCTGTCTTCAGCATCTATGTCACTCCTGATAGCACTGTCAATAAATATCTTGGCCATGTACTCTTTAAAGCTGTGGCCACAGACCCATTAGTGTGAAATGGAGTTTGGAAGAGTAGCCATCCAATGTGCCCTGAGTTCAGCATGACAGCTACCCAGCTGACTAATAGAGTATGCGAACTAGAATGTTGTTCTTATTGTGGATGCTGGCAAGCCCAGGTGTCCACAGAAATTGCCCATTTCAGTTGGTTAAAATACAATATTCTGAGGATCAAGAAGAGAAAATATTCAGTGACCCTCTCAAGTGCCACATAGCTCAAGGTACAAGGTGGTTTCTCAAGGCTGAGAGACAGGAGGCAAGACAAGAGGTACCAGAGGCCTGTCTGAGACAGATGAAGTGATAGGGAAGATTTTTTTCTGTGAACAGGGAGAGGAGAAATATCCCCCAGTGACAGGGAAACCACTGGAGACAGTAGGGAACACTGAGGCACACGCTGGGGATGAACAGGCAGATCTTATTGCTGGAAGATATCTTCTGTGGAAGCTGCTCTTCCAGTAAATGAAAGTGAACTTTTGTTGGGACACGGGCTCAGGAAAACATCCCATTGTTAACTCCAGTTCCCAATGGCCAGAACCTTGAAATTTTTGTATGTTTTTCCTTAAGACAAGTCACCGTCCAGCCTCTTATGTAGCTCTCCTGAACAAAGTTGCATAAGGCAGTTTATTACTGTCATCACCAGTCATCACAGATAACTGTCCTTCTGCCTCAGTTCCCTTTCTAGTAAAACCTTTAGCTGCATGTTTGAATAAAGGCATTTTGGAATCTGTAGCTGTGAGATGAATGACAAAGGCCATATGGGATGTATGGGATTTGCTATAATAAACAGCAGACCTTCCAGGTCTTTTGTCTGTCTTACTGGCTGCTCTTTGTGATACACTCAGGGAGTGCTGTAAGACTAAGGCATGTCTGCCTGACCTTCTGGGTAATCTTGGTGCTGAAGGGATACTTGAATGGCACAGAAACACCGTAACTCTTCCTGCAACTGATTTTTGCAGCATAATTATTTTTCATTACTTCTAATGTTCCTACACATCTGGGACTTCCTATCCAGCAAGCGCTTAATTGGAGCTGTGAGTCAAGAGATGCAGTAAGTCACAAGCTGCTGCAGGGTTGCGTTGTAGGTACCTGGATCAATAAAAGCTGATTACACCTTTGTCTCCCTGTGTGCAAAGCAAAGCCCAACTGACCAAAAGATGGAGATGGCTTCCTGTGAGACATTTTCCATGTCTTTGCTTGATTTCTTGTTTAGATGTGTCAGGATTTTCCTTTGTGAGCTCTGCCTTGGATGCTCTGAAATCAAGCCTGGTATTTATGACTTCCTCATCTTTGGAATGAGTTAGACTGGAGGGTTTCTGTTTGATCTACACAGAGGAAAACACTGTACAACCTTTTCCATCTGATGTATCATTAACTTAATTCTGGCTAATCACAGCTAGTGTTTTTTTCTTTTTTTTTTTCTGTCTGGGGGAAAACAGTCACTTTTCTCATAAAGAGGTCATTTAAAAAAATGGGTTAATGGTTAATGAGTTCTGACTCACGTTAGGTAAGAGATAAGGATTGCAAACAAAGCATAAAACCGCCTGATTTCATAGCTGTTAATAGAAATCCACAATCATTCAATAAGTCGTATTACAAGTCACAGACAAGCTTTTTCAGTTCTGTATGATTTTTACTGACTGAGCAATTTATTTTGTTTTCATCAACCTAGGCAAATGTCAAACAGCAATGAAACATTAATTCGGTGTTAAATTTAAACACGGCAGAATATATATGCAGCTTCAGTGATCAAAGAAGCCCATGGGAATGACAGGTCAATTAGCCTGTTCTTACATGCTGTTATGACAGGGATCGAATTTTCAAGATTGATGTATATCATGCATAGTGTGCCCAAGGATTATACAAACAGCATTGAACAGCAAAGCTAGAAGGTGAGCAAGGGACAGGATCTGAAACTTGTTGAAAACTCTTCTATCGTTTTTTTTTTTTATTTTATCTAAAGATTTGTAAAAAACAGGAATCGGAAACAGAAAAGCAGCTTTTTAAAGGTATTGGTTCTGGAATTTGCAGTAACTGCAAATGCTCAAATCTAACTAATATACCTGTTCTGGCTATCACACTTTCACCTTCCACTTGTAAGAGCAGGGAACAGTTAGAGAGATCTGTATTATTGCTGCTTTACTAGGATCATGTTTTTTGCCCTGAAATCTTTTTAATGATCTTCAACTTGCTCCCTGACACTCCTACTTACATAATTTTGTTGTTCTTTTTTTTTTTTTTTGTGCTTAAAGAAAAATTTACCCAACGTAATTACTTCTTTCTGGTTGTCTAATTTGAATGAAAAATATCAAGGCCAGGTCAAAATGCATAGTTTCAGCACAGGTCTTAACTTCTGTGTGGTATTTTATCCTTATGTATCTACTGTAACATAAATACTGAAATCTATTACATTACTGCATCTGACTTGGGGGTAGGGAAAAAAGAAGTTTCTGAAGTAAGTTTCCTTAAGGAACCTTGATATCTGAATTTTTTGCACTGTTTTCAAGCAATGTTACTGATGTCACTACTGACTATCTATCTGAGTTATGATTTGCTATGATGAAGAAAATACAAACCAGGTTAAAAGGGTTATGAATGAGAGCTAGGACAAGAGGAAATGTCTGCAAGTTGTACCAGCACATGTTTTGATTGGATATTAGGAAAAAATTCTTCACTGAAAGGGTTATCAAGCACAGGAGCAGGCTGCCCAGGGAATTGGTTGAGTCACCATCCCTGGAGGTATTGCTTAGGGACATGGTTTTGTGGTGGACTTAGCAGTGTTATGTTTATGGTTGGACTCAACCTTAAAGGTCTTTTCCAACCTAAATGATTCTATGATTCTATGAAAATAAAATGATCTATCAGTGATACGTCCAATAGCAGGAACATTTTTTTTCCCTACCTCCTTCTTTCTTCTTGTTTTTGTTTTAAAAATTATTGAAGACTCCTGTAAAGAAAAAGTTGGTGGTATTGGTGTTTGGTGTGTTTTTTTTTTTTTAATATGTTTTTATCCCATTTGAACTTGACTCTGCAGTCCTGCAATCACACAACTTGTGAACAGTGAAGAGGGATAACAAACCAAGCGTAGTCTTTCTAGTTTTCCCTTGTGTTGCCCAAGGGTAATTGACTTAGTGTGTCCAATCAAAGATGTTTGACTTTTACTGTTTTGTAAAGGACTTTTGACCTTTGTATTTTCCTTATTGTCCAGTTACTCCAAGGTTGTCGTGCTTCAGGCATGACTTTTGAGGTGCTCAGACTATATTGGAAGGCAATGATAAAGTATGATGCTACTGACTCTTTTGCCACAGGAGGCAAAAAGAGTGTAACACAACTGGGATACAACTGGCACATCCATGCATTTATGTTACAAGCCCTATGAATGTAGAATATCCTGTCTGATTTCTTTGTAAAACAAAACAGTTGTTAGGGAGTCCAGCTATTGTGAAGCATATCCTGTCTTGAACTTTTTGTTTTTTTTGTGAATGTTGTGCTTATTTGACTGTCTGACTGCCTGTTGGAATGTGAGTGGCACTGAATAAAACATGCAACTCAAACCTGCACCAGAATAGTTAAATTGGTTCACTCAATGCAAGTCAAATCAAATCAGTTTGTGGCTTTATCCTCCCTTTTACTTAGGGAAAGAAGGTATGTTATTTGCAGTTCAGTTCTTCCTGGTGTGATCTCTGTGCTTACAACTAAAAAAGAGGAGACTCTAGTTCTGGTCTCCTGGCTTTACTAAAGCAAAAACCAGCCAGGAAAATCCATTAAATATTCAGCCTGATTTCTATAGTGAAACATGTCAAATATATTAATGATTAGGGATGAATTATTTTTGTTATTGTGATGGTTCTGTGTCCTTCAGGGAGGAGGATGGCAATGCTGTAGAGGGGATGAGCAAACCAAGCCATGAATGCACAAGCCTGTCTGTGTGGTGAGGCATCTTTTTCATGATACAACTTGTAGCATTTCTTATAAGGTTGAGCTGCTCTGCTGCTGTGCTTGTTACATCCTTCACTCACGTGCCTCTCCTGTACTTGAGAAGAGTCTCTGTCCCCTTCCCTTGCTCCTGGACAACAATAAATATGTCAGTGATTAAGACAGTTTCACCAGAGCAACTAGAGTCCAGATGAAGTCGGTCAGCATCAACCATATGTCTAAAGGCTTGTATGCAACAGAACACTTATTACACATTCATTTGGAATAAGTAAATATATTAATTTAAAATGGTCTAATTAAAATCAACTTTAATTCCTGTGAAGATAATGCCATTCAGAAATAATAAAGCCTCACTGAATCTGTACTAATTCACTTTAAGACCAAATAAAGCTAAATCTTCAGGTGTTTGATTCTAAGAAACTTGATTCGCTATCATTTCTGTTAGATCACAGAGGTAAAAGCTATAAATACACCCCAGGGCTGTTCCACAGTGTCCTCCTGAAGCGTACTGTCTTAAACTGTCCTGAGTTCACTCGTCCTTGGGCTGGCTTGGTTTTAGGATAGTGTAGAGCAGTTTCGGGTATATTAGCAGTTACAGCTGTTTATAACCTTTCTGGCATACAAGATGTGCTGACTGTGTCCCTCTATGGGCAGAAGGAATAGATGCTTTCTAAATATCTCCATCTGCTAACTGATAATTTTATTCAAAAGCAGGACTCCTATGATTTTTTCTACCTTCTTTTCTGCTATTTAATAACATGAAAGAGCAGGAGCAGAACAAGGACTGCATCCAGAACGTCCATCCACTTGACCGAATGTAGTCATACAGTCTTTAAAAGGAATACATGCACATGTTGAAAAACAACTCCTGAGACTACTTCATACCTCGTCGGTTAAACCTGAGAGTTGAAACAAGGACCATCTCTCCCCATTGTGATTTGTCATTGCAGCTCTTGCTGACAGGTTTGAGGACTAATCTAGAAAATCAAAACTAGAAATGCAGAAGTAAAAAGTCTGCTCTTGCCTATCATTTTTTGTAATTCTTGTCCAAATAAAAAGAAAATACACTTAGAAGCCAGCACTTGAGGTGTTCTGACCATGTTAAATGCAAGCCACACCACCAGAGGCATCTGAACATATATTTATTTGCAGGCCCTCAAGTGAATAATAAAACTAGATTAGGAAAGAATAACAACCAAATGAAACTAGAAATAACAACTCTCAGGGCAAGGTATACTTAAAAAGTCTTAATTTATATGGATCAGGTCCAAGGGAAGCCATAATACAGCTGCCTGCAAAAGGATAAGTCTTTACCGTTTACTAGAGACACAGATTTCGGGTGTCATGCATATGTTAATACTCTCTGTATTTCTGTTTTTCTCATTTGTTACCTACTTTGGCTGCTGTATCCCTGTCTCGGGATTGTTTCATTCTCAGTTGGTTCAACATAAGTTTCAGATACTATATGCTTGTTTATGTAGAAGTGTTGTCAGTTTGATGTCAAAGCTGAATATGATCTTGTTGGTTTTATCTCACCTTTTTCCATACTTAAATAGATGCTAAATCAAGATGAAGGTAATTGTGTTAAAATGCAGAGAGACGTGTGTGCTATACTTGCTCCTACTATGCCAGCTAGAGCAGAGCAGAAGGTGAGATGCAGAAAAGGGCACTAGTGGCAAGTCTCATGTGGCTCAGGCAGTATGGCTGAGAAGCTCAGCACCTCCACCTCAGGACTGAGCACACCACTCCCTGCCCTGTCTATGTGAAGTCTGGGGCCCAGGGAAAATGTTGAAGGTGATTTAAACTGAGGTCTTTGCTTTGGGTCTGAAACAGAGTAAATGTGTTCATACTACTGCCTGCAGCTGGTAAGTGTTTTAGGAGACTGCTTTTTACTGCTTTCCAGCAGAAACACAATACCTGATTGTAAGAGTGTGTGTGGATTCAGCACATACTAATGCAGCAAATGTTGATGCAAAATTGCTGGTTTGGGAGGTATGCCATGAAGGTACTTAATTAGAAAGACAGCATAATTATACAGCTGTTACAGATATGCCTGTAAAGCACATCTTACAACAGAGAGCTTCAAATACATACTGCTGTTCTTTTTATCTTTATACCTTCTGAATGGAAGGCACTATGGACTAACCTTGCAATTTTAAATTTTGGGGAAAGCATTAGTCTCCTTTATTTGTCCTTTTCTTTGGCTTGTATACTCATTTAACTGATTTCGGTGGAAAGGAGACATCCAGAGTGGCAGATAAAACATTTATTAAAGTATATTTCCACAGCATGGTACACAGGGGCCTTAAGCAAAGGCTATAAAAATTAAGTACCAGTTTGTAGTAGAAGTCTTATAACCTCTACTTCCTTTCTGATGCAGACTGCCTGCAGTCAGAGAAGGCTCAGGAAATAGTATTAAGCAGTCATAATCTCAGTTTTCTGAAGCAAAAATCATGGGTTGTCGTGATTTAAGCTCTCACAAGCTAAGGAAAAGATGTTCATTAGCTGTAAGAGTAATAAGGGATTTTTTCACTTGTAGGTTTGGTTCTGAGAAGCCATTAGTCTGTGAGTCTGCTACTCTTTCCAGTTAGGGTATTAGAAAAGTTCTCTTTTTCAATACAACTTCCATCTGTTCTAGAAAGGTGTACAGTAGACATGTGTATCAGGCTAAACAGCGGACCATGTGTCATATTAAAATTGAAGCCAGGAATGTGCTTGAGGAATTGTGAAGATGGTAGAGTACGTTCCTAATATTACATGGATATTGCTGTAACTCAAGCTACTCCCTTAAAACAAGGGATGATCTGATCCCAGTGAATAAGGATCTGATCCTCTGTGAATAAGTGAAACCAACATATTTCTCAAGGTTTATTCCCTCCTTTTCTCTCCCAACTAAAGCAACTCAGGGCAATTAACGCTTGATCAAACTGCCTAGGAGAATGCAGCATTTAATCGTTATGCTGAAGGAACAAATGCAAGAAGAAAAAACAATTAGATAAAAAGGGGTTGAAACTGTAGCACAAAGGCTCAGATATTGTTTGCTATGTATAAAAATTCCAGCTGCCATTAATTCAGTTGCATTATCTTTTCATTGCAGATGTTTAGGGATGGGTTTTCTAAATTATAGAGAATAAAACCATTTCTACTGGAAAAAACAACTGTTACCACAAGAAATATAATTAGTGTGATAAAAGCTCTTTATACTCAAATATCTGACAGAGTAACAGGAAAAGTAGAAAATTTTAACAAAAACATTTAACTGAAGAAAAGGGTGAACACAATGACAGAAACCAATGTATTTCCAGTTATGTTGCCTCTGAACTGAAAATGCTTAAGTGATTGGGTTGAATGAATATTGTCTGGTGACATATTGATACTTAATCATGAGTTGTTCATTAACTGTGTTGCTACCACTAGTGATAACTAGTTAGCACTGTGAAAGCTATAATGAGATAGTTTGGTTAATGTATGCAGCTCCTAACAGTTTTATAAATCATTCTTGCAAACAGATCAAAGCAGAGAGAAGAGTAACATGACCATACATAACTTTATGATGCTTTTTCCTATCTCTTAGCTATTGGCAATGTGACCTTCAGCAGTGGTAAAATGTCTGATGGATTTAAAACCTTTGTTTGCTATTTTGGCCATATACACGATCTTAAAGAAAAGCAAAGCCTACACTTAAAATTTATTATCCTTTAAAAAAAAAAACCAAGTAAAAAAGGTAAGCACAAGTGTTAAACTAGGGATAAGTCTACAAGTATGCTCAAGCTAAGTGGAAGCACAGAGCTCCTGGGAGATAATTTGCTCTGCTTCAAGGTGCTTAGGCTGTATCTGATACTGACCGAATGTTATGGTTTGAGAAAAACCCATAACAATTTATTGTCATTTAGACAATTATTCTATCACCCAATGACCTCTCCCCACCTAGGAAGGGGAATCGGAAAGAAACAAGGAAACCCAGGGGTTGAAATAGAAACCAATTTAATAGAATAAGACTAGATTATTAACATTAATAACACTAAAGAACCAATATTGATCGCAATACCAATATAAAATATACAGGGATTATACTCAGCCAATTGTATCAGTAGGAAGCTGTGCACTCCCAACAGTGGACAGCAAATGTCAGACACTGTGAGCGCTACAGCTTCAGGAGGAAGGGAAGGCCTAAGGGGTCCGGCACTGAGGCAAGAAGTTCTCTGGATCACCATCATCAAAGGAGAGTGAGCACTTGGCAGCAAACTTTCTAATTTATATTGAATGTGACATTCATGGTATGAAATAATCCTGTTGATCAGCTTGGGTCAAGTGCCCGGGTCTCACTCCTCCTCATCCCTGCACCTGGCAAGCTTGAAAAACACTGAGACCTTGAAACCCACACACCATAGCTGCCTATAAAGTAAATATTCTCACAAATCCTGACACTAGTGTCTTCTAAAAGTGCAGTTTTCCCAAGTATTAAAAGATAAATCAGTCCTGTGTCACTCAAACCAGGACACCGAACAAGCTTATTTAGAGCTGGTTTGGAGATCTTGAGGTATATGCTGGTGTGAAATGTAGGTGAACCATTAGTTTAAGATTTATGCTAGTTACTTTTTTGCTGATTCTTTAGAAAGGTTCATAAATCTATAAGTATAGATTATGGTTAGGACTTCCCTGGACCACGTGTCTGTCAAGATTAATTTGCTTGTGTGTCCACTGCCCATCTTTCTAGAACAGAAGGAAGTTGTATTGGAAAAAATTACTTTTACTAGTAATATAAATTAGCACAGTACACATGTTTTTACAATGGTAGAACTGCCTTTACCGTTTAATGTAAAGCTATGAAAAAAATCAGAAGTAAAGCACTGGCAAAAACTTTCATTTTTCTTTTACCCCATTGAAATTTTTAAATAAACAGCCACATAAGAGAGGCTAACAGAGGTTCAGTCCTCACACTATTGTTCAGTGTCCTCAGTCCTGCAAACCTTTAAGAAGTGTTTAACACATCACATTTATCCTGTCAAACACGGGTCAGTGGAGCTTATGCAAAGTGAGGTGAAAGGAATGAGGTTGCAGGTATGAGGTCACCACATCTGCTATACTTTTTCTATGCCAGAATCTACGTGCAGTAGTAGAAACTTCACAGGAAAGACTTAAGGAGATCATAGCGTTTCTGCATGTGGGGATGCAGCGTGCTTTCAAGCTGAACAAGAGAGGCCTGTAACCAGACATAGTGTGTTGAGCTTGACAGTTTACCCCTGGCAAAAGGGAATGATAATGCAATTGGACTCTCGTGACCATCTATCTCCACATGGTGTGTGCTGTGTCACATAGGCATATGAGCTCTCTTAGGGCAAGACCGGTGTTTTCCAGCATTCTCCATGTGGTACAGTGTTGACATAGGTCAGCAGAGGAATGACAAGATGGCTGGAGAACAAAAGCTGAAAGAACTAACCTATCTCTTTGGGCACGCTCTAGTGGGAAACTTTTAAATGGAAACATCACCAAGGAAGACTGTGTCTGTTTGGATCATATGTGGTACAGAGAAATATTTGTGCAGTATACTCCAGAGAGGGGCTCTAAACCTTCTCTTCAGAGCTGACCACATTTTCTAAGCAGAGCTTGTTTGTGTCTTCCTCCCTGAAACTCCTTATGAGGGGGGGAAAAAATAAGCTTTATAGGTAATTTTTAATTCCTTTTGGTTTTTTTCTTCCTCGCTAATTTAAATAGACAGATAAAGCCCAGAATTTTCACATTTTCTCTTTTTAACTTTGTTTTTTTAATCTCTGCAATTTTTAAACTTTGGCAATATTGTCAATGTAGTAGAATGGAACTGCTGAGAAAGCTGTGAAGTTACAAAACTGGTTTCTGTATTTTTTCCTTTTCTACTTGAAATTCTCCTAGAGGTAAAAAAAACTTGAAAGAACATGGTGACAACAACAAAATACACTCCACTGTTTGGTGGAAAACTACCATCCAACTTGGAAATAGAAAATTTCCAGCTTTAAAAAACTGAATCAGGATGAAAGGTTTAATTCTAAGTAAATTGAATGCTGTAGTTTTATTACAATTTTCCCGCAATTAGTTAAGATAGACGAATAAAACTTTCCTGGGGGAAAGAAAGGGTGAGAAATGTATTTATTTTATCCATTCCATTAAGGAGCATGCCTTTAAGATCATGGTTCTACTTTTCTCCTTGAATTCCATCTTGGTGTTACAGGAGGTTATCGATGCCTTAACCTTGCTTTTGTTTCTTGGAATATCTAGTGGAAATAATGAAGAAGTAAAATCCATGAAGAGTCACTTGATGGTACCTGCTGACATTTGTTATTTGTTCTGTGTGAGTCTTTGCACAGAGTAAAATCTACATTAAGAGTACAGTGGTGTCAGAAATTTCCATTGCAAACACAGCAAAGAATTTGTTTATGAAAAGTGGCAGGCTTTTATATATTTGAATCTGTTTAAGTTCCTTGCTTAAAACCAGCTTTGAGATGCTGGCTGCTGTTATGCTTCAGTCTGCTTCGTGCTGGATTTTAACAAGCAGGAGTCAGACTAAATCCTCAATAGGAGATACGGGAACAAGGAGCTAATGCTTGGGCAGATATGGGGCAGAACTTGTCCCTAACACACGCACTAAGGAGTCTGTAACTTGTGGAAGTTATTTGAAAGATTTTTTTTTTTTGAGTATTAGGAGGGCACTCAAAGCCAGTTTTTGAGTGCCCTTTTTTCACCCAGCATCCGAACAACTTTGTTATATAACAAAACCAAAGGAATATATATATATATATATATATATATATATATATATATATATATATATATATATATATATATATATATATATATATATATATATATATATATATATATATATATATATATATTCCTTTGGTTTTGTTATATAACAAAACCAAAGGAATATATATATATATATATATAAGATTATGGTCTGCTGCAGGTTACTTAGACCTTAGTCTCATACTGAGAGAAAGAAATATCTTTCTGACTCACATGAGTTACCAGCAAACTTCATGAGATGCAGTGACATTTTGTATCTATTCAAAGGCAATCAGTAAAACTGAAAAAGGTCAAATTTTGTTTTCAGCTGAAATACCTTTGTTTCGTAATTTAAAGTGAACAACATCTTCCAGCTCCATGCAGAAAGATGTATATATATTATATCTAGTTTGAAGGCAAATGTTAATTTCAAGTGCACTAGAGTTTAGAAATTCAAAGTGCATGTTTCTTAATGATTACTCTTCAACAATTTTTATATATTTTTTTAATACTTTTACTTCTGTATGATTATTTTCTGTCATTGAATTACTTGTACCATATTCTTGACAAACTTAGAACAATTGACTGTTGATCTCATGAAAAAAATGCATGTAATTTAACTGAAAAAGAAAAAGCATATAATATTTAGTTATTGGAGCCACGTAACATGATAAACCAAAATATGACCCTTTCCTGGATGCAGACTGTACATTTGGTTAAATAGGACTTTCCACAGTTGCACTGTTCTGGCGGCAGAATAATCAACTGAGTGAGAGACTAGGAAAACAAATGGCAGATTTTCTTAAACTATCTGGCATTATGTTGCTGTAGTCATCCTAGCCTCAGTCAAAATTTTATTTATTTATTTATGGAGCGGGTCCAGAGGGGGGCCATGAAGATGATCAGAGGTGTGGAGCACCTCTCCTTTGAGGACAGGCTGAGAGAGTTAGGGTTGTTCAGCCTGGAGAAAAGAAGGCTCCAGGGAGACCTTACAGCAGCTTTCCAGTATCTGAAGGGCACCTACAAGAAAGCTGGAGAGGGACTTTTTACAATGGCGTGTAGTGATAGGATGAGGGGTAATGGCTTCAAACGGGAAGAGGGGAGATTTAGAATAGATATTAGGAAGAAATTTTTTAATGCGAGGGTGGTGAGGCACTGGAAGAAATTGCTCAGGGAAGTTGTGGATGCACCATCCCTGGAAGTGTTTAAGGCCAGGTTGGATGGGGCTTTGAGCAACCTGGTCTAGTGGAAGGTGTCCCTGTCCATGGCAGGGGGGGTGGAACTAAATGATCTTTAAGGTCCCTTCCAACCCAAACCATTCTATGATTGCATGATGATTCTATGATTTGGAGGAACTTCATTGTCTACTTTTGAATCTGTTAATCTAAAGTTGTTTACTAATCTTCCCCATTTATGGAATTAGTTGCTCCTGGTTTAGGATATCATTTTATAAACACTTGAATATTAGTGACTTTACAAATACAGAACTATTACCTTGGGTGAAGTTATTCATGTGCAGGGATTAATATTTCTGACTGAGTAGTATCTTCATTAACTTCAAGATAGCTCATCAGTGCAAAACTGGGAGAAAACTACTGGTGACCTCATCGTGTATTTTATTTCAGAAAAAAACGTCTTCTACAAACAGAAACTTCATGCTGAATGTTTGTTACAAGATGACATGGTTTGCCTTGAGACATACTTTTTTTTTTTCCTGTGTAGGGCCATAATTCTGATCAAGTCTCCTGTAGGTCTGAGTGGTTTTAAGAATTAAATAGATTTTTTGGTTATTTACTGATAACTTCATTTATAATGATTAAGACAGATGAGATGTTCAAGCTGACTGTCATTACATCTTGTGGGATTCAATCCAGGGCTAGACTAACACTTTATATATACGCTTGGAGAATGAGACAGCATGTAAATATGCCACTTTCAGTGGAACTCAGGGAAAAAACAGTACTTATGGACAGAACCTATGCACTGTTGGGGAACAGTCTGTTGGGTACTGTTCACCATACCTGCAAAATCTCTACTCTGTTGCAGAATGCTCTGCAGATTCAAATCTTTGAATGATTCAGGTGAGAAATAGAAGAAGGGAAAGGCAAAGAACAAAGTATAATCACCAGACTTGGAGAGAAGCGAGGAAAATGAGGTAACAAGGTACAGTTAGGATGTTCCAGATGGGAAAAGACATGGAGTAAATAAGCCTTGCCAGAACTGAGAGAAACAGAAAAGGCTTTTTATTGCCTCATGGGCACTAGTGCAGAGCAACTGGCTTTCCTTCTACTGACTTAGTGCTTTTTATGCTGGCATGGTATAAGTGCAGTTAGTTATCTAAAGTGCAGAAACATGGCAAATCTGGTCCAATGTGTGGAAGGATTTGAGCAACCACTGAGAAAAATAATTTAGTTGCATTATGGTGGGAGCAGAGGCATGAGGCAAACAACTTGTTCCTTCTCCTGGAACTGCGCTTTTTGGTAGGACAGGGAAAAAATGGGAATAATATCTTTAGATCTTGAAGTATACTTACTCTCCCACTGCATTTCTTTGCATCTNTGTGATGTTCAGTTTCAACTCTAACTGTACTTGTGACTCCTCTGAAATCTCCACATTTGCATAAACATTATTTCTGTAGAGATAAACATATTTTGTTTGAGCTGCTTGACTTGGGTAAAAATAATCCCTTTCAGATATTGAAGAAGAAAAGAGAGTTTGAAGGGTTGTTTGAAAATCTCAGCAAGAAAGGATTCTGTTACTGAGATGTACGTAGCTGATAAGTGTGTGATATTCTTTGTAGCCTTCTAGTTTGCTAAATAAAATGCTGGACAACTTAGCTACTTTGCAAAAAAGTTTGCCTTTACAGCTGGCTAATTTAGCTCATTTATTCCCGTCTTCTTCTACCTCCATCTTTTTCCCAGAATATGTATTTTCATTGTTTAATCTCTGTGTTTCAGACCTTTGATAGATCATCATTAAAAAACCCAAACAAACTAATTTTTCAAGGAAAACTTTTCAATTTTAAGGCCAAATTCTACAAGGTCTAAAATAATATCAGAGAGGATATAAACCATTATACTTAAGGTTTTGGACCTAAATCTGTCTCACTGATTACAGCAGGAAATCATGAGTAGAGGCTGATTGCTTGAGAAGCTTCTCAGTCTGTCTCACTGCCTTATTTCCTTGGTAAAGGCAATAATAATATATTTGTTCCACTTGTATTTCTATAGCACAATTCTCCACATCTTTCTTGTGCATTAACCAATTCTTTTGTATTCCCAGTCTAGAGCTTGTTCTTTTCTCTCACAATCAGACTGGGGTTGAGGAATGAGGAGAGCAGATGTTTGAAAATTTTTAATTGTTTTGTTAAAGAATGAATGCATGTAAGTGTAAGAGCTGAAGAATTTGCTCAGAATATGAGGGGTGCACAGTTACCTTCTTTGCAAGAAGGGATAAAGATCAAACCCTCTTGAAAAGAGGGATTTCCCTTATACGTCTTCTTGTTCTCTGGATTGCACTGGAATATGCAGAGAGATTAAATGGTTGCAGAAACTAGTATTAGGGCATAGTGCAGCCAGGTTTCCAAGTAAAATGTTGAAAGTTGAGCAGGATAAAACTAGCTGTAGAGGTTAAATAAGAAACTTGGACAGTTTTATTTTCAGTATGTTAGTGCATCCTTCTAAGTTCTTTCACAGCAGGTTATATGAGTTTATTGAACTATTCATCAGTACACTTAGAAGTATGTTTCTTGTCATCTGCCCCTGCTGTGCTGTGCAGTTTGCAACACTAAGTGCTTGATGTTGCACGTCCTCATAAGCAAAAACAGCCATTTTCAAGCACTGTTCTAGGATAATGGCTAAGGGGTTAAGCACTGCAGAGTAGCAATGATGCAGACATGCAAAGATGGAATGGATCTCAAGGGAAACAAGTTTCAAATGGAAAGAACTCATCCTGCTTAGGGAAAATGCAGGAAAATGCTTAGGGAAAATATTGTGGGCTACTATATTTTGAGCAGGCACTGCCTAGAGCAGCACTATACTGTCACGTACTGTGCCTCCTCCTCTCACACTATTTATTTGCTCTATGCGGTTTCCCCATACTGGAGTTGTTTACATGTCAAAAGCCATCCTTAACTCTTGTTACTTTTGAATTAGAGTATGAAGAGCTCTTCAACAGTCACTTACAATACAGTCTTAAGATGTGCCCCTCATCTGCAGTTCCCCTAAAACAGAAGGATCAGATCCTCAACATCACTTTGGATTTTGTTTCTAAGTAAAGAAGGGTTTGGTGATTTCAGAGGGCAGATGTCTCACACTTTCTCTCCTTTGGACTAGAATCAGTAGTAAACAGTTCTATTTTGCCTCTTTGCCCATGCTGAAAATCCTTTAACCTCATAATACAAGGCCAGATGTAAGCTTTCTATGTGAACACTACCACAGGCATTGGGAAAATACAATTACTTCTGTTTGTTTAACTTCTTTAATTTGCAGTCTGACATTTCTCAACTGCACTCAGAGCCTAGATTCATTTGTAGTCATAAAGCACTTCTTTATATGTGGTTTTTTTTTTTGTATGAGTGAAGAGATTTTATAGAATGACTTGAGGATTTACAGATTTTTTTTTTCTTTCTATTAAAATAAAGAAATTATTCGGTAAGAAGGATTTACTATAAAAATTTGTACTTGAGGAAAAACTTATTGGACTTTAAGTACCTGCTAATTTTGCTCAAGAGTTTGGATTGTCTTTTATTTGTCCTGAAGTTGTTTTTTTCCTGTAGATGTTGAAAAATCCACCAGTACTTTATTTGGCACAAGAAAAAAAACCCTCTGTGCAATCCCCCAAACCCATTCTCAAAACTCAGAGACTTAAATGGGTCTATGCCATCTGTTCCTCTTCATTTTGGCAGCTCTGACTTGGCATCTGTTAGTTACAGAACTAAGTGTGAGCTTGTAATTGGAATTCAGGGATCATGACAGAAATCTCATGTTCCTTGTTTTAATAAAAATTCCCTGTCCTATGTGGTGTTGCAGAGATGCTCTCTGAATACTGGTGTATCCAACATGCTTGTACATTTTTGATGACTCATCTGGAGTATGTAGAAAGAAGGAGCTTTATAATGACTTTTGATTTACTTCTTTCAGTCGTGAATAGAGCATGCTTTAATGATGACACGAGTTATTTTTGTTGGTGTTATAGCCTCACTATTTCTATAATTGCGCTCTGAATAAACAGGCAATATGACTTCTTCCACTGGGAGAGTTCTCAGCCAAAAAGTAGCAAGATTAATCCCTGAGGAGGTACTGTGTTCATTTGTAGTACATAAAATGGCTGGGAGCCTCTAAAGAGTAAAGCACAAAGTACTTGGGGACTGGCAGTGTTATGAACTATGAAATTGAACCCGATTGCCAATGGAGAAGGGAGGGGAGAGAAAAATAAGAATGCCGGGCAGAAATTGATTCAAAGATGAAGTTAGCCTGTAAGAGGGGGAGAAAGGAGAAGGTATATGTAAGAGAGACTAGAGAATCGATTGAAGATTTGTACTTCATTTCTTCTTTTTTCTATAGGTATGGCTCTTCCTCACCACTCAAGATTTCCGTCCTGAATGCTTTCTCATGGGCCCTTTTTGTTCATTTGCTCTTGTTTTTCTTTGCTTCACCAGTGGCAATCATTTGGGGAGTATATTCTTACTTCAATGAAAAGACTGTTTTGGCCTCTTGTTTCAGTTAGCAGCTTGAGCTCAGTTCTGCAGGGGATCCTGAGACTGAACTCGAGAAGCTGAATTTGACTGAAAACCCAGGTTAATGTGCTTCTGCTGCCATTTAAACCCACGCTGTTTAAGACTGTTAATAATTTCTCAGAAATTCTCCCCACTCCCTCATCCCTCACTCCTTGTGTCCCTGTACCCCACTTCAGTCAGTTAAACAATTAAAATGCTCTCTTAGAGGCAAGGTACATTATGCTTTTTGGAGGATGATGTTTATTTTCCCCTGATTTGTCACGAAAATGGTGTGCTTTCATTTTGTAACAGCTTTTCATTTAATCCAGACTTGGATTTGTTTATATCTATTACAGTCTGTTTCCCTGTACATTTCTTATGCAGCTCTAAATTTGAAAGAGAGCCATTATCTTGACATTTTATTTGGGCTAGATTTTGAATAAATGTAATTAGGCTTTGTCACACTTCTTTTAGACAGTCAACACAAAGTTATTTCTTTTCTCTTTGATATAAAAAACTCTTTTAAAATGGTTCCCTTTTAATTACTCCTGAAGATGTTCATATTTGAAAAAGGCTGTAAATGTCAAGTCTTGATGAGTCAGACCTAAAATGTTAGAAAGCAAACTGTGTCCTAATGTTCTTACTCTGGCCCAATCCTTGTGAAGTGCCAAGAACTTCCTTGTAGGTGCTGAGTGCTTTTTTTCCGGTATTAAAGAGAGGGAAAGCTGAAATTACTTAGCACTTTGCAACACAATCCTATATCAAACATCCTGCATTAACCCCAAATATGCCTGATCTCCATACAAAAGAAGCTATGACACTTTTTCAAGAATTAAGTATCTTATTATAATTGGTGTCTTCATTTTTGAAAGGCAGAGCCAAAGCCAGGTTGCATTTCATGTGTTGGTCCCATGTTATTATCTATTTGGAGATAAAAATTAAATTAACAAGAGCTACCCGTGTAGTGAGATGCCTGCATAGTGAGAAGTCGATGAGAAGTACATGGAAAGAGAACTATAGAGCTATAAAGGTGTCCTTAGATATACGTACCCATACTAGCTCTGTTCAATACTTCCTGCTCTCTCCAATCTCTTCTGCCTTGAGCTGCACTGTGGCATGTTAATTAGAACTCATTTTTACTCAGAAAACAGATGTAGCAAACTGTGGTAAGTGGGGAAAAGCAGCAGACCATGGGCCTGATTTTATGAACCTCTTAAGTTTCTAACGCTTCAGGATTTCCAGAACGTTACAGTATTATTTAGATTCAGGAGGCAACCTGATCTTTCCACAAAATCTTTAATTCTTCCCTCTGTCCCATTTCTTTTTCAAGCACCAAGGGTCTTGAGACAGATCTCCTTTTGCTCCTGCCACCTGATTCTCATGCTCTGCTGTGGATATCCAGAAGGAGAAAACCTACAGAGCCATACTTCTTCCATTAGCATCTGGTTACAAAGGGAATAGTAACTCTCCTAGCTTGAACAATTAGTTTAGAATTCAGCAGTAACTTCCTCTCACTTGTTTCTGCTGTGGCTGCACCTCTTCCATGAGTCTACCATGCTGAGATGTCTGGCTGGNCCTACCAGATTCTGTTTTTATACAGAGAAAGGTCTTCAGCCTTATAAACTGCTGCTGCAGTCTTTTTTTTTCTTGTCCTTGAGATTTTCCTTTTGGTTTAACAGACAGTGAAGGGCTGGGAAGGTGGAATTAAGCTGGGATTCCTGACAGGTGAATATAGTCTTTCGTTCCACTTCATCTGTCCTTCCACATGGCCCTGATATTTTTTTCACAGCTGACTGGTAACTTCAGAGGGTTGAGCTCATGCAAGATCACTGCAATGTGAAGTAGAGGAATCCGGATTAGTGTTAACCCAATTTGTTTTGCAGCTACGTGACTATTCATATCAGAGTTTAGAATTCAGCAGTAACTTCCTTTCACTTGTTTCTGCTGTAGCTGCACCTCTTCCGTGAGTCTACCATGCTGAGATGTCTGGCTGGAGTTATCTCTACTCTCTGGGCCTGTGCTAGCGACCTCATTAGCTTGTCAGCTACAGTCTCTGCACTGATTTCCCATCAGAAGTGTTGTTAATGTCTCCATAGCAGCTATGAGGAGTTTTTATGGCCCAATCTCTTGGTATTATGCATGGGTGGTAAGAAGTTAGTCTGTGGGTTTAATGGGTTGACAATTTTCACAAGATTTCCATGCCCATATTAAAAGAATAAATTGTTTGCCTTCTCCATGTTTCCTATGCAATTGTGCCAGTCTTTTGTGTTAGCGTTTTACAGTGCCAACTCAGGTTTAATATGCTGTTCACAGTAACTCTTGCCAACCATTGTTTTCCAGGTGACAGCCATTCGATAGCGTTGCTTCACACTATAGCTCTTGCAGTTGTTCTAATATTCTGTCCAAGGTGACTCTCATGTTATATTGCAAGTTGTCTTTCTTGCTTTAGTCTCCAAAGCATTTGCAGCTATTCTTCCCTTTTAGTGCACCTGTGATTGTGACTTACAGACTTTCTAATCTGTGTTTTCATTTTGTGAATCAACAGCAGCCCAGAAAGCCAATCATATCCTGGGCTGCATCAAAAGAAACATGGCCAGCAGGTCGAGGGGAAGTGATTTTCCCCCTCTGCTTTCTTGAGACCCCACCTGGAGTACTGCATCCAGCTCTGGGGCCCCCAAGACAAGAAGGACATGGACCTGTTGGAGCAAGTCCAGAGGAGGGCCATGAAGGTGATCAGAGGGAGAGACGCTGGCACAGGTTGCCCAGAGAAGTTGTGGATGCCCCATCCCTAGAAGTTTCAAGGCCAAGTTGGATGGGGCTTTGAGTAACCTGGTCTAGTGGAAGGTGTCCCTGCCCATGGCAGGGAGGTTGGAACTAGATCACCTTTAATGGTGATCACCTTCTATGATTCTATGATTAGTAAATTAACAGTTTTGCCAGAGTCATGAGTACCTCACACCAGTTCAAGATAAATGCTCAGGATCTGTTTACTGCTTCATTCTTTTTGTTAATCCTTCTGACTGTATCTATTATCAAGTTAATTTAAATTAGTTTTGTGACTAGAAGTGTCAGGACATAGTAAACATTGTTCAAAACGAGGATGTTTGCCACTTCATATTGCCGTGCTAGGTTTTAAAAGAAGGAAAGGTAACCTGTCTTCAAAGGATAACAAGTCTGAACTGGAATGGGAACTGTAAAGACAGAAACTTGTAATAAATTGGAATCAGCATTCTTTATGCAGCCACTGAAGAATACAATAAAGTGAGTGGAAATATTAGAGCTCAAATTGTTAAACTATTTGGCAACTCTGACCCAGTAGATGCAGACAGTCTCCAAGAAATCCTGGGATGATGGGCAAGATACCACTAATGTTCAACAGAGCAGAAACAATACCAGAAAACTTTTGTTAATATCATCTAGCGCTGACTGATATACTCCCTATTTTCAGTTGTTTACAATTCTAGCACAGGATAAACCTCCTGGCTGAAACTTTTCAAGCTTTTTTTCTTGTCTCAGTTTGAATTTTTTTTTTAATCAAAACTTTTTTATACAGAAAAAAATATTTATTTTTTTAAGATGGAGGAATTAAAAATAGGTAGTGTTGCTGATGTCGAAAGCTCCTGTCATCTGTTTTTTTTTTTTATTATTTGATGTCATTTGGTTTAACGACTTCAGTACCTCTCTTTATGTTTATCTACATTGCATTTCATCGGGCCATATGTTTGTTACTATAAGGTCTTTCCCTGGCCGTCGGCCCTCACCTTTCATAGCCTGGGTTATATGTTTCATCAGCAAACTCTCTCGCATGAAGCTTCATCTGTTTTTTCCAGATAATTTATGAATATATAAGAGAGAATGGGCTCACTACAGATCTCTGTGAGATTTCATTAATGACTACTTTCATTAGAAAAACTGACCATTGATTTCTGTCTTGCTTCCTAATTTCTAAGGAGTTTTTCATAACTAGTTATCTATTTTTTTAACCCATGTGAGAACTTCTGTCTCATTGTTTAGCTTCTTCAGGAATGTATGGAGAAGGGAACCTTAACAAACAGACTGCAAATTCAAACAATCTGTATGGCCCACTCAAATGTTGATGCAAGTTTTTGAATTGTTTTATCCACCCATGGGACAGTTTTCACATCAGATTGTGCTCTCTGAATGGTTATTTTGTAAAAATGTGATTCTCTGGACAGATGAGTCACTTTGTGTAAAATCTCCCAGTGATTCTCTGAACCAGGTCTCTGTCCCAGTTATCTAGCTCAGGCAGAGGTAGGGCTTAACTTTGCTACGGCTTTGCCTCTGTCTCAAATGGGAGGTCTATTAGGATTTCTGAAACTGCTGCTAAATCTTGGTTGTATGTATGGTTGGACTCCAGCCAACAAGACTGAACAAAGATTTTTCTGCTTGAGAACGTTGCTTGAGACCATGCAATCTTGCTGCTGGTCTGGATCTCCTTGCCCTGTATGTGTACAGACATATATAAGTAATGTACTGCAGCAAAGAAGGATAGGGGTGACTGCATTTAAGGGCCAATTCTCTGACTAGAGTGAGATACAGAGAATGCTGAAGTAGTGCTGGGTTAGAGTAGCTTCACAAAGCATGATCTGGTGCAGATAGATCAATGTAGGTCCTCAAAGCTGATCCCTCAAGCACACATGGCAATGAACCTGAGCTAACAGAGTTCTTCACTTCTTCAGTGATGCTACAAAAACATGTTGAGGATGTTTCTGGTTCTGAAGTTGCCTTGGTCCTTCCTAGGTTGGGGTTCTCTAAGTAGCACTCAATTTATTGTGCAGACATGCAGTAGGACTCCAGGAACAGCTCCCAAAAGCGCTGTGTTACATTTTGTTCCAGAATGTCATGCATCGAAAAGAATGTAATTTTCTGTCACAGAAAAAGGTAGCTTATTCTTCTGTATGTCATTCTAATGTACAAACTATGCCTACACAGGAATTCATACAGCTGTGTTGCTAAATTTCATCTGCATCACACAGCATACCTTGCATTAATCCTCCATTCATAAGACAGATTTTATTGTTATAACAACAATTTATTGCAATATTACGTGATTGTTCAGCGCTGTTTTATCCCAACATCAGTGTTTTCTCTGACATACTCTGTTTCTGCTAATCACCTGAAGAAATTAATTTGGAAGACTTTTGATATACTTATATAAAATACATGGAAGTATATATAGAATACAACCACTTGAGGAACTTTGAGTGCAGTAACTCCCCATTGTCCTGCTCATTCTCCATACATTTTAATGCCAGTATAATCAAGATGAATGACAAGGTGATTTTTCACTATCAGAAACCTTATAAGTCAATTCTTTAGAGAAAGTTACCAAATAGATTTTAGGGTAAGGTGTGGGATAGGTCTGTAAAAAGATAGTTGTCATCAGATGTAAACATAGAATGACAGACCTCTGAAAATGTCTATGAAAACAAAAGTTGGAGTTCAGATCATTTACATGACAGAGCAAAGGATTTGATGCAATAACTGATTTACTTCAGTTGGCTTTCCGGAACTGACCTTCACAGGAACAAAACATGGTCTCATGTTTCTCGTCAGGACTCAAGTCCTGATTATCTTTTACATGTGTGGAATGCAACATGGAGAACCAGAGCTCTGGTCTAGACTGTAATCCGGGTATTCCTGAAGGACAAGAACTCAGGTTCTGGAATTCAATGTTGAAGCATGATAGAGACTGTTAGCTGTGAGTGAAAAACATATTAAAACATTTCTTGAGACAGCCAGTGGGAGAGCAATTTTCGGTGTTTTTTCTGAGTAAATGCTACAGCATCTGTAATTTTCCTAGACAAACTCTGGTAAAATACTTGAAAAAATAACCTTTTTGAGCAATACTGAATTGGCATGATATCTGGATAACCTGAATGAAGTGAATTCCATAGTGACTAAGCAGGCAAAGATCCATTCTTTGTAAAGAGGATGTTCTAGGAGGCACTGGTTCTTGTAAAGGACATTGCCTCGTGCAGAGTTGTGCCATTAGTCACCCAGAAGAGACTGCTGCCCTTAAAAACAGGTATTCTTCTGAATTGGGAAATGGTAAAAAAAGATTCTTTTAAATTAAAAGCTGGCTTGATTTGTTATTGCACCATACACCTAGACATAGCTCTTCATCTTTCCAGTGGTGTGTGTTTCTAAAGGTTTTCTCCTTCATATATTAATATTTTGTATATATGAAATTCATGAAGGCATATTTGTGTTAGAAATACATCAGTTATCAGTCTTAATTTTTTTTTTAAAAAGGGAAGCATATTTTTTTCCACATTTCTTACTGTAAAGCATTTTTCCAGCATTTTGCCATCCTTTCATAGTTCTCCAATCTTTCAGCATCCTGTTCTAAAACATGAGCTACAGAACTGCCATTCAGTGTAGTTCATTGATGCTGGACATCAACACATAACCATTTTACTGCTCACTATTCTGTTGTTTGTGAGACTCTGACATTCACATTAGAAAACCCTGTAGAGCTGTTCCTGACTCATTATTTGGAAAAAGCCATTATAGTATCCCTTCTATTCTAAGCATAGTTGCCATTTCTATGAGATTGTCTGACATAAATGTTTCCTAAATGTGTAATTGCTTTTGTTTTGCATGTGTTTGAATAGTAAGCAAGTTTGATGACATTGTATTGTTATTGTTATTTAGTGGTTTACCAAGCACTGGGGCATCCACACTTTCGTTAAAAGTAGTTGTATATCTATATTTGAATCTTAATTGTTGTGTTGAGTAACATCAAGCCTGAAAGCAAACTCCGGATAATGCTACTAACATACTGACTTATATGACAAATGGCAAAAGCAGCTACTTTCTGATACCTAACTGTTGAACAGTTCTGAGTTTATTTCACCTTCATTCAGTAGGACAGATTGATCTTTTGTAGTGCTAATTCTTAAACGAGATCATTGCCAGTTAATAGAGGTTCAAATATCTTCCCAAACTGTTGTATCTTCTCAGTTATCTTTATCATTCATGTAGTCTCATACAAAATTTATCAATCTGTTTGATGAGACCTATCTTATGTAAAATCATTTTGGCTGGCATAAATTATTATTCTGTATTTATTAATTAAATCTCATATAAACTTTTCTTTATTTTTTCCTTGGTTTAATGGCAGGCTAGCAAACCTATAATTACCTGGCTGTGTGCCATTACTCTTGTTGAGTGTCAGCAAAGCATTAGCATCCTTCCAGGCTTCTTGAATGTCCCTGCAATTCCGAAACCAGAAATATGCTCATCCAACTGTTTTGGGGTGTAAATTACCAAGGCCTCAATTTTTAAAGTACCTATACTTTACAGGGTTGTTTGGCATTTCCAATTACTAGTGAACTGTAAATCACTTCAGCATCTTCTTTTGAATCCCTCGTTCTGTTTCTTTTTTAAACACATAACAGAAAAATAAATACTTTTACTTTTCCACATTATTGTGAACATTGAAAACCTGTTTATGGTGGGGCTATACCATTATTACAATATATTTTGCTATAAGTATACTTTAAAAACCTTTTATTCTTATTTACTTTAGCTTTGACAGTTATAAGTTTTCTGAGAGATTAACTTCCCTAAACATTTTATTCCTTTTTCATTTGATATATAAAAATATATATGATTTTAAATATTTTTAAAACTCCTGCCTTCATTGAATATCTCTCTTAAGCAGCTATGTACATGTAGTCACATCTTTGCTTGATTATTTTCTTTCAAATTAATGGCCTTCAGATTTAGAAAATTAGCTCTATTGAATACCCTAATTTGCATTGGAACTGGGATCTATCTTCTGTTATGAAATTTAAATCATATTGTGAATACTGATTCTTAGATATCCACAAAGTTTCAGTCCAGCAATTAATTCATCTTTATGTATGGTGTGATTCTGATAACAATTACATCATGCCTGGTACAGTGCCATTTGCATTAGAAAATTATCGTCTGTATTATTTAGCTAAAACAGTTTCAGATTTTGGATTCAATTACAGAACATGGTTAAATTAGTCATGCAGAAATGTTTTTGCTAGAAAAAACACAGGCTGGAAACCTGAGCCAGACTGAGATGGAAATCTGAGTTCTATGCCATAAATCCTTTTCAGATTTTGAGGTAACAAACTAAACTTAATTTTTGCTTATGCCTAGAAGTGTCTGAACTCAAAGATTGATATTTTATTCTGTTTTGAAAATATGATTTTGGTGTGTTTGATTGTCTTCAATTAAAATTATATGAAAGCAACTGTGTATAACTGCTCTTGAAAGGTGCAAGGGTCACAAAGGGGAAAAATGTAAATATCATAGAAGGGAAGATGTGTTCATGCAGTTCAACAAGGCCAAGTGCAAGGTCCTACATCTGGGTTGGGGCATTCCCAAGCACAAATACAGGCTTGTGGGGAATGGCTGGAGAGCAGCCCTGAGGCGAAGGACCTGGGTATGCTGATTGACAAGAAGCTCAACGTGAGCCAGCAATGTGCGATCATAGCCCAGAAGGCCAACCGTATCCTGGGCTGCATCAAAAGAAGTGTGGCCAGCAGGGCGAGGGAGGTGATTCTGCCCCTCTACTCCACTCTCGTGAGACCCCACCTGGAGTACTGCATCCAGCTCTGGAGTCCCCAACATAAGAAGGACATGGACCTGCTGGAGCATGTCCAGAGGAGGGCCATGTGGATGATCCGAGGGCTGGAGCACCTCTCCTATGAGGAGAGGCTGAAAGAGTTGGGGCTGTTCAGCCTGGAGAAGAGAAGGCTCCGGGGAGATCTTATTGCGGCCTTCCAGTACCTAAAGGGGGCCTACAGGAGAGCTGGGGAAGGACTTTTTACTAGGGCATGTAGTGATAGGACAAGGGGGAATGGCTTTAAACTGGAAGAGGGCAGGTTTAGACTGAACATTAGGAAGAATTTTTTCACTTTAAGGGTGGTAAGGCACTGGCACAGGTTGCCCAGAGAGGTTGTTGAGGCCCCATCCCTGGAGGTGTTCAAGGCCAGGCTGGACGTGGCCTTGGGCAACCTGGTCTAGTGGGAGGTGTCCCTGCCTATGGCAGGGGAGTTGGACTAGATGATCTTCAAGGTCCTTTCCAACCTAAACCATTCTATGATTCTATGATTCTATGTTAAAAGTACATTAAAAGTATTTTTTAATTTTTGCCTGTTCCCTTAGAACAATTGATTTGGATATTCATGGTTGCCATAACAACCAGATGCATGCTAGAAGTTTTTTAATTCACTTAGACGGCTGAGACCTGTTACATTCATTGTTTGTGACCTCTGCATATGGCCTCGTCCCAGGCCTCACTCACCAATCACTTATCTGCTGTTGTCAGTTTGTGAAGCCAAGAAAGGTGAGGATAAACAGAGATTACTGCCAAGTTACTCAGAAATGCTGCTGACATTGGGTATGGATGACAGCTTTTTAAGGCATTACCTGTATAGGTGGATTTATTGAAGCATGCAACGTGTCTGGAGAATGGGAATATTTGACAGCATACCAATGCTTTCATGTCCCCAACCACTGTAGTGTGCTTAACATCTCAGTTATGTACAAAGCGAACAGTGAAATAAGCCATAATGTTCTCTTGGTCTTTTATGTAATCGAAACAAAAAATTTAATGGCAGAGTTTAAAAAAGTGTGTAAGCAGAGTGAGTGGCCCACTCATAATAAACTTTATTGGTTCGGATGGGATGTTCCAAATCTTCTTTGTAATAACAAATCCATTGAATTTACTAAATTTAATAATCTTACAAACAATTCTAGATTCCATTGGCATGAAATACGTCATCTGTATCAAATACTCAAATACCTTCAAAACAACTCATTCAATTCTGTTTCTTCAGTGCCTGTTTTTTCTATGGAATATTTTTTTATTTGTCACTGGGGTCCTCTGCTTAATACAAAGTACATATTAGATTGAGTGGAAACACTTGTGTAGCAAAGGAAAGGCTCAAAGTCTATCAAATGACTATTGATACTTAAGAATTGTTAAGCAACAGCCTTGAGTGCTCTTTGTCTTCTGAACTATTGTCTAAAGCAGTCACAGATGTAAGGACAACGAGCACTGCTGGTTTTGCCCTTATCTCCTTCATAGATCTGGTTTAAATTTAGAAAAGCCAAAGTCAACAATAGGAAAAGAACTGTGACAGAATTAAAGGACAGTCCATTCTTTCATTGCTATAGAGGCAATTCAGCTGCAACCTGACCAAGATAAGAATGCGTCTAGAGTTACTTAAGTAGACTTCATTTGGAGTAACAGCTTTAGATAAGAGAACCATGCACACGGACTTGTTTTTAAAATCCTTTTTTCTCTCATAAAATAAATAAGATTATTACATTATAGTTATTATAATAAATAATATAGAAATATAATAATAATTATTATAATTACTAAATTAATAAAATCTAAAAAGAATACTTACAAAATAATAACTTCTTATATAAGAATAAAGCTTTTCTTGCCTATCACAGTTTATGTTCTGGATAGAAAAAACAGTAGTGGCAGATGCACTGAATCCTAGGGACCGGTTTAAGAAGAAAAGAACCTGAGAATGGTAAAAGCACAAGGCCTAACTCCTGAGTGAGTGAACTCAGAGAGACCAGTCAAAATTTCAATAGTTTTGAAAGATGTGCACTGTACTATATACTGCACCCCAAATCGCAGTGGAATTTGGATTACTCCACAAGGCTTTGCTATCTGTAAAACTCGCTCCCTTCCCAGATTGTAAGGAAACAATAAAAAATACATTGTGCTTTAAAAAAAGAGTACAAATAGAACAAACCCTAAAATGGATGTAATATTTTCTCCTCCTCCAACGACCCTCCTCCCCTTAAAATCTTCTACATTGAATCCGTATTTTTCTTTCCCCGCAATGTTACCCACCTGCTGGGTTTGGCAAACCTGCCTGAATTCAGCATTTCTAAATTACACAAGAAAATAATGAAATAAACTTAAGCGCTTCCTGTTAAATATGGGAAAGTTGGTGCAGCCTGCCTGGATTTCCTTATGAGTGAGAAAATCTCTACTAAATAAGAGCCATGAAATATTTTGGTAACATGAATGGGACAGAATCCTAAAGTTAGAGAAAATTGCAGCAGCAGAGTATGTACATGTAGCTAACACATACAGCAGCTCTTGTTTCAATACTTTTGTCAGAAATCCACACACTCCTTTCTCATCACGTAGCCGGGATACCCCACAGAAAGCAGTCCCTCAGCTTCATATCTTTCTCTGTAGAGCAAACCCCTCTCCTCCCATGGACCAATGGGTAGGAGTTCACAAGTTCCCTCAGTGCCTGCGTGTCACCAGGTCTGAAGGAAGTTTTTCTGTCTCTCTCATGAAAAGGAGAAGGGGCAAATACTTGTCATTACAGCCATAGGAAAATAGGTTTGATACTGAATTTCCATGAAAAGACATCATTCCAGGGCACAAACCCATTCCTGAGTGTGTAGCATGGTAGAAGAAGTGGACAGCTTGTGCAGAGGCCCCTCAGCTCTCGTTTTGCCCTGGTCTTTGGCAGAAAGGGACCACACTGGGCCCTTTAGATCTGTTCTTCCTCCCAGCATGAAGCTGCAGCCATTCATTAACCCCAGGATAGGGGTGGGGGCAGACACAAACCTTCTTGGTGAAGGGAAAATCTGCCAAAGACCAAGAAGTAATCTGTTCCTGTAATCACTTAGTCTATTGCAACCACAGGAACAGTGCTTGTGGTGAAGCTTCGCTGTGATGCCTAGCTTTTAATACCCCTCAATATCCCCTTATGGCATCATAAAACGTCAGGACAGAAAACCATATTCTATTTCCCTGGAAGGTTTGTTTTTGGCACAAATCTTGGTCTCTACTTTTTCAGCCAAATCAAGGATGTTTAAGATGGCAGCTGCTTCCACCTATCAACAATTAACACACAAGTGTACCTAGGGGAAGCCTGGGGTTATTTATACTGCCAAACCCTGACATGAAAGATGGCAGAGTATTGTTCTTATTGTAAAAAGAGATGTCTAGGCTTCTCCAGGGAATTTTTCAGAGCATTTAAATCAGCCTTCTGTTTTAAATTGCCCTTCAGAGGAATGTACCTCTTTTATACAGGGAGTT
The DNA here is from genome assembly GCA_008711295.1 of Anarhynchus alexandrinus. Taxonomy (NCBI): domain Eukaryota; kingdom Metazoa; phylum Chordata; class Aves; order Charadriiformes; family Charadriidae; genus Anarhynchus; species Anarhynchus alexandrinus. The sequence continues at coordinate 3,737,416 of VUYV01000001.1, forward strand.
GAAGGAGCTAAATACAAGGAAATATTGAAACTTACTGCACCCCATTGTTGGGTAATTATCAAATGATTTTCAATTGTAGTACTAACTTCAAAGAGCGGTTCTCGTTACACAGCTAGTGTCACAGAAATGTGGCTTTGTAATCCCTTGAACTTTTTTCTCCCAGGTAAATTAGTACTTTCTATTATTGAGTTGGGCTTTTGAAATCCTTTGGGCTTTTAAATTCTTTTTTTTTTTGAGTTGGGCTTTTATTTGATTTAAATTCACTGAAAAGGAATACTTTAATTTGAACATTTTGATGCTATTTTATTAAAGCTTTATTCTTAGAGGCATTACCTTAAAAGGGGTTGTAAACATTTACAGTACATGGCTCAGAATTAGCATAGCTGAAGTGGGAGTAATTTTTCATTTTTATCGCTCTCTGCCATGCCTCACTTACCTACTAAGTGCAGTCTGTTCAGTGCAGCCTTGATGGATGAAGCAACATACTTGTAAATAACAGATATATTTATATTGCTTGCTGATCGGGAAAGAAACACATCATTGCCACAGCCATGTATCCATAGCAGCTTTAAGACTCTGCCAGTACTCCCAGATCTGTTTTTCAGTTTGTGTCCAGAAAGTTTTCAATTTTCATATATTTAGAATGTGATGGAAAATACCAGGTCTATAAAATGATATCAAAGTTATCTTTACTATTGACATTTCTGCTTTTTTACTGGTCTGTATTGAAACTATTTTCATGTTCTACACAACAACGTGGGAAAGCTTGGTTAGGACAGAATTTAAATCCAACTCTTTTCATTTCAGACTCATAAATATGTATTTACATGTCAGTAAGCTCTGTCAGTTGTCTTAGCCCAGTGAGAGAGAAATCTAGAGGTCACTCAATCAGAAAACCTAGATCCATTTGCAAAGGCCAAGATCTTCAAGGCTGTGGGAGTAATTATAGTTTACTAAAATGTAGATTTAGCAGTCTAAAATATGAGGGCTACCTTTCAGGCATACTAAACAACCTTGTATTTTCATTGACTGCTAAATAATGCAAAACTGTTGACTGAAACATTCGAACTGGTAAGCAATTAAGAAGGAACTGCAAAATGTCATACAAAATTGTAACTTTTTCTAAGTTATAAATTAAGAGGTGGAAAACCACAAGAGAAAACTTCATCTTGAAACATGCATATGTGCAATTTATGTTTAACAGATTTCTAACTGAAGAAGTTGACTGAGAGAAGGAAAACCAGAATTTTCTCAGTGAGAAGGAAGACTTGTATTCTCTCATTTATTTTTCTAACACACAGCTTTTGAGGAATAAAACTACAAAATCAGATTTTTCTTATATGCAGGTTTTGACATCTTCAAAATCTTTTGCTGATTTCATGGAATCATCAACTGAAATTTGTAAGCAAGTTTTTTCTCTCTGTACCCGCAAAGAAGTGGCCATTTTCCATCCTAGGAAAAGAAGGAAAAAGAAAACTTTTCTACTAATAGCAGTAACACAAGCTCAATAAAAAGCGGATGAAGGCCCTGAGTGGGGCAGAGGAATGCTGTCTGGATCCAAGAGTGGACAACTGTACTGTGCTGTTTGTGGTGGGGAATGGGATATGCACATGTACATGTACCAGGCACTGTGAGTGCCTGGGCTTGCTAGGAAAGCGTGTCTTACTCTTGAGGGGTGACAGAGTCATAGCCCAGCTGGCTGCCCTAAGGAAGTATTCTTTAGCCGGTATCAGGCTGTTACTTGAGTTGAGAACAGCTGATCTATTGCATTAATATATTTCCTTTAAGACTGTGGACCAATGTCTTTCTCTAATATGTTCCTAGACAATTTTAAGGATACAGTGACTGTTACCTGACTGGGTCTTCTGAACTGTGTTGGTGGTCTAGCCAACAGCTTGCAAAGAAAAGGAAGTGCTGAAAGAGCCTTTGAAATAGACATCTCAAGTTGTCCAAAGACTTTAGGGCATTAGGCCTATTGGCTTAACAATGAAGACCTATGGTGGTGGGTATCAAATTTGTCATGGTTCTAACCACACTGTCTGTAAGAATGAAATAGTCCGTCAGCTTTGCTACACAGTCCTCTTGGAAGAACCTAGTTGGTCTCCCACAGGGAAGGAGCAGAGAGCCCATAAGAGACTGTAGACAGAGCTCTCTGTTTTTACTGGAAGGGGTGGTCAAAGGAAGAGGGTCTGGTTGCAACCTGGTAGTGAGCCAAACAGAAAGCCTGAGGACTCTTATTGTTGGCTTGATCTGGAGTACTGAGGGAGGGACTGGATCGGAACCAAGGCCAAATCTGTGTTTATCTTTTATCCATTAGGACAGTTAACCTGGCACTTTCACAGTCTATTTTTTTTTGCACTTTCTTGTGCCTCTTGTCACCTCATGGTGTTATTTCAGTGTGTCTTCTTACTTCCTTCTTCCAGGCAGCGTGATATATGCCTTATCACCTAAATTCTCCACTACCAGTCTTGAAGGTCCCTGTTCGCTTAGAGTGGCATAAGGAAGACCTACACAGAGACAACTTTTCTTCAGAAGATGGCAGTGATATACCATGAGGCAATTCCAGTGGATATTTTGTGCTCCCGTACTATTAGAATTTCTGTCTTGGGAGGGAGTCTGCTGCTACTCATTGGTTTTTAAGAACCTCTCAGAAGTTGAGGGGTTCGTCTGTTTTTTTTTTTTTTTTTTTTCTCATTAAAAGTCAAATCCTTTTCTTTTCCAGATGAAATTTTATTGATCAGATTTGTGTGATGCTTTGAGTCTAAAAAGCAGTTATTGTCCTCAGAATTTTCAGAGATTTTTGCTTTCGGCAGTACCAGGTGTGAAATTTCCCACTTTAAATAATCACATTTCAACAAAAAGCTTCCAGACAAAATGTCCAATTGTTGATCTCTGGGGTATGTCCAATTTATGTTTGGATCAAGAGCTTGGTTTGAAGCAAATCTGCTCATTTCCCATATATGCTTTGGTTCATATTTGGAAGCAGTCTCAGTTGATAGTTTCAGTATCCTTTTTGGCTTTCTTTTGGATGAAACTGAGTTGGTAGATATGCTTCGGGAGCAGCTTTGGATGCAAATTGTCATTCAGTCCAAGGGGCAGGCTAGAGTTAGCCCAAAGTTTATAAAGCAAACCCACCCACCACTGGAATGAACATAGTGTGGACATTAAACCCTTATCACCAACTATTTGGTTTTATAGGTCCACTGTAACTTGCTGCGTTATTTTCTAGCTGGACATAACCCTCATGAGATTCTATGCTGAATAAACAATATTTGCATCACTGAAAGCAATATCCTGACAATCCAGTTATATTTTATTACAAGCAGATTCTAGATCAATATGTATCTGCAAAAATCTGATTGTGTACCTGTATTAAAATATAGTTGTATTTGTACTGTAACATAAAAGCAGTGAGAGTGCATTTAGTTGGTATTTTGTAGAAGGAAATATTTAATAGGAGTATGTTAATATGAACATTGATATATTTTTCTTCATTACTCATTGTAGTCACTTAAATTAGTGGTTCATTGTGATAAGTTTTAAGGTTATGTGTCTTATTAACAATGGAGCATCTGAAAATTTTAGGTTCATAAAGGGTTTATAATTAAGCTGTGAAAATTAATTTAGCCATTTATAATGGATTATTAATTAGTTTGCTAATAGGGCTGTCACTTCCAAACTCTCTGCAGAAGGTGACTATTAGGTTAGTTCTGTCTCTTGAGGTTTCAGGGAGGTTTATGACATTCCTTATGAAAAGTATTACTGTCCAAATTTTTCTTGTGAAGAGAACTCCTCTTTCCTGCCAAATGTTTAAGAATTATTATTGTGACTGCTGATGATTTCTATTCTGCTGTGTCTGCTTTTTGGCATAATTTCCTGGACAATCAATGAATTTTTTCCCCCATGTGGCATTGATTACTACAAATATTTGAACAATATGGAAGTAACAGAAAATCCCATCCAAATGCTGGAATAACCTTACTGTACTCTGAGCTTGGAGTATACCAAATACCTTCTAAAAGAAGATGAATTGATTCTCTTTGGAAAGAGTATATTCCAGAAATGAAGTTACCTGTATTACAGAGATATTTGGTGTAAAATATTATGCCACAGTACTAAATCTTGACAATTACAGTGACTATTAAATCAGGTCTATTCTGCACAGAGATCAGAGTCTACACCTACGCAGTGTAACAGTAATTTTCCATATGTTCCATCTATAACTAAGCCCTTCAAAATTCTGAAGTGATATACTGCTTCTAAAAAAAAGTCATTCTGGTCTTCGTATCATAAAAGTATTCCCCCTTCCCATCTCCCCTGTTTTTTGGTGAATGCTATCTCTGGTGGCATTAATATGGTGGTGATATAGTTGTCATCGCTTAGACTGAACAGAGCTGAGGCAGCTGACAGTTTAAAGATTTCTGATTGATGATACAGGCTTCTTCAGACTCAATCTGCCATTATGCTGATTTTAGGTGCATTTGGATAAATTCATTCTGCCACTGTAGCCTCTAGAAACTTTATAAAAACTGCAGTTAAAATATAAGCTCTACAGACTCTAGCTATAGACCAAGATTTTTTTCTCTGTAGTTAACTTCAGCTTGTTAAATCACATGAATTGGCTTAATCCAGCCCTGGGCTATGAGATAAACTCAAAGTCCAAGTGGTTCCAAGTGTGTTGCGATACAGCTAGAAGACATATTTGCATTTTTAATACAACTGTAAATTGCTTTGCCTTGTGGCTTTGTCAAAATAACAGTTACATATACAATCTGTGACCACAGGGAATTGCTCCAGTCAGATTTCATACCTGGAGTTTCCTTACATGTGTTTAAGCTTGTATTCACTTGGTGTAACATCAAAGAATGAGACATAAATATATATACCATATAAAGGATGTCACTGGAGTGAAATGGGAGATTCTCCAAAGCAGGGAGTCATAAGTAAGAACTATACTAAGGAAGAAAACGGTGGGCGTGGACCACCATTAGGGTTTGTCGGGGGACTGACTTTAACAACAGAATTTCAAATGATGGCACAGATGAGAACCTGTCTAACCAAACATGTGCAATTCCACCTGTGCAACCACTGTTATGGTTTAACCCCAGCTGGCAGCTAGGACCACGCAGGTGTTTGCACAGTTCTCACCCTTCCCCCCAAGAAGGGTGGGGATATGAGGGAGAAAAGGAGGGGAAAGGCAAGGTAAAAAAACCCCTGTGGGTTGAGATAAAAAACCCACAATGCCTAAGAAAGCTTGTATTTCCTTTTTAATAGTTGGTGGAGACACAGCTGCTCTTTTGTTGATCACATCTATTGGGGTCTGACGGCGTTCATCTTGCCATTTTATTCCTAAAAACTGGATCTCCTGTGCAGGTCCCTTGACCTTACTTTGTTTTGTGGCAAAACCAGATCTCAGAAGGATTTGGATTATTTTCTTCCCTTTCTCAAAAACTACTTCTGCTGCATTACCCTGCATGATGATGTCGTCAATGTATTGCAGGTGTTCTGGAGCCTCACCCTGTTCCAGTGAAATCTGGATCAGTCCATGGCAAATGGTGGGGCTGTGTTTCTACCTCTGGGGCAGTTGATTCCAAGTGTACTGAACACCCCTACAAGTGAAAGTAAACTGTGGCCTGCACTCTGCCGCCAAAAGGATTGAGAAAAATGCATTAGCGATATCAGCTGTGGCATACCACTTGGCTGCCTTGGATCCTAGAATAGAAGGGTCCTCCGGGAGACTGGGCAAGGTAGACAGCTGTTTAATTTCCTCCGTCTCCACAGCGGCAGTACCAAAAGCCCACCGGTACCCTTTTGGGTCCTTGAAATACCCTCTCCTGAGGTAGTCTGTGCCAAGAATGCATGGAGCCTCTGGGCCAGTCACGATGGGGTGCTTTTGCCACTCATTCCTGGTTAGGTTCACTTCAGCTTCCAATACAGTTAACTGTTGGGACCACCCTGTCACTCCAGAAATACAGATGGGTTCTGTCCCTTTATAGCTTGATGGCATTAAGGTACACTGTGCACCTGTGTCTACCAGAGCCTTATACTCCTGGGGGTCTGATGTGCCAGGCCATTGAATCCACACAGTCCAGTAAACCCAGTCGTCCCTTTCCTCAACCTGGCTGGAGGCAGGACCCCTCTAGTTCTGATTGTAGTACCCACTATTGATGAATGGGTTTGTGTTGCTTGTGTGTGTTCAAACCCCATCCTTGTTTGCTTCTTGTAAATACAAATCGAAAGTTCTTTCAAGAGGATCAGAAATCCTTCTGCTTTGGGGAACTGCCCACTGGAAACTGGAGCAGCAATTTTTCAGGAAGAGCCCCCATTTTTGGTTATTTGTTCTTGCAACTCATGTATTTGTGCCTGTAGGATCGAGGTAGGTTTTCCATCCCACTTCCTCATGTCATTTCCGTGGTTGCAGAATTAAAACCACAGGGTGCCTTGTGGCGTGTACCCTCTATATCCTCTCTCTTGAGCACAAAAACTCTTACTTCTAATAGCTGAGATGGTCCGTACAAATGGAGAATATGACCTATCCTCTTGGAGTTGCTGGAACTCCTGGACCAGTCTTTCCACGGCTGAGATGCAGGCCCATAAAAGAAAAGATGCAGGCCCGTGAAAGAAAAGACTTTCTTAGTGTTGCCAGAGTTGGCCAGCTATTGCATCCACCATTGGTGCCTCTTCATCTCCCCAGCTCATTGTTGCCAGTGAACTGACAAATGATGATGCTGTGCTCTGTAGAAACTTCCACCGTATGGGTCAGATACATAGGACTTCGTCTGGATCTGTGGTTGACAGCAGGTCATCCAGGTCATGATAAATCAGCTCCCACACAGCTAATTCCTTCAGGTACTGGATACCTCTCTCCATGATGGTCCACTTGCCTGGGTGACATATAATATCTTCCTTGAAGGGATACCTTTCCTTCATGGCTAACAGGTCACCTTTAGAGGCTGAGGGTTTGTGTTCTTTTTCCAATTGCCTTGTCAATACCCCCTTCCCTAGACAATGATCCCAGCTGCCTGGCTTTCCTACCCTCTAATTCCAACCTACTGGCCCCATTATCCCAGCATCAGAGCAGCCCGGTAACAATTTGCCCGCCTGGTTGATGACTGAAATATTTCCATATATCTCACAGCTCACCTCCTGTTCTCATGATGACCCTGGTTCATCTTCATCCTTTACTAAGCAAACTGATTTTTTTGTGTATTTCTTCTTCTGTATATGGGCAACTGATACTAGGACAGGTTGGTTCTCTTGTTCAGTAGCTGCAGTGCCTCTCACCGGGGTTTGAGTAGCCGCAGTGCTCATCATGGGGGTTGGAATAGTGTGCCTGCATACACACCGATTTCTAACCCTCAGAGATCACAAACATATTCAGAAACAATGAAGCACCTAGCAATAAAAGCGTGCTGGTTCAAGCATCCCAAGGGTATCAAAAATTCTCAAACACTGTTGTAATTAGCCTGGAGGAGAAGGGGGAGGTGAAAGAAGGTGTATCCCCCACAGAGTGTTTCTCTGAGGAGAAAAAGTAAAAAGTTTCCACTAAATGGCTCCTGAAGTATAGAGATGAAACTGCCGCTTCCGTTTCCCCATGTTCATTGCTCTTAATAATTACGATTTCATAATTTTGTAAGCCCACACTACAAAGCACAGCAAAACGATAATCTTGACCCATCTCTCAGGGATGACAAACAGCGTGCCGGGGAGCACACACCCCAGGTTAGGTCTTACAAGATTCAACCCTGACAGCAACATTGTGATTTTTAACACCATAAAATGAATGCTTATGACAAATTTGTTCTAATGTGCTTTGATCAGGTTTGTCATTATCTCAACCCATCAGGCCCCTTGTTGGGCACCAAAAAGGACTGTTGTGGTTTAACCCCAGCCAGCAGCTAGGGCCATGCAGCTGTTTGTGCAGTTTTCCCCCTTTCCCTAAGAAGGGTAGGGAGAAGAGGGACAAAAGGAGGCGAAAGGAAAGGGAAAAAAAAACCCTCATAGGTTGAGATAAAGACAGTTTAATAGAACAATAACAGAAAAAGGAAAATAACAACAACAACAACAATAATAATAATGGTAAAAGAATATACAAGATAGAGTAATACACCACAAGTCACTCTCACCACCCAGTGAATTGGTTGCTCAGCCCATCCTGAGCAGTGATCATGGGTTCCCGCTCCCCGGTCAACCCTGATTTATATAACAAACGTGACATCTACGGTACCAAATATTCCATTGGCCATTCCATTGTTCTGTCTATGCTCCTTCTCAGCTTCTATGGGAAGCTGAAACAAGTCCTTGAATAGTAGAAATATTGCCTAGCAACAACTAAAACAATATGCATTATTGACATTCCTTTCATACCAAATCTGAAACAAAGCAACAATTAGAAAGAAAATTAACTCTATCCCAGCTGAAATCAGGACATTTACTCATTATGATTATTTTACTGACGTGTCAATATGCCACTGTCTGTGTCATAAGTAGGCCTGGTGGCAGAGTGGAAAAAGTAACTAGTGTCATTTCTCTTGTGTCTGTACTTGTTATCAGAGCTGGCCTGTTCATGGTATTTGTACTTTATTATTGTCATGGATGTTTGAAACAAGGGGAGAAGAAATTCCCTAAGCACAAAATGCAGAAAATTTTAATGGATTTGTTTTCAACAAATAAAATGTATTTATTCAAATTAAATCAAATATATCAAGTTCTATATAAGTCTCAATGCAAATTTATTATCTTCATACAGATTAATAAACATAAGGAGTGAAAAGCCTGGGAGTGTTTTGAGACCACTTTCTAAGGCTACATTTGTTTACTATTTTTGGATTCTTTCCATAAGGGAAATATTATCATTTTAGAAACATATTTTCCTATTCTGCCTTTATCTTAAAAATATTATTGCTTTTAAAATTGCTTTTCCAAAGATTTCTGTAGTCTTCACAGAGGGAGACATATCCTTGAATCCTTTATTGGTTTCTGAAGAAATAGCCTGAGAAATAGACAATTCCTTCATTCTTTTTGTTAATAATAAATACAATTAAACACAATGACATGCAGAGTTGTAGAGCCATGAATTCAGAGAACTAAACTTAACATAAATTTCACTTACAAATGAAAATAAATGTAGGTCTCAAAAACTCTGGTTTTCAAGGATGATTCTAGAGAGAACTGGAGAAAAGAAATATATTCATAATTCCAATATCACTTGCAATAGAACTAAGCTTGCGTTTGGTTTTTTTTTGTTTTGTTCTGTTTTTAAACTAAGGTTTATTAAAATGTATGGAATAGGTTTGCTTGTTTTGTAATTTGACTGAAATCCTTCTAAAACAGCTGACAGAAAAAGATGTTAACGAAAGATTCAATGTCCCTTCATCTTACTCTGATTAAGAAATCTCCAGTCTCCAGATCTCAGGCCACTCAGTGATAATAAGTCAGGTGGGTTGTTATATTTTTGATATTCAAGGTGGAACTTTAATTCCCTTTATTTTCTGGTCTATTAAATAAATGATGCAGAATACTAAGGCACACAAATTCAGGTTTGCTAAAATTCTTAAAAAGCTTCAATTAGCTGTTAGCGTAGATCTGCTTTAGATCTGCTTTTAACTTATTACCTACCTAAACTTTATGAGTGTTGTTAAATAAATTCAAGAGATTAGTAAAAATCTTTATAGCAACAGTAGAATAAGATGATGTGGTAAGAAAGAAAACAGTTACACAAATGAATAAGAATTCTGAAACATGGAAATTATAATCAATAATCTGATATAGTTTGGATTCTTTCTGGATTATTTATTTTTAGCTGAAATCCGTTAGCCATGTACTTCTGTGATAAGAAGGCTTAAAATAAAGTATCGTTTACTCCACCAAAATGAGGAATACGTATTACACATATTGCACATGCAACATTTAATATATACGTACACTTGTGTGAATTACACATTTATGACTTGCCATAACTGGAATGATGACTTCCTCAATGCACTTCTCAACGTTCCCATTTTTAAAATTAAGGCACAGTATATTTGTGAGAAAGTGAATGCATTTGCGTTGTGGGAGAGGGCCTTTCTCTGTGCTCTACGTTTGACACTGATGTTCCTCATTTCCAATCTCACTCTCAGAAAACTTTAATAATTAAGGTAACTTCCTACCTAAAGTGAGGGGAACGTGTGATTAGAAAGGGTTAAAGAAATGAAAATACTATGGGGTGTGGAAATCAGAAAGGTTATACAGCTATTCTTTGTTTTGCCCTTTACTTCTTTCTTGTACCTGCTTTTACTTCTGTCATTGCTTTGCTCACAGGTGCTGGATATTCATAATCTTTCTGCACCTCCTTGCTTCATATTCTGTATGCCCTTTTACATTAGAGAAGTCAGTGTCCATTTGGAGTCTTGACTGTTTTTTTTTTTTCTTTTACACAGAAATAGTTGGTCATCAACAGGTTCTCCTACTCTGCAGTAATCCCCCTCATAATGCCCATAATTTCTATAGACAAGTATGAATGCAGCTGTAGTTACCTATTTTACTTCCAAGTCCAAGACTTTTTTCATTTAGCATGGTGGCCAAAAACCTCTGATGGCTTTCTTCATGGCCGCATTATCAGTGATTCTCTTGCCACAAACAAAGATACCCGTGTACCAGCATTTATATTCTGCACCAGAGACATTTGACCTCCCATACAACTTGTGTGGTGTCTGTTTTGCAGTCAGTGGTTCCTACTGCCTCCAAAGGTTTTGCTCCAAAAAGGATTTTAACTGCTGCTTATATCTGTGGTAAGTGAAAAGTAGCTGTTTTACTTGCACCTTCAAGGATCCCAAAATAAGAGAATTTTCTTCCAGTGGAAGAAAACATAGTGTGAAAAACACTAAAGTATTAGGCATTATACTGAAATTAAGTATCTGAGACTTCAATGTTTATATCCCGCAGCAACTCAAAATGCCTTGTATTTTAAGGGCTTGGATGAAGAGCCTTGCTGAGGACCCAGAGGCTGAACATAGCTCTGCAGACATCATTTCTATACATGGTCAGCAGACGGGAAAACCTCAAATCCTGCTTTGATTAGGCTAAAACGCGTTTGCTATGTATTTTTTTATAATCACTTAATTTTAATTGCATTAAAAATGATGACATTTACATCTTATAGTAGCTTCTCCTTGTCAGCTGCTGTGCAATTCCTGCAGAAAAAGGACAGGACAGTGCATTGTCTAAAAGAATTTTAGTAAGTAGGTTATTATAAAGATAGAAAGTAGCTGTTTTCATTGTAACCTAAATACATAATTATGTAACATTTTAGGCTGCTAAAATGGAGATACTTCTATTGTGTATCTATTATGATGAAAAGGTACCATATAGCTTTTAAATCCTTGTGAGTGTCAGGCATGAATTTAGGAGGAAGACTAAGAAGGTGTTTAGAAGACTTTTGTCCAGAGACTGAGCTATCATGGACTTTGGGAAGGGGGTCACTGTGCCATGAAACAAGACATTAAGGAAAGTAAATGGTTTATATTGTCTTGTATTCATTAATTCGTTACTCTTTGTCGCACGACTTCGACACCAGGCATCCGATTGCTCTCCAATATTTTCAGAACTCCATTGCAAGGTCAAAAAACATCCATATCTGAATTCTTCCTAGGCCATCTGCTATGAGCTGGGACATAAACAAAGTATTTCTGTCTATCCAGATCAGTTTCTTTTCAAATCCTCTCTGGTAAGTCTTCCACATTTTCCTTATTCACATGCAATTTGACAGGAAGATGCTTTCAGCCCTTTTTTCATCTTTCTGCAACTTCATCCACCACATTTCTCCTGTGGCAGATTCTCTGGCTTTGTCCTTTGTATTTGTCCCAGATATTTTCATCTTCTTTTACAGAAAAGACTGGCAGGAGTTTTTGAACTCTCCAGATCATCTGTGCGCTTATTATTAAATCCTTTTAATACCTAATCTTTTTCCTGAGGCACTTGCTTTGGGAGACATTTTAGATATGCCTGCACTGTCCTAGACTGTAAAAATCTTATTTCCGTTTGTAAAGATTAGCTTTCACTCTGCCATAACAATGAGATGGGCAATATTACTCACAAACCTACACAACCCAATCTGTTCAATTCTCCCACTAACCTACCTCTCCTCACTATGTCAGTTGTGCCTGGAGAGGATGGCATGTGGTGACCTTGGGTTCTGCTCCTTCCATGAATCACTCAGCACAACTGGCAGTGCAAGTGAAGGGGAGGGAGCTGCTCTCATCATAGCTTTTGCTGGTTTGGGTGGGTGTAAGTGGAATGAACAAGCATTTATGAAGGATTTCTTTTTTTCCCTTCTCTGAATTATTAATTTCTGAACTCATTGAATTGTTTAATGTTTCTGTCTTCTAACAAAGGAAACAACAGCTAGAGGCATGTAATGAGGATATTTACAGTAATCCATCTGTAAATACAGCATGTGTATAGTATAATCCCTCTGGATTTAGAAGCAAAAGATGGATTATTTTCATGCCTCATTTACACGTGTTTATATATAGCCATATTATTTTTATTTGTCACTGACAGTACAGACATAGGGTCTTTTTAGATAAACATTTATTCGTAAGCCTTTTCTCCTGTAAGTTGAGATATTCATCTGACCAAGGGCAGATCATGGACTCTACTGTGAAACATTGACTTTGACTGAGTTATTTTACTGTGAGGAAATGCGTGTTGAACGGAGAACTTAGTGAAATAAGTTAGAGCTTGATGAAACAATGAAGCTAGTGTCTGGCATTAGCTTACAACAGGTTTGAAGGACAGCTCTACTACAAGGTCAAATTTAGGGTAAAATAAAAGAAAAAAAACAATGACCAGTCATCTCAAATACAGTTTACTTTAAGCTGACTTAAGGTAGCTCATATAGCTTTATATTAGGCTTGATTTTGGGTCAACTTGAAATATCAATGGAAACTTCTGTAGATGAAATTTCACAATTGCTGAAAATGCAATTTGATTTCTTTGACTGTCAATGAAATTCCATCCTTTAAAACTTTTCTGGTGTGCAAGAAGACAATGTTGTGCTCATATTTTGTCTTGTGCATTGTTCATATAGTGATTGTCCTTTAGAAACTTTGAAATTGTCTTTGTACGTACTCTAATGATCCTAGTAATGTTACTAGAGGCAAAAAGTATGGCAACGTTCTCGTTAAATAGCACAGAAATAATGATTTAAGGTTATAATGTGCCATTTCCGTAGGGATCTAATTTCAGTCCAGATGGCAAATGCTGTTTAAGCTGTTTCATGAATTAAACAGAAGAGGCCGATTTGAGTTGGTACAAACAAGATGTCTCTCAGCACAAAAAAGAAAGACAAATGTGGTGGTATTTTTCTTAATAACTGCTCTGAAATATTTATTAGCAAATACTTGAAATTTCTAAGAAGAAAGGTTTTCCTTCTTACCCTCTGAGAGGCAATACAACATAGAGAGCAAAGAGTGATTTACCTTGGAATAGGGCCACCACCAAGGCTACTATAGGAGATGATATTTACTAGCGCACCTTTGTTTCCTGGGCCTAAAAGAGAAGCTTGTTAGATCTGCCTTGAGCCACGCTGGTGTCTGACCTCTGATGAAAAGCATGGAAACCTTCCCACTTTCTTATAGCTTTCTTCTAAAAGTTGATTTGCCTGTTCAGGGTTAACAGTAGGATGTCTAACTCCTTCCTGGAATCCCACCTTCCCCTTGTGAACACAGTCCCTGTTCTATATGACTTTTTATTACCAAACAGGGACCAGTATTAGTATAAGACGGTTCATTAAAATTTATGTATGTAGCAAAGTCTACAACCTCTCTGACATATGCATACTTTGACAGAGCAGTCACGAAAATAACAGCTTGTCTGAGCTCATATAGCTTTTTATTATTCTTTCAAGTAGGTGGAAGCAGGAACTCTTTGAACTACCAGATCAATACCAGTAATAGTTATAAACATATTTCCATCATTAGCAAAAAACTCTCTCTAGTAAAGAATCCTGAAACGACAATAACTAATGACAACCAGATAAATGACAAATGGACACATTATCTAATGTATCTTATTCTTGTCTTCCAGAACCAAAAGTATATTGAAAAGGTCATCTGAATCATGTGCACTAGAATCCACTTAGTTTACTCTTAACATTCTTTTTTCAAAAACAAAATGTCATATAATAAGAATTGTTTTATTTAGTGCTAGATTATACTTGTTTTATCATTGCCTTTCTCAGTTCTTGGTCCAAGTGCAGTTGACATAAAAAAGGGAATGAAAGTATTTTAATCAGCATAACGTTCTTGCTGAACTCATATGTACAATGCAAATGCTTTCATTAGCTCCCTAGTTATATTTCTGTTTAAAGTAAGGAAAATGAGCAATAATACTGACTTGGCTCATACATTAAAAAAATAATTTATTTAATTTAAATGCTCTTTTCCTGCCATGCTAGAATGTTTTTACTGGGAAGATCAGTGACTTTGCGGAGGTTTGTGTTTCCTTTTTTTTTTTTAAATCAGACTTTCAAAACTCTGATGTTTTCAAATAATAACTTTGGCTAGACCAAGCCTGTAGCATTTAGGTAGTCAAATCTCTCATAGAGAGACATCAGGCCAGAGGAAGAAAGGTGTGTTCTATCTTTAGTAATCAATAGATGCAGAATTGGCTGCTATGACATACTGATTCAACAGCTGGTTTCTATTTAGTCTTCGTAGCTGAAAAGAGAGCTAGAGAAAAACAATACAACTAGCTGCTACTCCTATTAAAGCTCAGGTTTTGAAATGTCTGCTCCACTCAACCGTGCCTTTAAGGACGGGAGCAGTTGGATTTTGAGATTTGAGCTCAGATTATTCCCTCTGGAAGTATTCCTGAAGATGAATGGTGTCAGGTCTTTTAGACTTGAGTTTCTGTTTAAGCTTTCTGAAGTGTTTGTATTGTCTATTCATGTTTACTGGGTTTGTAATTAGATATGCATACTGTTACTTCTGCCTTGCTACCATAACTGTTCTATGACTTGTCACCTCAGAAAAAAGTAATCCAACTCCTGTCAGTGAGTCAAAGTTTTTCTATCTATTTTTCATGTCTTGCTACAGTCCAAGACAGATGACCATCAGCTTATTTTTTTTAAACAATTGCTAAAAACACAATGTTTTTAAAATTTATCACCCCTGTCTCAGAGAAGCACATCTCAAATTCTCTTAAAGATGCTCTCAGAGGATCCTTCACTGCTATTTCCTTGATGGAAAACTTCCAGCTTTTAAGTAAGTTTGGAAATCTAGGTCAAAGGTTTGTACTCCTGACTAAATCTTTGTCTATCTCAAAATTCCTCCTTTATCTCATTTATAGACTCCTTTTTCATTAATATCTCTTAGTCCATGATGGAGCCACTAACAGTGCTTGGCTTCTGAACTAGGGTTGTATTGATTTTGTGCGCTGTATTAGGAGCTTATGTTCTCATCTTTTTTTATGCTTATTTTTTTCTCTCAGAAGTTCCTGCATTTCACATGCTTTCACTTTCAGAAGATAGCAAAAGAGTCAGTCTTCAGAAGGGGCTTATCGGTTTTCCTTTAGGATTTTAAAATACTTGCAGGTAGATGGTCTTTTTGGGGAGTCATGGTAGCTGTGAAACAATTTACATGCAAGCTGTAGTCTTCTTCTAGCTTTCACTGCCTGTGAATTGTTCCTGCAAAGCAAAGTTTCTGCTGTAAGGATCTTGAAAGGAGGATCTTGTTCTGTAGGCTCTGAGCAACCTGATGTAGTTGAAGATGTCCCTGCTCGTTGCAGGGGGGTTGGACTAGAAGACCTTTAAAGACCCCTTCCAAGCCAAACCTTTCTATGATTCTACACTACAAAGGAAATGGGATAAAGAATCAAATAAGTTATTTATGTATGTATAAAGAGGTGGAGCTGGCTTACAATTTGTTTTATAGTTTACATTTTTTACTGCCTACTGCCATGCTACTTTCCAAACTAGAGGGTCCTTCTGATGTTCCACAACATAGTAATATGATGGTTAGTAGAAGCAAAATGGAACAGGAGATTTGCATATGATATTAAACTACCAACATGTCAGTCTGACCTGTGTAATGGGAAGTCAATGGCCCAGAAAATCATTTAGCGTATTCCATAAAACAGTCAATGGTAGAAACGACAAGGCTGCTGTACAAGGAAAGATAAAGCCAAAACCTGTTTCTGACTAGTTCTGACTTTGCTTCTGGGGTCATGAGTGTAACAGCTGCTCAAAAAAATTAACAGGGAGACACCAGGAGGGACTTTCATAATTAATTGATCCAACTGTTTCTGCAAAGCAGATCTCGGTATTTCTCCTAATAATTCCAGCATTCAACGCAGTGTCTTCTCATTCAACTACAGCATGCTTTTTGGAAGCATGGCTTGTCTTGATTTATATGACTAGATCTAATATATCCAATTACAACCTGAATGTATTATTGCACAAGTAGCCTGCCATAACTCAGGTGACTCAATGCATTGTACAACTAGAAGACCAGCTGAGGAAATGGTGAAGGGAATAAATGGGAAAGATCCCAAACTTAGGACTTTTTGTTTTGAGGAGGAAGGAAGCAGTGTTTGGATAGAGAAAAGCTCAGATTTTTGAGATCTAATTAGCAGATTAGCTGACTATGCATTTGGCTACTATTTTAGTTTAAAGAAAAGATTACATTTGATGGACTTTTCAAAAAGCTTGATTCCCTAAAAGTATCTGTTTATTGAGAAAAAACAATGATTTAAAACCTGTTATACTTAAGTACTGATCACAGCAGCTGGAGAACAGAAGTTCTAGGAAGACACAGTAAACATTCCTCTTTTATAAGATGGCCCTTGGAACATATTGTTCAGCTTCGATCATAACAGTATTTTTATTACCTGAAAAGATGTGCAAAGAACAAGATAGCTTGATTCAGGTTAGAATGTAGAAAGTGAATGCTTGTTGGTGGATATAAATCCTAAATCTATCTGAAGAAAGCATGAAATGAACTTCTGGGTTTGTGTCACCTCAGGAAAAGAAGAACTGAAAACTTACTTTCTCTCACTGATATATGCTGCCATATTCCCCCAAATGGACTTTTCCTGTTGTAATCCATAAACAACTGGAGAGGCACATAATCCATTTAATCCATGAACTACTGGAGAGGCACAGGTGATTTCACATCATTTGGAGATGTGAAATCACTTACCATTAAACTAAATTGTCAGGAGATGTCTGTTATTCTGTTCACACACCCTTCCTAGTCATGTGCTTTACTTTACCCTTATCATATATCAGTGTTATCTTTATTGAAGGAGCAGCTGCAATTTTGTCTACAAACGATGCTTCTTTTTGTTAGGCTGTGTACAAACATATAATTAAAGATGGTCCATATTCACAATGGTTTGCAGATCATTACTCCTGTAGTGCAGGAGTAATAAGTTTTTATTCTTCAAAAAGGCTTCAACTGTAGAGATTGCAGTTCCCCCTAAGCAATCTATTCCAGCATTTTGCTTTCCTTACCACTAGGAAAATTATCCTAATAATTAAGTTTGCTGAAACTTTTGCTCTTTATTTCTAATCTAGAACACATAAAGAGAAGCTTTCCATCAATTTTTTTTTTTACCTACCTGGACATATTACATCACCTTTTAGTTTTTTGTTTTCTAAACTAAAAAAGTCATCCTATCATTTCTTTCCTAACAGTCTAAGTATTCTAGTCTTCTGACTGTTATCTCCTTGAACTCTTCTGGGCTCTGTTTAGTTGTTTACATCTTTCTTGGGAGCAGTGGTAACAAGTGCACAGATTTCTCTTGCTGGAGCCTGAACACCGGAAAAATTATTTTTCATAACATACTGACAGAATACTTTGTGCATCCAAACATGAAGTCATAACCCACATCTAGTTCTGCAGAACTGCCCACCTTTGACTTGTCTTTACTGACTTTCTTCAGTTTTCCACAATTGTCCTTAACTGCAGTCCTGGACTTTTATGTATGCATAGAACCTCTTTTTTGATACCATCTTTGAAACATATACTTTGTTTCATCCAAATGGTTAATAACAAAATACTTGACTTTTTCCAAACCTGGAAAGGACAGCTGCCTTTTAGTCTTTCCGGTTTGAGAGTACTTCATTGATAACTATTGGCATGAGATTCACAAAGGCAAGTGCTGGGTCCTGCACTTGTGGCACAACTCCATGCAGCAATACATGCTTGGGGAAGAGTGGCTGGAAAGCTGCCTGGCAGAGAAGGACCTGTGGTATTGGTAGACAGCCAGCTGAATATGAGCTGTCAGTGGGCCCAGGTGGCCAAGAAGGCCAACAGCATCCTGGCCTGTATCGGATAGTGTTGCCAGCAAGGTCAGGGAAGTGATAATCCCCCTGTACTTGGCACTGGTGAGGCCCCACCTCGAATCCTGTGTTCAGTTTTTGGCCCCTCACTACAAGAAAGACATTGAGGTGCTGGAGCATGTCCAGAGAAGGGCAACAAAGCTGGGGAGGGGTCTAGAGCACAAGTCTTATGAGGAGCGGCTGAGGGAACGGTGGTTGTTTAGCCTGGAGAAAAGAAGGCTGAGGGGAGACCTTATTGCTCTCTACAACTACCTAAAAGGAAGTTGTAGCAAGATGGGTGTTGATCTCTTCTCCCAAGTAACAAGCGATAGGACAAGAGGAAAGGGTCTCATGTTGTGTCACGGGAGGTTTAGACTGGATATTAGGAAAAATTTCTTCACCGAAAGGGCTATCATGTATTGGAACAGGCTGCCCGGGGAAGTGGTTGAGTCACCATCCCAGGAGGTATTTAAAAGACAGGTAGATGCAGTGCTTAAGGACATGGTTTAGTTAGTGGTGATTTTTGGCAGTGTTAGGTTGATGGTTGGACTTGATGATCTTGCAGGTCCCTTCCAACCTAGACTATTCTGTGATTCTGTTGCCTTGTATGTGTCTCATAATAATTCCATTCATACCCTGCTGCCTTGTATCATGAAAAACCATGTCAAATTTCCCCTTAAAATCAGTGTATATGATACCTACACTGTAGCCCTGGACAGTTGTTCTTTTACAGAAAGAAACATGTATTGCACTGAAAGCTAAAGAGAAGGAAATTGCCTAAACACTTTCCTATTCTCTCCTATTCCTTTCAACACCTTGAAGTGAGATATATAGTACAAACAATTATATCTTTAAATATTTTGTTACTTCATAATAATTTCTACTGTTTAATTGGCAATGGTGCCGTCCTTTCATAGACTATCACATCTGTTTACCTGCAAGTACTGGCTCATTTCTTGTTTTGTGTAGAGAAAAATACTGTATAAATAACTGAAAAGTAATAACTTAGAAAAATCAGTTTGTTTTCTTAGTTAAAACCTTTTAAAGAACATATGTCAGACAATATGTATGAATGGACTATGTGAGCAACATGGTTACTTCTTCAGTTACTGTGGTTGATTAGCCTGAAAAGGCACTATGGTTGATTAATGTATTTTCTTGGAAAAAAAGGAGTCACTTCAGCAGAAAAAAAATTAAGAGATATTGTGTTATAAAGTTTGCTCTCATAGTTTGTAATAGGTTATAGAGGAAGACAATTTTTTTTGGTACTGTAAGAATTACATATAAAAAGTAACTTTTGTTGGAAAAATCTCATATTTCAAATACTCACAGGGACTATCATTACTTTCCATGAGCATGCACGTAATTCTGCAGCAGTGACAAGTGTGTCATTTCTTGAGGTTTTAAAATCAATTGAGAAGCAAGAACATGCTTTCCTTCTATTTTTATCCTGCATATTTTTGTCAGTCATGACAATTTTTGCTTTTCTTAGCTCCCTGTCTTCAGCTCTGAAGGCCACTTCTCCCTCTATGTTAGCCACAGGCCATCCTAACTGAAGAACATTGCCCAGGACTTCCAAACAATCCAAGTTCTGGTTACCTTAATTTTCAGGTATTAGATTAATTAGTATCAAACGTCTTCTCTCTTCTCTATGACCAATCCAGTGCCTACCACTGTAGATGGAATTCTTCATTTGACTTCAAGCTACGTTGAATGAGCTTCAAGTAAGTCCTATCAAATTGGTAACTACATGTTATCTACCCAAGTAAGGACAAAGATTGTGGGCTGAGTGTGGCAGTATTTCCTGAGCAGATAGACTGAAGAACAAGTAAATGTTACAGTGGGAGACATGAGACTGAGGTAAACAGTACTTGCTGGTACTTGTTCTTGCATTCTTTGGCACCATGTTTCCGTTTAGAAAACTGCTTCATATTTCTCCCTGTCCTTTCTTCATGCCAACAATACATCTTAAAATGGTAGAAAATCAACTTAGTCAAGAAATGTAATTTACACTGGTTCAGGGTGTGACTTGCTTTTTCTTTCCAGAGCCAAAATAGAAAACAATTGCTAGACCTTTCAGTGGAAGACCTTTGAGTCTAAGAACCTAAGAATAAAAGGTATTATTTTGTTCTGAGAATATGTGAAAAATCTTGCCCTAGTTTATTAGTGGACACTGAAGTCCGTGACAATTTTAATTTTGGGCACACTGAAAATATCTGCCCTCTCTGTTGTAAAGTTATGAGCTAGTTCAGAGACATTTATAACTATAAATGACCTTCTTTTGGCAGTTATAGAAAGAATATCCCCTGCATCCTCTCAAGCCAGTGGGTTGTATATCATCTCATGCCTATGTTTTTGTTCACAGCACTGGAAACAAACCCTAAGCTTCTTGTCTCCATTTTTCCTTCTGCTGTTTGTCAGTTCATTTAGATATTGTATACTGCACATTTATGTGAAAAATTCAATTATACCTAGCCAGTTAATGACCACCAAATCCAACTGGTGGCTAAATGAATTCAGAACCTTGTGGTCTGTCACAGCAAGTGTCAAGAGATGACAAAGGCTTAAAGTAGCTTCTACTAGCATAGCACTAATAATACATGAAAGAGGAAAATAAGAAAAAAAAATATGGTTTTACCAAGTTTTCATTCTCTTCTACGCATGATGGTTGAGAACAATTATTTTTTGAAGGGGATGCAACACGTATCTTAATGTGCAGAGTGTTTAACCTTATGACTGCAAATGCATTACTTTAAAAAGGAATGAATTCCAGCCTAGCCAGGGATATTAGAACAGGAGACAAGATGAAAGCCTTTAGCAGATGAAAGTGAAACTGTCTGGTATTTCTTTATAAAAGCCTGAGTCTAAAGAATTAAACTGCAGAGGGGACATGGTATTAGGCAGAGGGGACAATTCAGAATCAGCTTTTCTGTAAACTTTGGAAGACAGTAGTTTACTGAAAGTTTAACCCTCAAGAAAAGGAAGTTGAGTCTTCTTTTACCATAAACTGAATTATTTTACCCTGAATCATGATCACTGGTACTTAAATTAGATAATTTCCTTCAAACTACATGTTTTTTAAGCATAGATTAGCATTTCAGATAAGAAGCTCAGAAGCATCTGGGAATCTGATCAAAGTCTCCACGTGAATATGTAGTTAGAGTATTTTACGCTATATAAACTACACGGTTGTCAAATTCTACAATCATTAGGAAAAATTTAAAATTGCTGAGCACCTTATAGTTCAGTTGTTTTCTTCCTTTAATTCCTAACAGTTGACAGGATCAGCCCTTACTTAAGAAGTTCCATTGATCTGGTAGAAGATACTACCTTTACCTACAAAGCTTGTCCGGCTTGTATCCTTTGAGTATGACAGCTACAACTCAACCACTATTTCCTATTATTTCAGTTCTTAACTGGAAGACGAATGGGCATTTCATTTCTGACTTCTCTAGCCTTGCTTTTATGAGTTTGCTTTTCAGAGACTGGGTCTGAAACCAGTGAATTGATAAAAAATTTCTACTTCATGTGTCCCATTGGAAAGAACTTCCTTACTGTGGTTACTGAAATCAAAGGTAGTGAGTATTTAAGGTTAAACTATTGTAACATCTTATGGATAGTATCATCAATACGGCAAGAGAATACTGAAGGAATAAAAGAGAAACCATGGGTGCAGCAATTGAATGTGTTTTGAAAACAAAGTCTTTGAAAATGCAAAGATTTTAATCTTTTACTAGAAATAATGTAATAATACTAGAAGATTGAACAAAACTCTATCACAAAAATTGGAGTTAAAAGGTAAATAACTGTATTGTTGATGTGAGAAAGACTTCCAGTCCATTTCCCTGGACTTCGAGTGGCTTATTTCTGGCTGGACTGTAAAACCACTTCTTAGTCACACAGACAACATCATACCTTACTGAAAATGTCTTGCAACCATTCCTGCTTTATTTGTATTAATATTCCAGTATACTAAATTGTAGTAGAAACGATCTAGCTCCACCATATGTGTGGTATGTGTTTGTTAATTTTTCCTGAGGATGTGTGCAAAATATGAAAGTAAATTCATTCATAATGAATCAATGAACAAAGTACCTTAATTTATTTGAAATTACTATTTTGAGAAAAAATCCAATTAGGCTAATGAAGGTTTAAATCTTCATTGAAAACATGAACTATTCTACAATTTAATTGTTAGTGAAAAAAAATTCACATACTAGGTAACAGACAAACAAGAAAAATTATAAAATCCCATCTAAATGAGAGTGGTTTAACTCTAGAAAGGAATAAGTATTGAAAACCAGCAATGATTTAGAACAAAGCAGTATCATTTCACAGGTGAGAATACCTGTTTTGGTGTGGGATTCATATGAAATCTACAGGTACCATAGGATATGAAGAAGACAAGAAAAAGGTATCTTTGTTTTAGATTTTGTACGTTGTGTATATTTACATAAATAGATATATGTACGCAGTCCAATATTAAACAGGGAAGGTCAAACTTTAGATTCCTCATCACGGACTTCAAGAGAGCATTAAGCCTTATGCCTCTATGGGTACAGTAAGATATTTCCAAACTATGAGTTTGGAACTCCACTCCCTTGTCTGGGCAGATGCCTCAGTTTCATCTTGACTCTGAGCTGGGGTGAGATGTAGGTGCGTGTCATTCTCTCCTCCTGGCCTGGTTTCTATGGAAGGAAATCCAAGGCCAGGGTCTGGAGGAGATTTACTGCTGACCTCAGCTGGGTCCCTGATTTGGATGACTGCAGGACTAAGTCTTGCATGTGCCTCACAGACTATAATTTCCTTATCATCCATTGATAAAATTAGCTATATTTTAACTCATCAGCATGATGCAGCACGGCATGCATACACAACTTGTCCTGTCTTGAAGCTGTTAGAAAGTATAGCTCTGTAGCATGGGTGGAAGAGAGGTATGGCAGTGAGATGAGGCAGGGCTCTAGCATCGCCTCAGAGCCTCAAAGCTACACTTTAAAAACTCCAGGCACTTCCAGATTTGAGCCATTGTGGGTCAAGCATTTGGTTTAAAATATATTAATGTGATATTTAAAACAATATACTGTTTTTCTTATTATTTACCTTCTGTTGTTTGAACTTTTTGAAATCCATATTTTCAGGCTTTGCTCTTCAACGATGGAAGATATGTCTTTTTCTCTCACTTGAGCCTCCCACATTACCATAAAGCTCTGGGGTTTAGAACTCTCAGGACAAGTTCCACGTCTCTGAAACTCATGATAAGACAGTGAGAGTCAGCAACTGTAGAAAACCTGTGTACGGAAGGTCAGGTGTGCAGTGTGCAATGTATGACAGATGGCTAGGAGTATTTGCGGCTTTACAAACTATATATAAATTCTGTTATATTTTAGTCATAGTGTTTGTTGCTATTGACTCTCTCATTTCGTGTCTGTCACTCGGATATGCAAGATATACATTTTTTCTATATAAGCTTTGGAGTTTTGAAATGATACAATAACTTGAAAATTTTCACCTGCACTCTAATTGGATATTGTCAGCCTAATGACATGGCTCAGGTGTGCTCGGGTCTGTGCTACTTTCTTAACAGTGAAGGGAGCAAATGCAAACCTGAGAATACGTACTGCCCTGTCTAGTAATTTTATAACTCATAAACTTCAGTGAGTGGATCATAAATGTTGGAATCTATTTTCTTATTTTATCATGTTTAAAAGGAGACAGATATTTCTTCCCCCTATATCCTGTACCTTACTAGTTCTCTTTTTTCTCACTATCTCTCAATATACTGAGAACACAGAATTGCAGCAGCTATCATGATCTCAAGATGTCAAATTGTCTTTCAGACTTCTGTTAAGGGACACCAAGCTAAATGATGTAGTGGTGTATTGCATTGCTAAGCTAGGTTCAAAAACTAATTAGGATGCAAACGAGAATGGATCCGTAATAGTTTCATTCTAGAGCTGAGTAGAAATTTGACCGCAGTAGAGTTAAGCAAATAATTTCTAATGAATAATTGATTTCAATGTCACCTTTTCTTTTTATGAATTATCCACTAGCCTATTACAAATCTCACTGATTTGTTCATTTTATATAATCTGTGCATTTTTTAATGATTGGTTATTTCTTGAATGGTATAAGTGAACATAGGCAGGTAATGTGTGCATGTTTCTTTTATCTGATGACTCAGGTAACTGAACAGTTCTGTGAAAAGTAGAAATTCCACAAATAAAAAGTGTAAAATATATGTTTGGCAGGTATTTCTGGATTTTAGTTTCCAAGCCAAGAAAATTTGAATGGTAAAAGTACTGGTAATACTGCAGTACTCAATTGTTCTTGAGAAACTGTTTGCAAGAGAGTCACAAACAGAAATGAAAAGGAATTTTGCATCTGGGTAGATTTGGCCAAAAATGTCTTTCTGCTTTTTGCTCTATGCTAATTCATACCTCAAGCCATCAAAACATTCCCCAGTGGTTTTCTGTTAAAGACTGGAACAACAGAGATGTGTTGCATGAGAAGAGAATATTATAGTCTTTCCTTAATATACAAAACATTTTCATCAAGGCACTCCTTATGTGCTCTAAAGCAGGACTGCAGCTGGCTCTTTGGATTCATAGGATAAGTAAGGCTGGGTAAAAGGCCTTGCTACTTTGTGCGTATGCAGCATCAGGGACTGATCGTCCTCTAATCCTTGCTGCATATCAGGTCTCTCTTTGCTTACAGGATGTATACTAAAGGACAGTTTCATCAGGAAGAAATTGGGCCACACTGGCCCCAGGAGTGTTGACCTCTTTGCTGTATGCATTGCCAAAATCAGACAGCTTTTCCAGTGCTCATCAAGACTACTCACAGGGCATCATGACCCTTAATTAACATAACAGCTGGCACAGAGTGCTGCTGCTGCCCTATCTGCCTTCACAAAGATGTTAAGCCAAATCTGTAAGTCAGTACAGACTTTTTTATTCCACTCTTCCTTTCACTTCCCATTTATGTGTATAGATCAAGCTGTTGACATACTTCCCCTTGTAAATTACTAGAAAACATGGGGTCTGCGGAACTGCCTCCTTCATCAGTGGCCTGATTTTAAATCTAACTGATCTTGTTTTTAAACCAGTATAACTTCACTGATCCAGGGAGTAACACAGTTTCACATGAGTGGAAAGGAAGAGTCCTTTATGTCTTCCAGAAAACTGAAGAAGAGCTATGTTATTATATTCAAAACAAATGCTGTGGGCAGAATAACATTTGCGAAGGAAAGTCCTGAATTTGGAACTGAGGTATATCACTGCTCCTTTTAAAATTCATGATACTAAAGTTACAAGGCACTCAGAATAATTGAGATTTTTGGGCCATGGAATATAGACCCAGCTGCCAAATTACTGGTTGCACTTGCTAAACAAAAATAATTCATGGGGCTTCTAAAACCAGTTAGTTAGGTACTATGCTAGTTTGACTGTTCCCTGTACTTCTTTACAAGCAGTTTTTTGGTTATATTTAGCTGTTAGTGTATAAGAAATGTTGATTGTCAGACAGCATCTCTATCTCTTTTCTCATTGTTAATGCCTGTAACAAAATGAAAAATGGCTTTGAATTGGCTAACAACCTACGCTCTCTAATTCTAAAGCAAGCAGGGACAACACGCATTAGCATGTTAATAGAACTTTGCACCCTAAGGTTCTGGTTTATCAGATATTAAGAATGCATTAGCAATTCACAAACACTGATGGACAGGATTCGTTAGCATGCTAATGCTACCTGAAAATATATGGTTATTGTTGTATTAAGCATCAAACAGTATCAATAAAAGAATATTTTAAACATGAGCTTCTCTTTTTAGTAAGCTTTCCCTGTAACCTTGTTTGATAAAACACATTGCAACATTTCCAAAGTTAATTAATGATTTTAAGCATCTTAAAATTGAGATATTTTCTTAAGACTCTTTGAAAGGGCCAGATTTTCAGAGATGCTTGTATTTAGATTATGTGCCATATCTAATCCAGTGATTGGATCTTGTTATATACCAATATACCAAGTGATTGGTATCATATACCCATAATGAAGACACCTGAAATCACTAGCTGTTTCTGATGATACAGTAGACCAATTTAACATCTTTGTCAACTTATATAACCAGGACTTTGTTTATATTGGTCTCCAGCTCACTGAGAACACTTCCCAGCCTACAGTCATATATTGCGGTTTTGATGCATAAACACATGGATCAGGCTACAGAAAGTGAGTCAAGGTAGGTGAATTTGAGTTAAATTATATTTGGAGTTCAAAGCTCATTGGAAATACAATATTTTTGCATAGCCTGGACTTTGTTTGAGCTGAGTTTCACTTCGTATTTTAGTTTGTCTAATTGAGTAAAGGAATTTGAATATATATACATAAAAAGCAAACAGCACATTTCCATGAAGCTTGCTGGTCTGAAAATTCTGAGTTTCCCGACACTGTAATGGATGACAGTTCTTTTTGATTCATCTAAGTGCTTGAAGTGAAATTAATAGCTATCTTAAGCAGAAAATGGCAGATTTATCACTTTGCCTTTGGTGTTTGCTCTTCTTTATCTTTTTCTTTTCTCTACACTTTTGATTCATAGTGCACCTAAAGTTAGAAGCTGACGGAATATTACTATTACTTGCACAGACACATACTACTCTGAAATACTTTTGATAGTTTTACGTTAAGGTGACAGGGAAAAACAATAACATAGCTTTCACATTGTTTATGTAGATTAACAATTTCACTTAGCACCTCTCCCATAATACAGAGGCAGCAAAATTCCCAGTCTTCAAGTGCAGTAATGCAATTAAACATCACATTGCCAATGAACCAGAGAGCTTAGATCACAATTTAGCCAATTCTGGATACCTTATAACAACTCTCTATTTTTCAGTCACAATCTTAATATTTTCAAGTATAGGCTTATCCTCCTCTTCCTACTCAACTCACTCCTCCCTCACCTCATACTTCTCCTCCAAGTAAAGGCTCCTGTTGTTTTCTGAAGATGTAACTTATATAATACTTCATGTCTATAAAGTTAGGGAGCATATTTCTTAATCTTATTATCTGGGTGGTGTTTTTGGGTAGGTGTCAGTCTCTGATCTTCCACCCCTCAGACTGCGCTGACCTGATACGATTGGGTCAATGGGGTTCATATGATAACGTGGCAATGTCTCAAGGCGATTCCACCTCCCTAGGCAGCTTCTTCCAGTGTTTACGTACCTCATTGAGTACACAACAGAGAGAGCTCATCTAGATCCTGGAGTACTATAGCTGCATTGGGAAGGAGCAATGACAACACTGCTTCTAGGAACTATGGATTTTTAGGATCTGTTTTCACAGCTTTCTAGGCTTTATCAGTTCCACCTGTTCTAGATGAGCTATCCCTAATGTACTAAATTAAGTGGCAGAGCACACCTGTAATTGGTGTGGATTTTGTGATGTCCTCCTTAACTTTTTTTATGAGGCAAATCAAGCAGATTTATTATTGATTTTCCCCAGTGAACTAAGAGAGCAATTTATGGTGGTGGGAGAGGTGAATCTGCATATTATATGACACGTGAGGATGGCTCATCTCTGGAGTATAAGCAACATCTCTGGATATTAACCAGCACAATGCACTTCTACCAGAGCCCAGTAATTCAACACGTTTGCTGCTATGTCTATATCACCTAGGCTAGCACGGAAAAATCATGAGGAAGTGCTATCTCAAGATGTTATTTAATGGTGTACCTATAGATCAGAAATTGCTGTTCTCTACAGTGTTGGGTACTTTATTTAGTCCTCCACAGCTAACTCTAACCATATCATATATCAGTGAAATTGCTGTCCTTTGGTTTTATTACAACAGTGCTACTGGTGTTGCACCTGTACTTGGGAATCTCTTGCGATCACTGAGCCTTTTCCTAATAAATTCCTAGCAATAAATTAATGTGAAAGCAATAGGAAAGTAAGACTCAGACAAGAAATATTATATTATATATAATATATATTGTATTATCTAAAACATATTAACATATTGTTTTTTCATTTAACACTCTTATGTTGTTGCCTAGAATTTATAATCAGAACAAGGAGGCCTTTCATTCCACTCACCATAAAAAATCCTAATAAGAGACTTTTTCTTCCCTTAGGAGGCACTGATAATCATACTTTGCTCTTACTCAGCACATCTTATTCACAGGTCTCAAAGCACTGCACAAAGAAGTTTAAAAGTAATTTTTAAAAAATTGATTAGAAACATGCTGCTGGTTTACATGATTTAAATTTTACTTTCCTTCTTTCAGTTGAAACTTTTGACATTTCGCCCATACAAACAAAATCTAACTGGAGATACACAACCTTGAGAATATTGGGTGTGTCAGCAGTTAGGACACTTGGTTAGGATGTTCAGGGCTTGTTCAAGTTCCTTCAGGCTTTGACTCTAAGCAGACATTCGTGCGTTTGCAGTGAGCTCTTTTCAAATAATTCAGTGATAAATGTAGTGGAACTCCTAGCTGCAAATAATCAATATGATCAGTTTCAGTCTTTTCATTTTGTTTGTGCTTTGTAAATAGACCTTGTGTCTCATTAATTTATTTGCTATTCATTATTGATTGGATGTATCACCAGAACAAATTTCAATCTGTGTGAACAGTGTTTATTGGCTGCATCTGCTGTTCAGTATTGCTTGCTCTTGCTGATGTGTGGGATTGGTCACTCTAGCTCTACAGCTTGTTTTTGTCCCTTGACTGGTTTTGTGGTCAAAACATAAGGCAAATTACAGCCTTGGGGAAGGGAAGGTAGTGTTTGTGGTGCTGTTGTATTCTATTGTATTAGAATCAAGGAACTGTTGCTGAATAGTAGGAAGTGCTAGATGATCTCTAAATGCAAAGCTGGATTAAGACTCTCCAGACCACTGGCAGCAAAGGTGTTCTGCCATTGAACATGGAGTTGGGCATACTTTAATGCTCCTTTTCACACAGATGTGCCCTAAATGGTTGGCTGAAACAGAATACAATAAGCTTGCAAACAGAGCATGAAGTCTCTTTTGTGTAAGGAAGGGAAAAGAAGCGATAGAAAGAGTAAAGCAAGCAGGAAAAAGTAAGGAACACTATAAACAAGATGGAGGAAGAATTAGCAGTTTCTTTCACTTTTCAATGCTCTCCTGTGCAATTGCTTTCTTTTCTTTCCTGTGTTGCCCTATAGACTTGTGCCAATAATTTTAAGCTGCTCAGGTAGGTAGGTTTTGGCTGTTCAGGACTTCCAAACTGACTCTTTTAACATGTAAATAATTAGCTTTTATGCTCCCATTGCACGTACAGTGCATCACCATAAATGATATCCTGTCTCTAATGTCTCTTATAAATAAGCTAGGAAATAAAAAGGAAGAGGAATTGACTGAGGTTTTTTTGTGCAAAAATAACCAATGTTATCCAGATGATTTTTCAATTTAATTTGAAGCAATTTTTGTTGTATGTGTATGCCAAGACTATGATTGCACCAGGCCTCTTCATCTTTAAAATAAACAAACTAAACTAGATAATATTCAGTCTCTCCTTTCCATGGCATTGTAAAACTGCATTAGGTATTTCATATTGGAAATTATGCAGACAGGTTTCTGGAAATGGTTGGTTAATTAGGTCTATTTTGGCAGATTTACTGTCAACATTGTTGCACTGTTACATGAATATCCAGACTAGCTTAGGTACTGTTGAACTTGCTTGTACTAACCATTTTCCATTCCACTAATAAAAATAGTGAATTTACAGAAATCGGACTGGCAGAGTACATGAGAAATAAAGTTGATAAACTCTAAAAACATCCCTCTTCCAAGAGCAATTAATTTTGCAGCTGAACTTTGAGTGTTTCCTGCTTGCCTGGAGGTGGCCAACAATGTTAGGATTTCTATGGTTGAAGTAAGAATGATTATTTGCTCATGCAGTCGTCGTTCTACACCCAGTGTCTAATTACCTCTAGAAAGAGATAAAAGACTGGTGACTCTGTCCCAGATGTAGTGATATTGCCACTGAACTGTCTTTGGTCCCTTGCCTTTTATTTGGGTAAGCATGTATCAGTTGGAGTGCATGAGCTAGCCCAGCAAACATAATCATTGATCACATATAGTTTGCTATGAAAAGCTCTTTTTCTTGCTCTTATTGTGTTTTCTGACATTACACAATTTCATTCTTAAAGAGGAAATAATTGTTAGGTTAAAGATGATACTCTGTTTGATGAACAGTGGTGCCAAGCAAAAAATCACTAATATAAAGGTAAAGGTTGTTCATGTAAGCAGAAAGGAGTCGCTTGTAGCTTTTACGGTAGCTTGTCTTCCAGTACCGCCTCCATGTGACATTTCTGGCTCAATTTTCCGTGCTGCTCTGAGTCATCAGTGAAAATCTTTTCCTTTAACTACTTGCAGCCGCAAAAGGCATCTTGGCTAAGGAAAATAACAGAATGTCAGAGGAAAAAAATCATGAGTTATCATGAGAAACACTTGGAAAATGCCACCTATTTGGAAGTATACTTCCTAAAGTCTTCAAAAATTAAGTCCCCAGCTGCCATAAAGTAAAGTAACTGTTAGTTTAAGGAGCATTGCATTGATTTACCCCAGCCAGAGGTGGCCCAGTAATCTAGAAGGAAAGTGTGTTCCCAAATCTCAGTAGAAAGTACTTCAGCAATCACAGCAATCCCATTAACTACACACTTCGCAGTTTAGCAAATGTTCAGTCATGCTAAAATGATGTTAGGTTGGCTGTGTCCTGGGGGATGGCATTATTCAGTTTGAGGGGGAAAAAATAAATTTAAAGAATGAGAATTTCCAGTACTTTTTCACTTTTAGCAGATATATCTAAATCTTTCAGTTGTTCAGCAAAAGGGCTAATATACTAGAAGGATGAAGCATAGAGACACATATTATCATAATTATTTTATGCATTTAAATGTACCTCAGCAGCAGAACTGTGGTAACTGGCAGTATTTAGAAAAAACTTAAACTGATGTAAAGTAGCATGCTTACAGCTGCTTTTCCATATTGAACAAAAAAATCATGGTTTTTGAAAGCTGAGTGTTGTGGTTTAACCCCAGTCGTCAGCTCAGCACCACGCAGCCACTCGCTCACTCCCTCCTGGTGGGATGGGGGAGAGAATTGGAAGGGTAAAAGTGGGAAAACTCATGGCTTGAGATAAAGACAGTTTAATAGGTAAAGCCAAAGCTGTGAGTGCAAGCAAAGCAAAAGAAAGAATTCATTAGCTACTTCCTATCGGCATGCAGGTGTTCAGCAGTCTCCAGGAAAGCAGGGCTCCATCATGCATAATGGTTACTTGGGAAGACAAATGTTATGACTACAAATGTCTCCCCTTTCCTCCTTCTTCCCCCAGCTTTTATTGCTTCTGAGCATGATGTCATATGGTGTGGCATATCCGTTTGGACAGTTGGGGTCAGCTGTCCCAGCTGTGTTCCCTCCCAGCTTCTTGTGCACCCCCAACCCACTTGCAGGTAGGGCGGTATGAGGAGCAGAAAAGGCCTTGACTTTGTGTAAGCACTTCTCAGCGGTAACTAAAACACCTCTGTATTATCAACACCGTTTTCAGCACAAATCCAAAACTTAGCACCATACAAGCTATTATGAAGAGAATTAATTCTATCCTGGCCAAAACCAGCACACCTACTCAATGAAATATGCTGCATTCCTTGGTTCAGAGTGTGAAGGTCCAAAAAGCAGGTGCCGCCTTCTAATGTATTCTGAAAATGTTATAGTTTTTGTGGAAAATGGACTTCCTGGTAAATTATATTACTTGCCCTTTTTTAAAAGTTTGTTACCTATTTTTCCTGTTGCACCTTTTTTTTTTTTTTGGGTTACTGTGCTACAGTTTCTTTTACATTCTTTTCTTTTCAAAACTAGGGATTACACTGAGTATTAGTCCATTTGCTTATTCTTGGCTAATACTCCATCTGCCTATTTCTACTGAAAAATCAGCTGTCACACTTTATGCTTTATTTATGTATAATTATTGCTATGATGGTTAGGTTTCTGTTAACTTTGTAGCAGTGTCTTCACTGTAAATAACCTTGCTGTTTTAGGGGAATAAGGTTCTGAATGACTATAGTAAAATAACGTTTGTGCACAGCACTCCAATAATCAGCATGTTATAACCATACAAATAAATGTGTAGCCAACATTACATTTCCATCAAACACATGCATAACATAAAAAAAAAGGAATTTCTTTAATAGGAACTTCTGAGTATGTAATAGAAGTGTTCAATAATTCAAAAAATGAACATCTGTGAACCATCCAAAGCTTTGTCTCTTTGAGCTGTAAAGAGAATGAAGTTTTTGAAAGGGTGTTTGAAAGTACCCTGAAGTGCTCAAATACCAATGATTTTTTTCAATGGGAATTGGGTAATTCCCTCCTGTAAATTCAATTTGCAACATCTTTCCTTTTCCTGTATTGATTAGACAATCTCTCTAGCTATAGTGAGATCCCAAACCAGGGGACCAACCTCTTACTTGGATACACTCCTAGTAATGAGATAACAGTCTTCTCATGAAATAGAGCTTAATGTCCCTGAAATGTACGAAAACAGCTCATCTTTCAGCATTTTCCAAAACAAGACAAGAAATTCAAAATAATTATTAAATCCGCTAGAATTTAATGCAGCATAAAATGTGGTATCTAATCCATCCTTTGATTCAACTAAATCATTGCCACCTTGGTCCATTCCTCATTAGGGTTTGAAAAAATTATTAGTTTCTGCCACTAATTTATATAAGCCCATGTTATTACAGCATGTCAAAATACGGAAAACCTTAGCATACCCTGGTTTATATTTCTTGACACTTGTGGGGTCTTTGCCAACAAAAGTATGAATCAAAGGTGTGAGTTCATTACTGTCGTTGAGAGTCCTGCCAGATTTTGGGTTAGCCCTGTTTCATTTCCTTCCTTTCCCCCACCCTCTTTTGCTGCCACGACCTTTGAAACAAGAATGGAAACTGACAGTCTGACTAGTTACAGAGGAGAAAATAATTAAGCTGACCACCTGCAGCACTGTCAAATGTAGAGATAACAGACTGAAGGGGGAAAAAAGGAGGAGAATAACTTTTTTTTTCCCTTTGATCTTTTCCCATCATAGTTCTTCTGGGCTATATGTCACTCCTACAAAAGATTCTTAAATAAAAAGGTCTTTAAGCAATTTTTATCCATTATAAATGGCACATTATATAATATGTTCTTAAAATAGAATGGATATAATAAAGTTATGAATTGTCTTGATGCATTGCCAAAAAGAATCTGCAGTGCCCCTTAACACATTCACTTTAGAGATAGTGTTGATAAAGAATTCAGTGTATTGTACTGTCCTGCCATGCATTTTAAATATCTGCAAAACCTATTCAAATAATTGGGTACCTGTGCAATTAACAATAGCTGCTACATTATGCATGATTCTTGGCTACTAATAGTAAAAATGAACTTCAGTGTTCCATTAGTGATTTTCAATTTGCTGATAAGTTTTCTGCAATTGATTGACACTACTTGAGTTAGTCTACAAAGCTGCAAAGGCAAAAATAGCGTGCCTCTCATCTCAAAGAAAACCCTTCCCCAAGGAAAGGAACCTTTCCTTCTCAACTAGAATGAGAGTGGGCTAGAGAGACTGAGGAGACATAATTTCGCGTTCCCCATTGCGTGTCATCACAAAAAGCTGTTACCTGGCTGCCCAGCAGGCGGTGGCATTCAGCTACTCCACCCAGTTCTGTTTGCAGCACGGGAACTCGCTCTGCCTGGCATTAAGTGGTCAGGATGAAGTTGACTGTACTTACTGCTCATCCTGATGGGAGCAGCTTCAATCTGGACTACAGGGTTGGTTCTACCACTTAATCTGAGAAAGCATTTCACACCACATGCACTGCCTGAAGCATGGCTGACATAAACAACTGGGGGGACACATGAGGACATGTGTTGGTAAATCCTCTTTGGGAATCCTTGAATGCCACCCTTACAACACTTGCAAAAGGGGTTTTGCTGCCTTATTTATTCCTTGCCCCTGTAGAAACTACAGGCTCCTTCCAGGCATATCCCAATAATAGGAGCAGCTGGGGATTCCTGTGTGGGTCTGCTTGCAGAGCTGGGCTGTTCCCCAGATGTGAGATAACATATGCCCAAACATGCTGCCAGACACATAAAGGGGGAGAAGCGGATGGAGAACACAGAGAGGGATGACGAATCCAAGAGCAAATCTATATCAAAGTGTTATCTGGAACAGGGCCTTTTCAAAATGGTCATTGCACAGGACTCTTCCCCCTTGGGAAACTGGCTTATAATTGATGGTTTCTGAATCAGTATCTCTGTCAGCAATTGAACATCAGCTCTCTTGGGTCCAACCTTGGGAAAATGGTTTCTTGTCTGCCTCTTAAGAAGCTTGCTAGTAACCAGCATGTTTGATAATACTAAATTTGGCATGTTGGTGATTTGTGATCTTTCACAAACAGTTATAGCTGACAGAATTTCTACTGAGTTGCTGTTGCCTTAAGTCAGATTTTAATTCTGTGGACCAAGTATTTTGCATAGCCAAATTTTTCTTTGATGTTGATTCTGTGTTGCCTTAGCATTTGGGATCATGGAACCAATGCATCCATTAGCTTTGCGTGCTTAGTGTAACAAAACAATCTCTGCCCAGGAAATGAGTGCTAGTATGTAGAGTACAATTCCTCAAGCCTGAAATCCTCACAGCATGAATTGAAGATTGCAGCTACATATAAGCCACCAAGAATGTGAATCTGGTTTCGCAGGAACAAGGCTCAGTCTATGACCAGTAAGTGGCAAGCTACTGAAGCCATTAGGCAGTAAGGTTGATTACTCAGAGAGTAGCCTGGGACTATTTCTGTGTTATTACAGAAATGTTCCCAGTATATTGCTTCCACATGCAAAACTACAACATCTGGCTCAGTTACTTCACATATTTTATAGTATAGTGGAACATTAAGGCATATGGTAGTAAAATAACCAATTGTTCTACCCATTTTGCTTTTGCTGGGCATTCAGTGTAATTTGCAGTGTGTTCCATAGATCCGTAGAAGTAATATATTTTCCTCTGAGTTTTCTGAGTTGTCTGAATTTAGGTTTGGTTTTGTTTTGTTTTGTTTTTTAATACTGTGTCTTTTACATATCAGACTTTAAACCCCATGTGAAATGGCCGTACAGTTTGAACACTGCTTGCTGTATGCCAATTTATCATTTTCTACTTCTGCCATGGGTGGCTTAGTTATGGTCTCCTGTATTGTCAGATCTTATTCAAGCAGCAAGTGCTCTTAAGTACAGGTACATTATGTAATGATTTTCAAGGACCTGATCTTTAATAATTTCATTTGCCATACTTCTAAACTTAAATATGACTATTACCTCCTTTAAAGCATTGTATTTTCTGGCTGTTACCTGATTTCTGTCTACAGTGGCAAAATTTGTAGTGTTTGGCTATATCATTGGACAGAAAAAATCTTTTAATGCCAGAAGTGCAATCTCTCATTTCTCTTCAGCAAATGTGAAAAAAATGCACAGAAAACCATTGTGATCTAAAATGTATAAGCAAAAGGAATAGCTCTTCCTCAGCAATTTTTTGGAATTGCAAATACATACTTTTGAAGCAATCTCATCGAAGTGTTTTAAAGGAAGCACAGGTTTGCTCGGGTTTTGCAGACTGGTGTAGGAGAGAGTTCAGGCTGGCAGAGATATTCTTGTCACTATCTTATTGGTCAGTTCAGTTGAAATGGTTGAGTACAGAATCACAGAATGGTAGGGGTTGGAAGGGACCTTTGGAGACCATCTAGCCCAACCCTGCTGCCAAAGCAGGTTCACCTAGAGAAGGTTGGACAGAAACGCATCCAGGTGGGTTTTGAATATCTCCAGAGAAGGAGACTCCACAACCTCTCTGGGCAGCCTGTTCCAGTGCTCTGTCACTCTCAAAGTAAAGAAGTTTTTCCTTATGTCCAGATGGAATTTCCTGTGATCCAGTTTGTGCCTACTGCCCTTTGTCCTGTTGCCAGGCACCACTGAAAAGAGTCTGGCCCCATCCTCTTGACACCTGCCTTTTAGATATTTATAAGCATTGATGAGATCTGCTCTCCAGGCTAAACAGACCCAGGTCTCTCAGCTTTTCCTCATAAGAGAGATGCTCCAGTCTCTTGATCATCTTTGTAGCCCTCCGCTGGACTCTCTTCAGTAGTTCCTTGTCTTTCTTGAACTGGGGAGCCCAGAACTGGACACAGTACTCCAGAACTGGCCTTACCAGGGCAGAGTAGAGGGGGAGGATGTCCTCCCTCGACCTGCTGGCCACACTCTTTTTAATGTACCCCAGGATCCCATTGGCCTTGTAGGCCACAAGGGCACGTTGCTGGCACATGGTCAACTTGTTGCCTACCAGGACTCCCAAGTCCCTCTCTGCAGAGCTGCTTTCCAGCAGGTCAACCCTTAATCTGTACTGGTGCATGGGGTTATTCCTCCCTAGGTGCAGGGCCCTACAATTCCCTTTGTTGAACTTCATTAGGTTCCTCTCCACCCAACTCTCAAGTCTGTCCAGGTCTCGCTGAATGACGGCACAACCTTCTGGTGTGTCAGCCACTCCTCCCAGTTTTTTGTCGTCAGCAAAGTTGCTGAGGGTACACTCTGTCCCCTCATCTGAGTCGCTGATGAATATGTAGAATAAGACTGGACCCAGTACTGACCCCTGGGGAACACCCTTTGTTACAGGCCTCCAACTAAACTGCACCGCTGACCACAACACTCTGAGCTCTGTCATTCGGCCAGTTCCCAATCCACCTCACTGTCCACTCATCTAACCCACACTTCCTAAGCTTATCTATGAGGGTGTAATGTGAGACAGTGCCAAAAGCCTTGCTGACATCGAGGCAGACAACCTTTACTGCTCTCCCCTCATCTACCCAGCCAGTCATGCCATCATAAAGGACTATCAGATTGGTCAAACAGGCTTTCCCCTTGGTGAATCTGTGTTGACCACTCACGATAACCTTCTCTTTCTCTACATCCTTAGAGGTGACATCCAGAATGAGCTGTTCCATCACCTTTCCGGGGATGGAGGTGAAGCTGACTGGCCTGTAGTTTCCCAGGTCATCCTTCTGGCCCTTTTGAAGACTGGAGTGACATTGGTTTTCCTCCAGTCCTCAGGCACCTCTCCTGTTCTCTATGACCTTTCAAAGATGATGGAGAGCAGCTTCACAATAACATCTGCCAGCTCCCTCAGCACTTGTAGATGCATCCCATCAGGGCCCATGGATTTGTGGGTGTTGAGTTTGCCTAAGTGATCTCTAACCCGATTCTCCTCGACCAAGGGAAAGTCTTCCTTTCTCCAGATTATCTCTTTTAACTCCAGGGTCTGGGATTCCTGAGGGCCAGCCTCAGGAGTAAGGACTGAAGCAAAAAAGGCATTCAGTAACTCCATCTTCTCTGTATCCTCCATCACCAGGGCACCTACCTCATTCAGAAGTGGGCCCAAATTTTCCCTAGTCTTTCTTTTGCTACTGATGTACTTGAAGAAGCCCTTCTTATTGTCCTTGACATCCCTTCCCAGGTTTACTTTTAAGCCTGCCTTAGCCTTCCTCGTTGCATCCCTGTATACTCTGACAATGTTCCTGTATTCCTCTCAAGTGGCCAGTCCCTTTTCCCACATTCTGTAATCTTCCTTCTTCCATTTGAGTTTTTCCAGAACCTGCTTGCTCATACATGTAGGTCTCCTGCCTCCTTTGCTTGATGTCTTACCGTAGGTATGAACTGATCTTGAGCTTGGAGAAAGTGGTGCTTGAATATTAACGAGCTCCATTGCACCCCCTCTTCCTTCTAGAGCCTTAGCCCATGGGATTCCTCCAAGTAGGTCTTTGAAAAGGCCAAAGTCAGATCTCCTGAAGTCTGGAGTTGTAATTCTACTTTTTGCCCTGCTTCTTCCATGCAGGATCCTGAACTCCACCATATCATGGTCACGGCAGCCAAGGCTAACTGCAACCTTCACATCCCCAACTAGTCCTTCTTTGTTTGTCAGCACAAGGTCCAGCAGCACACCTCTCCTCATTGGTTCTTCCACAACCTGTGTCAAAAAGTTAACATCAATGCTTTACATAAATTTCCTGGACTGCGTGCCTGGCTGTGCACATTGTACAATTAAAATAAATTTGTTGCGCAAATCTGGGCTCTTCAACTGGTGTGCCAAAACTGTCATTTGAGACACTCCACAAGACAGCAGATAACAATACTAGGAGGCATACAATATGTGAGACATACCACCTCTTCTGTACAACCCCTTCATCAACCTTCAGGGTGATGCTGGGAAGCCTGGTTAAACAGTAAGGCAAATCCTGGTGATTGCAAGAGCAGAGGCTGGGTTTGGCAGGGTGGCCAAGTTGTGCTGTTCAGCTGTGAATCCTTTGGAGACACAGCACAGCAGCACGCTGGCCAGAGTTGTTCTTGTTGGTTTTGTTTTGAGAGAGGGGGGTGGTGTGATGTTATTGTCCATGAGACTGGTAGAATCATAGAATCATTTAGGTTGGAAGGGACCTCTAAGATCATCAAGTCCAACCATCAACCTAACACTGCCAAAAATCACCACTAAAGCATGTCTTTAAGCACCACATCTACCCGTCTTTTAAATACCTTCAGGGATGGTGACTCAACCACTTTCCTGGGCAGCCTGTTCCAATGCTTGATAACCTTTTCAGTGAAGCAATTTTTCCTAATATCCAGTCTAAACTTCCCAAGGCACAACTTGAGGCCGTTTCTTCTTGTCCTGTCGCTTGTTACTTGGGAGAAGAAATCGACACCCATCTTGCTACAACCTCCTTTCAGGTAGTAGCAATAAGGTCTCCCCTCAGCCTTCTTTTCTCCAGGCTAAACAACCACTGTTCCCTCATATGATTGTCATAAGACTTGTGCTCTAGACCCCTCCCCAGCTTTGTTGCCCTTCTCTGGACATGCTCCAGCACCTCAATGTCTTTCTTGTAGTGAGGGGCCAAAAACTGAACACAGGATTCGAGGTGGGGCCTCACCAGTGCCAAGTACAGGGGGACGATCACTTCCCTAGTCCTGCTGGCCACACTATTTCTGATACAGGCCAGGATGCTGTTGGCCTTCTTGGCCACCTGGGCACACTGACAGCTCATATTCAGCTGGCTGTCTACCATTACCACAGGTCCTTTTCTGCCAGGCAGCTTTCCAGCCACTCTTCCCCAAACCTGTAGTGCTGCATGGAGTTGTTGTGACCCAAGTGCAGGACAAGTAACTTGGCCTTTTTGAATCTCATACCATTGGCCTCGGTCCATTGATCCAGCCTGTCCAGATGCCTCTGTAGAGCTTTCCTACCCTCAAGCAGATCAACACTCTTGATCTTGATGCTGCAGAAAATAGGGGCATTTTCATAGCCCAGGGCTGCAGAATGGAGACAGTCTTCTGGGTAGCACTAACTTCTGCTGGGAGCAACAGAGAATCTGACAGCTTAGAGCTGTTGCATCTGGAAGACCCTGAATCTTTGACAGTTTGCAACAAGTATGAATCTTGGACAATTTGCAGAAATTCTGCAAAAAATATTTAATCATATTGAAATATTCAGTTTTATTTTTCAGAAAACCATTCATAGATTAGATGATAAATGATTATAAAGCCAGGCAGTGCTTCATACTGCATCCCTGCTGTTGGGTAGTGATGTTGCTTAGCAACACTTGAACACAAAGCATCTTCCTGGAATGGCTTGTGCAGAGAGTCAGTGCAGGTTATAATGTGCGTCCAGAGAAGATACATGCTGGGCTCATGAGCCATCTCAGCTATTTCCTTGAAATCTCATTTTGTTTTTAAATAGGTATTTGGATTTCTTGCTTTATTTAGCTACTCATCCATGCTAGACGCTTCTGTATTTTATATACATGAGGAACTCTTTCACTGATCAGAACATAGTGAAGTTTTGAAGCTACAGAGGTAATAGTCTATATTTTCTAAAGGCTTTACTACCTCTTTCCATGATATTTGCAAATATATCTATTCAGTAATGCAAAATCTCACATTTCCATTCTCTGCTTACACCACGTATACCACACAAATATTAGCTGGTTTAGTGGGATAAAAGTTTACCCTTTTAAGGTACTTACTAGTTAGACGGGCAATTTCTTTTTCCTTTTTTTTTCCCCCTTTAGTTGTATTTGACCCTTCCTGTTCACATGGGAAACTCATTCAAGGTGCCTATCTAAGAGTAAAAAAGGTTCTCAGAAACTGCCATGGCTTTTCTAACCTATTAAAGCAGTAAAGGTGAACAGGAAAGTGCTTGTTGTTAGTACCTAAGTACTAGTGCTTGGTTCAATTCAGCAGCAGTTTGCACTTGTAATTTATACCTCTGCAAAATGGATGTAGAAAGCTACTATTCTGACTTCATGGTGCTTTCTACCTGTTTTTATAATTTATACCTCGCAAAGTGTCTGCTGAGTGCTTTCAAACCAAAAGTCACATTTTATGTCCATTTTGCAGCGGTATAAATTTCAACAAAAATTGTA
Organism: Anarhynchus alexandrinus; assembly: GCA_008711295.1. Classification (NCBI taxonomy): domain Eukaryota; kingdom Metazoa; phylum Chordata; class Aves; order Charadriiformes; family Charadriidae; genus Anarhynchus; species Anarhynchus alexandrinus. Next base: position 3,778,235 of record VUYV01000001.1, read on the forward strand.
GGGCAATGCTGGATTGGACCTGTATCTTTATGGAGACTTATATGAAACAAAGATATCAACCCTGAAGTCTTTAAACAGAGCTCCTACTAAAATTATGGTTATGTAAGGACTGTAGGGTATAGCTTCCATTACCTGTGAAATGCTTTGGAAGTTTTAGTGCCATTCTTTACATTGATGGCTTGCACAGATCTACCACTCTACTACAGACTGTAATCCAAATTAAACTGAAAACTGGGCTGATTGTCTGACAGAGGTCTGTTGTAGATGACTAGACATAAATACATAATATCAAAATCAGAACTCTTAATTGTCTTCCTCAAACCCTGTCTGCTTCCTGCTTTCTCACTCACTATTCATAATAACAACAGTCTACTTGTGATGTAGTTCCATTATCTGAGACTGACTTCTTTCTTGGTCCCTTTGTCCATCTTACAGCTAAGCCTTTTATCTCTGAAATACAGAGGTATTTCAACTTGTACACTCTCCATCCTAAAACACTTGTCCAAAATATTTATGTTCTGAATATTGCAGTGTCTCTTTAGTTTTGATAAATGCAGTCTAGTCCTCTCCCACACACTCAGAAAGTTAGTGCACACATCATCTCTTCACAACCCTTCACTGACTGTGCCTCTCTCACATCAAAAGTAAGATTCTTCTCTGCACACTGACTCTTAGCTCATGTTCACTCTTGCATTGTTGATTTCCTGCTCCATTTGACTGTCACTTAATAAATTCCTCTAAGATGTATTTTAGTTCAGGGCAGGAACCCTAGTAGCTGTGAAGTTTCTAAACTTGTCAGACTGGCTCATTCATATCAGAGCTACGCAAAAAACAACTAATCCTGTGGTTGCTCTCTGTGTCTGCTGTCTTCAAAGCTGAGGAACAAAACAAAGCTGTTGCGCTATGTGGCGTAGGTGGTAGTATAGGAATCCCTGTTCTCATTTCTCTGTTACCCTCAATTCAGAAACTTAATGTCAGCTGCTTCTATGTTTTGATGATTTATGACCTAATGACTAAGGGATTGGAGTGTCTGACATTTGAGGAGAGGCTGACATAGGAGGAGAGAGTTGGCATTGTTTAGTCTTGAGGAGAGAGGGCTCTGAGGGGATCTTATAAATTTACATAAATACCTGATGGGGTAAAGCAAAGAAGACAGAGCCAGCCTCTCCTCAGTGGTATCCAGTTAAAGGACAAGAAGCTAAGAGGGGAAAAATAGTACAAGAAACTCCCTTTAAACAGAAGAAAATACTTTTTTATTGTAAGGGTGACTAACACTGGAACAGGTTGCCCAGAGAGGGTCTGGAGTCTATGTTTCTGGAGAGCAACTTGCTTTGATCAGGGAGTTGGACTAGCTGATCTCCACAGGTCCCTTCTAACCTCAATGTTTCTCTGTCTGTCTGGTCAGCTACGACTGGAGGCATTTCTGACCTAGATTTGTGTAGGTACCAGGCTGAGAGATCTGAGCTCCTGCCCACAACTTCAGCCACCATCAATTTAAAAAAAAAAAAAACCAAAATAAAACCCAAAACCCCAAAAAACCCTCAGTGCAGGGTGGATCTGGGAAGGAGCCCTTTCTTGAGAGATCTTTGCCCATACTACCCCTCTGTGAGCAGAGATGAATGCAGAAACCATGGTTTGTTTGTGGGACCAGTAAGATATTTCCCAGAAGGGATCGCAGAACAGTTGCTATGTTGAGTTACGCAGCTGAAAAACCCCCATATAAAGACATGGGGTGGGAAAGTCTTTTGGGGCAAAGCCACTCTATTATCAATAGGACACTGGGGTCTCTAAACTTTCAGATGAATATTGGTCTAGTTGCTGACTTCCACGGGTACCTCAAGGCAGAAGAGAGTTTCATCTTAGTATGAGGCTGGGAGGAAAGGGTTATCAGACTCAGAGTGAAGTAATTATTACAAGGTGGATGAATTGCAGGTTGGGCTTATCAGTTGTGGGGCTTTGACTATATACTTCTTAAAGTTTCTGAGACACGTTGCCAATGCTGTAGCTAATTATTTTAGCTAGCCAAAGTTATCCCACTGAAAAGGCGATAATAGAGACTGTTTTGTAATAATCACTTCTTTGAAAGGCTTTGTTCAAGTGACTGCTTCTGTCGGTAGTTTTTAGAACATAACTGCAACCACAAATTCTCCTGCAGTGTTTTCTTTGGAGCTGCTGCTTTTATCATTTATTTCCTAAACTGAATGCATCGCATACGTCTAGCAGGCTTTTGTTCTTCTTCTACAGTAGCAAACTTCATGCATATTTCTTCCCATGAACCAGTCTTTAATTTTCTTCAGTTTCCTGTTTGTAGTGCCTCACACAGATTCACCAAACTATGCAGAAAATCTTTGATTTTTCTGAAAGCTCTCAATTTTATTTCTTGAAAGATGAAGCAGAAAGTTTAGTTATATTTTTGCCTTCGGATTCTTTAAAAAATAAGTTCAATGTTTTCAGCTAGATTTTGGCAGGACTTAAACAGGAATGCCAGAGTTGAATTTTCTTGTATCTTAAACTCTTTAAGGGTTGTAACACTGTTGAGGAGAGAATAGTATTATAATTTCCAAGATCACAACGCCTGCTGCAAAGACTTCTGCTACATCTATGTGTTTGCTTATAATAGAATTCAGTACAACTTCATTCTTCAAATTTTCCTTGCCCAGATTGAGTGGGCACAGAAAAACAGACTATGTTATGTTCATAGAATAGAGGCAAGTCTTTTGAAAATGCTGGCCTGAAGGTATATGGAGCACTTATTTTCTTTGCTGTCTTTATACAGGTAACTGATAGCCATCCTAAAGGTACACTTTCTCAGAAGGTTGGAATTATCATACCTTGGGCATGCATGGGAGAGGGATGAAAAAGAATGCATAAAAAATTAAACAGAGCAAAAAAGAGGTTCTTGTATGGTTTTAGATTCTTCTAGGGGTGTTTAAGAACTCACAATTTCATAGCTGTTAACTATACCCACTGTCATCATTACTGTCCAATCACATTATTTACATAAAGCCACAAGGCAGCAGACAAATGGGTTTTTAGGATGATGTAAAAGTTTTTTTTTTTTTCCTTTCCCTTCCAAATAAATACTGTGATGTAGCTTTTAAATCACTAAGCTGTACAAAACAAAGGGAAGCTATAATCACATAGGGAATTTGAGGAAGCATTGCTACATGCCTGGTTAATGGTTAGCATCTCTAGTACTGGTTTATCTTTTATTGCACTGTAAAGTACCTCAATTATAGCAAAAATCTCCAGTTTCTCAATGCTATTTGTCTTGTGTTTATTTCTGTGCCACACTGCATGAGATGCTGTTTCTAAGCCTAGGAAATTTGTTTTTCACAGCCTAGGGGAAAATTCTTTTCATATCTGTTTTCCCAAGAAGCCTCATTGAGAAAAGATGCAGTGTGACTCAATTTTGGAAGCTTAGTTATTAGAACAAATTTTACTAATGTGTTTTCGATACAGGTATAGATTTTACTGATAAATTATTGGATAAGAAATCTGCAACCGCACTGAAAAAATTTTGAAAACAAGAACAAAATTTTTCTCATGCGACATCTTGAAACCAATTCTGTTTCAACAATATTGTTAGCTGGAAGCCTGGGCATCTTCGGAAGGATTTTGATTAATTTGATTCAGTCCTCCTACGTATCAAAACCTTTCAACTTTATTTTCTAAATTGGTAATCATACATTTTTACATTGTTATATATAGTATATATAATCCCTAAAACTTCTACTTTCTCAGAGAAAATCTCAGTTTACACTTACAGAAACTAAGATAACAGTCATATAAAGTATTTTCTTTACTAGGCCTATATTTCTCCATATGTTTCTCAGCAACATTACTCACCGAATGATACTACAAAGGTATTGTAACATGATTGCTGAGTATGAGGGTGAAAGTAAGCTGTGGGTTAAACACTTCAAGAGAAACGGGGCTACTCAAATGACCCTGCCACAAATGTGTTGAGGAGGAGTAATTAGTACATTTGTGTACTGGTTTTTGGCTAGTAACAAAAAGAAAAAAAAGTAGCTGCCTTTCACTTCTTAGTAAAAGAAGTAATAGAGGTAAAAATGTTTTTTCTCTTTTTCCTAATATGTTTCCAAAATTCATTTTTTCATTTTTACTATGAAACATACTATATTTGAAACAAAACCACCAAAAAACCAAAGCAAAAACAAAAACCAAGAGACATAAGGCCGTTACAATAAATAATGTATAAAAGTCAAGTAGGTATCGATCACATCAGCAAATGACATTTGCGTTTAATGGACAAACATGGCACAACTTGTTGCCATGATCCCAGTGTGGGGAATTTTATACTGTGCCATTCAGCAAGATATGAGCCTTTCAGAATTTGTTTCTTTTTCATTCTGTTCTAGGTACTCTTTTGAGTCCTGTCAATTTAGAAAAATAATTGTAACAGACTGATACAATAAGAAAAATCCACAAAATGGCTAAACTCCATTTATCATGGAATCATGATAAATCAAATATTATTTCTTTCTGCTGGCTTGTAAAACAAATGAAAAAACGCACAAGAAAACCCCAAAACCTGAAGCTGAAAACAACCCTACAAATACTCTGTGTCACAGGCTTTGCCTATTTGAGTAGACTGCTAGGCTTGTAAGCATTAGCAGAATAAGTATTCATTTTATAAATCTAGCTTGCCTTTCAGAGGATTTATGGCTTCAAATTCACATGGCATTACCATTTATGATCACTCTTGAATATATAATAAGCTAAAAAATGGCTCAGACTGGCAATTATTCAACAGATGTACACTGTGTATTATGCTCGGAGGAAGAATTTATGAAAACCCTCAGCAGTGGCCTATCTTTACTCCAATTGAAGCCAGTGGGCATTTTGCCATTCATTTCAATAGAACATCTGGGTAAATACTACGCACTTCTAAAATTCTAATACTGATGTCTAAAAAGAAACAAAATTCTGAAGATTCTATTACCATATGCTATCATATTCAGAATTGAGGCCATTTTAATCACAGGCAGAAGATGGTCAAAATGTCAGTTGGCATCCTTGTAGATTCAGATCCAAATAATAGTTCTGCTAGAGAAATATCACCTCCAAGGCCTTCTGTGAAAATATGCTGTATAAGTAAAAGTAAAAAAATAACAAAAAAGCCAGACTAAAATCAGGTTGCTAAAGCTGGAATGAAAGCAGAATAGAGAGTTGTAGTGGTCAGCAATAAGATCAGGCAAAACACTGATTCCAATCAAAAATGAATTATACTTACTGCAGTTTCTCTACATGCATATTAAGAATGTTTCTCGTCATCTGACCTTCAATAATGCTTGAACGATCATATAAGAAAAACTTTTGCTTACTCACCTCATTATGGTTAGCTCTTACTGTGGCCTTGAGAAGCTCACACAGTGTTCTGGGACCTTTGCCATATCTATGCTGAATAGGATGTGTAAATCACGGAGTGTGACTCTGTTCTACATTTCTTCCCTTTTCAGCAGTTCTTACTGGGTATTTTGATTCATTTTTAAAAATTGGACTCAAAACTGGGGTGAAAAAACCCATACTTGTATCCTTAGCAAGCCTGACAATTTAGTTCTGATAATGCAGTGAAGATTTATCATTTTCTCATCAAATAGATTTTGGCTACAATCTGTTAGATACTTTAAAAGAAAAAGCAATAACGACCCCAATCTGAAATTAGGTATTTGGGTCAGCTTTCATTTATACATTGTGCCTGGAAGGGGGAATTTGACTGTTATCTAATAGTATATAATCTAAGGATAAAAATGCAATTTTCAGGTTATTAAAATGTAAAAAGGTCATACTTCAATGACTGAATATCTATTAAAAGATTTTTGAGAGGACACTGTATATCAGTGCTGTTGACAACAAAAGAGACAGAACTGTTTAGTAGAGGAATGCTCTTTGCCCTCCTGAAACCAGAGCTGCTGCCTTTAGTCTTGCCTTACACCAATTCAGAAGTGTCATAGTGCTGTATTTCCTTCTTAGGAATGAAAATACTGATGCACTGATTTTTAAAAAAAATTAATTTTTAAAATCCATAATTGTTTTATTAAGTTCAGAAATGTATGTTTTAAGCTCCTTAATGATTTCTTTATATGTAAAGCCTATAGCAGCAAAGGCAAATTTTCAAATTAATAATAGCTATCTGAGTTTATTTACTCAAGTAACTTCCTTTAAATCATATTGATATTTCTAAAGAAGGCAGTTTAATTTCTTGGCTAGTAAAATGAAATGAAAATATTAAATAGAATATGAACTGTTCTATTAGAAGTCATCAGAAACTACCTTGAAAGGCGAGGACACATTGCTATATCCTATATCTATTACAATTAATGCATTCATTTTCTTAGAGCAAATATTGTGACGCATTAGATACGAATATCTTACGAAGATGGCCTCTGAAGTGTAGAGAATATGTACACATAATCTAGGGTTTGTTTTAGGATTTGATGAAGCGTGGCTTTGAGATTTTGGCTGTAACTGACCCAGAATGTGAAAATGCTCCCTCTCTGTCAGGTGCAGGGCAGTAAACCAATGTAGAAGGTTAGATAGGGAACCTGGATATCACAGTTGGCCTAACCTTTTTCAGTCAAGAAAAGTCATGGAATGGCTGCTCCTTTTCTGCTCAGGGGATCAACAAGAGGCTGTGGCGGGGACTGTGTCCATGTTCACACAAACATCCTACAAAGCTCTCCAATAACACGCCATTTTCAATCACTCAGCCTGTGCATCCAAACCACACAGGCTGTAGATCATATGTAGGGTGATATTCTAGTGGTAACGGTGATGCTGTACTTAGCTGACGTGTTCAGTGCTCTATTAAGCTGAGATCAGTGGCACTGTTGCTGTTTCAGGTAATATCTGTTCCATGTGCCCTGTTTTGTGCAAAAGCGTGGGGACCTTGAGACTTCCTTGTTCCCGTTGGCTAATGATAGAAACTAATTTTTAGGGGATTATGTGAGGAACTTTGGAGCAATACTGCCAAATACCACTGCCAAATCTTAACAGGTAGGTCTCCTCCCACTGGCAACTTGCCTTTGAAGGGGTGAAGTTCTTCTAGGAAGCTTACTGAAGGAGTGAGTTTAAGGACATGGGCTACAAAATTCCCCCTAGAAAGAAATATCTAACTATGGAATACAGCTATAGTCCCTCTGAGACACTAAACTCCAGCAGAAGGCTGAGTGAATAAGGGATACCTAAGACAAGGGACAGTGAAGCAATGAAACTGCACTAACAAAAGAGAGGGGTTATTACCCCATTAGTTTCAGGTATCTACAGGAAGGCTGTGGGTATACAGATTGTTCCAGACAGTCATGGGTTTAATCACTGAGATTTTTGGTAGTCAGATTTAGTACAGAGGTTCAGACTGGAACCTGGCTATTTGGAAAGACAAAAGAGAAGGAAGAAGTGCCGAAGGTGTTTGTGGGGCTCTCTAGCGTGGGGCTCTCTAGCACAGTTTACAATTGCAGTCTGGTTGACAACAGAGGAATGAGAGATTGAAAAGAGCGTTTACATCTCAGCACCTATTTTGCCTGGGAGAGTTAAGGCTTGCCCAGCGTGGAAATGTTGTGATGGGTCTAAGTTTTTCCAGCAGTATGGCTACACATGAGAATTTGCAGAAGAGAAAATGCTGCACCTTGTATTTTCCTGCTTTTTTTCTCTGCCCTTTCATATGCTTTTATGTATTGTTTTAGAGGAAGAGACCAATAGCAACAGTATGAGTTACTTTAATATTTTTCTTTCACCCAAGGGGACAGATACTGTTTTTTCCCAATTAAAGGCACTTAGAATAGAAGTATTCTCAATGAAAATTTCCATGCAATCAAAGTGAAAGTAGAATACTATTAAAATGAAATAATAACATTTTACATTTACAGATTTATATATTTTAAAAGGTTAAGATATTTAAAATAATATTGCAGTTGAAGCTAAACCAGAAATAATTTGAAACAAGTTCCTAATGCATTTAACTATTTAACATGGTAACAGAATTCTTCTTCAATTGCAATTCTTTTGCTTGTGGGATGTCTCAAGGCAAATAAAATGGTTAATCAATTTCTCTGTGTTTTGAGAGTTTGGAGGTCTAATATATGTTGTAGTCACGCCTGTACTGGCTTTGATTTTAGCAGACTGCTACTGCAGTTGTTAGACTGCAACAAGTTTCTAGTGAGGACTCCATATGTATAGCAGACATCAGTCAGACTGTGGTCTTGGCTGAAGCCTCAAACTGTTGTGTAAAGTGCTAATGATGTCTTTAGAAGTGTTTGGACAAGGACTGCCTGTTGTTAGTCATAGATTCATTGAGGCCTCCAGAGGTCATCTAGTCCATCCTTCTTTGATAACGTTTATGGTAAAAAAAACCCCAACAACCAACCAAACAAAAAACTGATTTCTTACATCAAATTGGAATTTCCCAGCTTGCATCTCATGACTGTTGCCTCTCATCCTTCCACAATGCACTTCTGAGAATAATTTGGCTCCATGCTCTCTATACCTTCCTGTGAGGTAGCTGTAGACAGAGATACAATCTCCCTTGAGCCTTCTTATTTTTAAGGATGAATAAACCCAGCTCCCTCAGCCTCTCCTCACATGTCACATACTTCAGCCCCCTGACCATCTTGTTGGTATCCTGGACTTGATGCACTGTGTAAAGGTCTTTGGAGAACTGGTCTCACAAATGCCACACAGAGGGGAATAATCACTTCCTTGGCTTGCTCTCAGAGCCCAGGATGCAATTGGCCTTCTTGGCTGTAAGGGCACAGTGCTGACTCATGTTCAGCTTTCTGTTTTCCAGGCTCTCCGGGTCCTTTCAACCAAGATGCTCCACAGCCTATACTGTTGCATGGGGTTATTCCATTGCAGATGCAATACTTTGGCTTTATTGAGCTTCATGAGGTTCCTGTTAGCCCACTTCTCCAGTCTGCCTAGGTCCACCTGAATAGCAGCCCTGCCCTCCAGCATATTGACTGCTCTCTCTCAATTTGGTATCATCAGCAAGGTTCCTGAGAGTGCACTGTCTCCCATCATCAGGGACTAGGCTGTGTTTCACAGTGGCTTGGCACAATAAGGTGGTCACACCTACATGCTTGTGCTGTACAAATAACTGCATACTGATAGCAACAATATGGTAAAAGCTGTGACACAGAAGTATGAAAATAATTGCTTTTTTTGCCAACTTCTTTTGCATTAAAATGAGGCATTCTAACATCTACCACATTGTAAGCTTACTTCATCTTAAAGCCAAACCACAAATAACAAGGAATTTTACAAAGAAATATTAGAATATTATAAAAAAAAACCATTTGAGAAGTAATTCTTTCTACGGATGCAGGAGAAACTTCTAAACATTTATGCTGTCACAAAGGCATTGGCAGCTTTAATTCTTTTAGAGTGAATTTTCTGTTCCTATATATGTGAGACACTGACCTTAATGATAAGACTTAACTATAACTCTGCCTCTGGACTATCAAATAATATATCACCAGAGTGATATTTTAAAGCACTTTCAGTTCTATGTGTTAATAAGATTCAGTTGTAATGTCATTTTGTGTTCAATGTATATTCCAGCATCTCCTACTTTTATTCAACACGTGAAATACTTAATCTGCCCTGATCTTGTTGGATCCCAACCTAGCTGTGTAGGCTAGGTACTGCAGCAGTGTTCCTCAGAGGGACACCATATATTAGCTTAAATACAGCCGTATTTTAACATGATTGTATGGTTTGTTTTCAGCTAAGACAGAGATTCGTTCAGGTCTTTGCATCCCAACCTGTGTATTAGTAGCTCATGGTATAGAGTAGTAATGGCAGAAACATTGCCCCAGTCCACAACAGCAACTCTGGTTTTGGTGAGAGATCCTTAGAAGAAAGGTGCTAATTCCCTTTTAGGGAGCTCCTCATGTGCTTTGCTCTCTGTACAGTAAATTTCTTATTAGGCAGGTATGACAGATTTATCCTACAGAAGTATACCCTATATACTCTAATGGAAGTTTAGCTCTCATTTATTTATAACTTATTTTTATTGAATCTTGCTAAGCTTTTGTCTCAATGATGTTTGTTCACAGGAGGTTCCATTTATGAATGTGATTTCATTCTATTATTTCTAGTTGTGCTATCATATTTTTTAACTTCAGTAGTTTTCTTGTACAGTAGAAGAAAGTTAAAGACTTCTTGAACAATACAGTGCTTTGTGAGCTGCCTCCAGAGGGCCACTGCACTGAAGGAATTTGTTGTACTTTTGTGATTTGTCACAAGACAAAAACCATAAAGCTTCTTGACAACGCCTGTACATTATCAAAGCAAAAAATATCCGATCCATTCTGTGTGTGAGGCCTGTAGTCACATGAGGGTTGTACTCAATGTGAAAGAAAGAGACTGGAATATTGGATATATTCTAGAAGGTGGTTAAAAACTTCCCACAGGTGGGTCCAGCTCTCTAGTGACTAGCAACTTTAACAGTTGACGTAACAACCTCTTGGTTTATTTGAGTTAGGGCTTTAAAAACAACTTGAAAGAAAAGAGTAGTTGGAATCATAAAGTAAATGCAATGAAACAACGTGGGAGCAGCAAACATGCAGAAAGGTTCTACATAAGCCAGACAAACCTGATGTTTTATTGAAAAGGTAAATGATTTTTTTTCCTAACCGAAAATAGTAATCCCCATCTCTCTGAGTTTCCAGCCACATGTTGCCGTTCAGGAATGACATTTGTCAGGGAGATTAGGCCTAGAGCTGTAAGGTTGACAAGAACTTTCTCAAGGGAGAATTACCAGCTGGAGGGAAGTTATCCTTAAAGATCTGTCAGATCAATATAAGAATAGACTTTTGGTTAGGTTTTGGTTTGTTTGTTTTTTTTAATACTTCTCAAAATATCCAAGAATTATACTCATGTTTTTCATACTAATCTTTGATATGGTCCTCCCTGGGTGAAGGGAGTATTGCAGATTTAACTAATTTATTGCAGAGTAGGCAAGCATAGCATTTCAAAACTGTATTTAGTAAATTTTTGTCTGTTATCCAGAGCATAACTCCAGATAGTGCCTGAACGTTGGTCCTATGTTACTTCAGGCTCTGCAAATGACTAAAAGCAAAGTTGTTGTAGAGAATGACTGCTCGATGCAGTAGAAGACAAGAATACTTGAATCTGGATTAAACCTTCAGGGTTATGAATTCTCAATTTCCTGGTTCATATTCATGTGTAGCATGAATTATATTCACATTGCACACGTACATACATACATGTAATGCATGTATGCATTCAGTTACATCTGTAAGTGATAAGAACAATGTAGTAACAGTTTTACTCTGTACAATGCATAGCACAACAGAGTCCTGATCTGTAACTGGGACTCCCTCAGTACTAGCACAGATCATTAGGAGGTCTCTAAGTGTTTCTCCTTTTCAAGATCCAGTTACCACTAAGGTGTCCATTCTTGGCAATAACTTCTTCTGGTTTTGACCGACTCAAGACTCTACGATAAAGATCGCAGAAACACTGGATAAGGCAGGCCCTGAGGTTAAGGTTCTAGTTAGAGGTCTTGCATTGTGACCTACACAAGTGCAATAGGTTGTCCTATTACACACATTTAGGGCTTAGGAAAGCAATAAACAATAGTTCTTGTTATCATGTTTCAATTCTGCATTGCTACTTTGGGACCTCTTAGTCTTATTCCATGTTCATACATTTTTAATTATTGCAAAGGACAACCCAACATTAAGCATTTATTTCTAAATTTCTGAAATTTCAATAGCCTATGTGCAAAGACTCTGCTTCATTATACTCTAAAAATGATCACATTATCTGAGTGCCAAAATTGGTTGAAGAGTATATGCTTGTAGGACTTTATAGGATTGGGTTGAAATATTTGGAAGAAACATAAGTTAAAACCTCAAACTTTAAAGTAGCTGTAGCTGTCAGACGTGTGAAGAATACAGCGTGTGCCTTTATATGAATCTCCAGCCGCTGGCTTTAAAAGAACTAGTACTACATTTTGTAGTTCAAAAGACGCAATGGTAACAAAACAAACAACAAAAATAAGAGAGGACAACTTGTGCTCCTTTGCGTGAAAGACAAATACAGGGTTGCAAAGTGATTGGCGTCAGTTTGCTCAGAGTCCATACTTTAGAACGTAGAGCACTTCTGAAGGAGCAAAGATTGAAGCTCTGCTAAAGGGATAGCTCATCATAAGGGTAAATATACATGTTCTGTCTGCCTCCTGGGATAAATTGCCTCTTCAGCTTTCTTTCAGCTGTAGTCATTTATCATCTGCTGTTGTTGCTATAGGAGAAGATGGAGAAACCTTACATAAAAATATATATGTGTTTTATAGCATTGGAATATTTTGCTGCATTGTAAAATCTGGCATAAATACAAAGGGATTTCCATTACTATTATTCTAATCAGATCCTCTTGGAATGATAACATTAGGTACTTACATACTGGTACATCAAAGGCCTTATTTATCATTTATCAGGAAACAGAAGGCAAAACCTAATTTTCATGTAAATGCAGAAAAAATGTTAATAAAAAGTGCTTAGTGAAACTCTTGGTATTGCTATAGGGGTATAATGACTAGCTTGACTTTTTTTTTTATCTTACTGTGTGCAATGTATTACTTGGGAGACTCTGACAAGTATTAGGTGTTAAAATCTGATTAACACTAGCTGGACAAACAGAATGTTTGTTCTGATATGTAATGAAAATGAGAGCTGTCGCTGGGATGCAGTAAAGCAGAAGAGAATATATGGGGATTTTTAAGTGTATAAAGCAGAACTGCTGAAGAATAATCATATATTTCAATTTGTGAGTCAGGATGGGGCAAGGACAAGAGATGTTCAGAACAGCAGTTCCTTGAATCTAATCACAGAAGACTTGTGCTCTGTGTTAGGCAAAATGTGAATATGAACTTGAATCTCTTAAGCACTATGCTGTTGGCTATTATGGCATATTTTCTACTTCAAATTTTGAATGGTTTAGTTTTTATTTCGGAACAGAACAAATTCTTGTTTTCTAACTAGTCTCTATATTACTAGTCATTATTTCTTTAGTGATGTCTTCAACAGTACAGTGAGGATTGCTGTGACAGATAGTACATCCTAATTATTTTTGTGCTTGGAAAGCAGGCGCAGCCTCTGGTTCAAACAACTCAAGGGGCAGTGATAATCTTTAAATATGGGGAGACAGAATCTAATGCTATTCAGGTAGATGAAAAGCAAGCTATCATTCTACTGCTGTTTCAACATGGATGTTAAAAGTGCTTGATTTCCCAGTCGCTGCTCAAGAGATGAAGAGCTGAGTTCATGAAATGGATAGTATTTATGATAATATAGTACAAATTCCTAAACTGCAAAAGAACCAGACAGTGGAACCTTTCCTCACTAGACACAGCACTTAACTGCTGTGAAAGGAAGCTGTCAGTAACGTTATACATGATTCCTACACCTTGTCTCTGATTATTCTAATTTTACTTTCAAATCATTTAAGTGCAACATGCTTATGGATCCTTTAGGCTCCTTTGGCACAGAAGAAGATATTCAAAGTATTTGTGGTCTGACATCCTGACTCTGAAGCTCCAAGTATCTTTCAAGCCATGCCAGAATTGTGTGCATATGACATGAAATATAAAAATAATGGTATCACAGAAAAAATAATTTTGAAAATAGGTATCTTCTCAAATCTTCATAAAACAAGAGCACTTCACAAAACCACTAATTCTGTCTCAAAATAACAGTTCCGAAACTGCTTTGATGATCTCTTATTTAACATTTCATTAGACTGTACCTAAACTCATCGAATAGACCCAAGGCAAAAATCTTTTATTCTAATAAGAAGTATCTAATGGTTTTAGAGAACCTGTGGTGTTTTGTATTGCAAGGTGTTTCCTGTTGGTCTCTGTTAAAACCCCAAACGCTCTTTATTAAGGGACTTTTATACCAGATCAAAATTTTGGAAAGAGCATACTTCAAATTTATATGCTTTTGCTTTAGCCAAGAGAAAAAATAAGCTTTTTTTCAGACTTCAGAATAAGAAGATACTGACTCTGAAAATTATCTCATGCTTTCACTGAACCTCAGCTGAAAGCTCAAGGTGATTGTTTCCTGCAGCTGTCTAAAGCAGTCTTATTTAAAACCTCTTATATACAAAGACTGGGAATGAAATGGGCTGTTTGGAAAACAGCCTTCTAGGAAACAGCCTTTCTTGTAGAAGGAAAAGAGTACAAAGTTGTGCAATTGTGAAAGCTCTTAAATCCTTGGGAATCTTCACCTATTTTTTGTCATTCTCTGAGTTCTACAGACAAGTAATTGCGTTTGAGCTGCAGGTCCATGAAGACAAAAGAACTTGAACTAAAATTCCTGTTGAAGATTTTAGCTAATAGTTCTTAGAAAGGACAAGGCTGCATTTCAGTTGTCAGGTTGGTTTACTTGTAACTTACTGCAGGTGCTCCAGTCTTCTGTGCCTCATGCATCCTATCTGGAACCTCTGGCTGATCAGACCAGGAGCCAGTAGTTGCTACCACCCTTCTTGTGGGGCTCCGCATTTTGTCATTTAGCCATGTGTAAAGAGACTGTAAGCGGGCACTATGCAGTTTACAAATACTAGCAATTATTTATTGTCTAACACTGGGCTGTTTCTCAATCTGGTGGGTGTGTAAATGCCCTTGCAATAGCTTTGTGGGCTTTCACAGTTGTTCTTGAAGTTTCCTAACATCCACTGTACTGCAATATTACTACTGAAGAGCAGCAACTCTTAACTGATCTGAGGATAAATTGGTTTCCTTGTGCCACTCATTCCCACTGTTAGTTTTATGCTTACTCTGGGGAGTATTACCTGCACTGACTCTTTTTGTGGAGAAAGAGAATGTGTTGTTGGGGTAATATGATAGGTCTGACTTGGAACTATCTGGATTGTGACAGCTATTCAAATCCCTGTCACAAGTGTTGATGTCTTCTTGTCTATGTACTGCAGACTTTACCTTATTTATTCTGCAACACTTTTTTCAGGGACTGAATTGTCCTGAACTGGCATATTGGATGACCTGATTCACAGCATAGCCTAGCTTTCATCAGTAGTTTTGGAGTTGCTCCAGTCTCTTTCAACTGCTGATCTAACTTCTTGGTTCAGATGTCTAAGGTACTAGGTTTTCTACGCTGTTCATCATGTTTTGCCTGAACTCGCTTCATCACAGAGGTTGAACACAGGCTCTTTTCTGCAGAGGCGCATTGTTCAGCATTACACCTCTTCTTTTCTTCCAGCTCAGCATAATGTTTACTTTTTTATCCCTTAGCTATGCACTAAGTTTCCATTTTGCCTCTCTCCAGAATCCTGTCTCTAATTTCAGTCCCACTTTCTTTTCTTGCTCTTTTCTTGCTTTTTTTCTCTCCAAGTTCTCCCTTTACTCTTTTTAATAGAACAGGCAAATTAGCTGTAGCCCTCCACAAAGGTCACATATCTGCCTCAGGTTTAGTGCACTCATGACAGATTGCAAATGCCTTTCCTGCCTCTCTCTTAATGCACCTTAACCCTGAAAATATTCCTGATCCCATACAGGGTCATTTCTGAATGACCCACATCTTCAAACTTTCCTCTGGAAGGAAAGAAGTAGTTTCCTTTTTCTTTCTTTTTTTTTTTTTTTNCTGTGCAGAACACTCTGAGCAGACTCCACAAATTGCCACCAATTACCCTAAATTACAAATCGGCAATCGTGCTTTCAGTTTCTGGCTTTCAGTCAAAAGGATGTAGGCTGTCTACATTGTCCATTGACCTGTTACAGCTCTTCTTTTGGGTCACTGTGTTCAGGTGTCTTCAGCCATGTACGAAGAGACTCTGCAAGCAGGATATATGCAGCTTACGAATATAAAACAATTATCTATTGGCCAATAAACAGTTAAAAAAAATCTAGAATTTAATAAGCTATTAGGTTACATGTTAGTATGCTTAGCCCAAGTTAAGCACCTGCTAAGACATCCAAAGAGTCTTTGCTGGCCGGGCAGGCATCAGTCTGTTGGAGAAGGGTCAGTATCCTGGGGCCACCTCTGGTTTTCAGTGATCCACAGTGAAACCAAGCAGGACTCTTGAGGAATCTTGCCATTGTCTTCCCTTTCCTTTCCTGCCTTCTGTTTGTTCAATACTTTTGCCTTCTAATGCAGGAGTAACCTTAATCATATCGGTTGCTCAGGCATTAGAATCTGCACAGGCTTTGCCCTTTTCCCATTCCAAACTAGAATGGAAAACTGCTTAACCAACTTCTCAGAAGAAAAAATGTCACAGACCTACAGCCTCTGTCTTGCCTTTAAAAACTGTAAAAGATAATTGACAGTTCTAAGGACTTGGTAGGCATGTTAGGAGAAGATAATGTTATATTCCTGAGACTGTTGGAGATTTTTGATGTTTTATATTCCTACAGTATTTAAATTACAGGTCCATTACAAAAGATTTACCTGATTTATGTCTTCAAAGCATTTTATTCCTTCTAAAAGCAATATGAGACTGTAACCTTTTTGGATTTTTTTTATACAGTTTATGGATGTGCTGTAGGAAACTGCTATTTTCCTCTTGAAAGGGCACAGATGTGAAATGTAAAAATGTGCCAAATGATAAGTTCAGAAAAAAGTTGTCTCACAAAGATGTCATTGATTCTTATGAGATTGTGGCGTTTCTTCATTGGAACTTTTCAGTTCACATGGATCAAGATCAGTCCTAAAATGTGTCTATCATCTAGGCTGTATCCTGCAAACAGTATAGTTTAAATAAGACCATAATTTGTATGTTTTGCTTGCAGGTTGAATTAGCAAGTTTTAGCCATGAAGTATACTACCTGTAGACTTTGAACAATACCTTAAGCTGTGCTATCTTTTTTTCATGCTATTTAAATAGTGCTGCTTTGCCAGCCTGTGGTGTCCTTTTCAAATGACCTTTTTAATAGAACATGTTGTATTCCTTGAAAAATCCAATTTAATTTGAAGACTTGTCTGTGCACATTGAACATATTGCCATTTTTTCTTAAGGAGAAGTACCTTATCTTTTGTTAATCTATGCCCTATGCTGCAAGGAGGTACAGATGTATTTAATAAATCAGTGTATAATATTAAGAATATGCCTAAGTCTTTATAAGATCATATTTCGAATCAGGATTAAATCTAACTGTACAAACCTTGCTGAAAGTGACTAGCTCCTGAAGAACAGGAAAAACAGCAGGATTTATTATATAGAAGGGAGAAGTTATCTTACTAATTAATATTTGATAATACCAAAGAAGTAAGCTGAAAAATGTATACTTTTTACAAGAAAGTAATTGGGAGGCTAGAACTACACACTGAGATTAATGAGGTATTATAATTTATTATATGTATTCTAAAACAGGTATAAATTTTGTGTTGGAAAAAAATGTTTAATGTATTTAGGTTAGTCTACAAGACCCTTACTCAAGAAACAAACCCAAATAAAATCAGTGGATTGCATTTTATGTGTAAGTGCTTATCACTGGGTATAAAGGATTCATGAATAAATCATAGTAAGATACACTTTCATGACATTATAGCATGTTAGCTTTTTTTCCTGTGCAAATAGTGGAAGGAAGGTTACTATGGTGACAAGAGACTCATCTGAATGATTGTATCTCAATTGCTGAGTGGTTTTATGCCTGTCTTTTCCTGTATATCTTTCAGTTTCAAACTGAAATTTTGAAGCTACAGGACATGTTTTAAATTCTGCTGCGAGAAAATCATGACCAAAACATACAAAGTCCCTCAAAGAGATAAGCAAAAAGAGATGAGAAAAAAAGAGAACAGAAAAAGTGATTAAATTTTGTGCCAAAAGTAACTCTCTTTGTAGAATCTCTTTTCTTAAAGTAAAATATAATAAAGATGAGACTTGTCAGCTAGTAATTTAAAAGTTTCAGTATGTTTTTTTCCCCTAAACTAATTTTGCAAAAGTATACAAAATAGGATCCACTTCTAATAAATGCGGCCTTCCTTACAGTAATTGCATCATAAGGCCTCTTCAGCAATTTTGTAAGACTGTTACTATAAAGCTGCAAGAATTCTAGCTCAAAGCAAGATGAACTCAGCATGCATATACCAGCTGTTCATGATACAGGAGTATTATAATACTTGTGATTAGAATGTATCTGAATTCTCAAACTCCAATCTCATTACATATTTTGAAGAAAGACTTTGTCTTCCAGTTTCAGTAACTGGTGCTGAAAGAAGCAAGGGCAGGTGCTCACCTTACTGCTCAAAGCCTAGGTTTCCAAGTTCTGGAAGGAAATCTACTATGTGGATTACGTTCTGATGATTTTCAGGCTCTTTGCCCTAGAATTTCAAGCCTTGTGAACCTTGTCAAGTCTCACTGACTTGGGAATCTGCACTGTCTGGAGTTCTCAAAGTTTCTAGGCTCAGTAAGGATCTAAAGCTGAAATACAGCATGGATTTAATATAAACTTTCAAAAACTAAATACTATTATTGTTATAAATATTAATTATTATAACTATTGCTATTATTTACTATGATATATTCTCAACACTCTGCCCCTTGCTGAGGAAATCTTAAAATTCTGCTTCTGGCTTCAAACTGAAATTTTATTTTCCCCAGAAATATGTGGAAATTATGATTTTCAAAGGGTTCATCAAAGGAGAAGGTTCTGTCACACATAACTGTAAGTTTATCTTGTGTTCCTAACTTCAGCGTAGATATATTCATGAAATGATTTGGCCTTGATATTTGAAGTAGGATTCTGCCAGCTGCTCTTCTGCTTCATCTATTGTGAAAGACAGGATGGCATTGTTACAGAAGTGAGTTGAACGTATACCCTAGAATGCAAATTTACAATTAGTGTATCGTTACTGGTGAAGATCAGTCCTGTACGCAAAACTCTCAAGACATTGTGTGTATACCCTCCAGTTGTGTGATACTAAATTGTGTGGTACTCTACTGCTGCCAGAATCTGAGATAAATAGTTTAAAGCTAGTCTGTGTCTGTGTGCATGAACTTCAGGTGCTGCAGTGTTTCCAATAGGGACAGAACCTTGGCTAGAACCAAGGTTGGAAGAACTGATGCTTTAAAAATCCCACAGATGCAGGAGTTCCCTCAGGAGACAGCTGTTTCTAGCTCGGGTGGGCTGGAGATGCTCAGACCACCTTGGGATATTAATGTTACCAGATCTTTTGCTGTTCAGTTGCATATGCTGCAGTTCTGTCTTTTGTTTGCTCGTAACTCCTCCTCACCTTTACCCTTACTTTGAGAAGGAGAAATTTTGATCAGCTTGGGCCAGCTCTTAGATGTTAGCCACTACCAGAAACTGATCCATCTTCTCTGGTAAGCAGAAGAAGGAAAGAGTTAATAAATGAAATACAGCTTCTGCATTTGCTCCAAGCAGTATCTGTGTACTTGGATCCCATGCCTAGCTGTCTTGGAGGGGTGTGAGGTGTAAAGGAATGGGGATGAATGTAGATGCTACCTTCATGTTAGCTGGAGTAGCTGAAACTGGGTTAGGTCTCTGGTATAGAGGTTATCATCCTCTCAAAACTCCTGAATCAGTTGCCCATGAAAATGGTGCCAAACCTTCTTCAGCCTATGAACTGGGTTAGCTAAACAAGTTTAAACTGAAGGGTTTTGTGAGTTTTGCTCTTTGTCGTTGTGATGGAGGTTTTTTTTAATTGGGATTTTATTTAAAAGGAAGTAAATGTTTGTTCATTTTAAATGAACTAAATTAGCACTTACGTGAGCAGATCTGATGTGGGAAGATAGCAACCATATGGAAGTATGCAACTAATCTCTTCTATCTCACAGCTATTTTGGGAGTGCACATCTGTCTACACCCTCAGAATTGTCCTCATGATTTGCAATCACAGTCTAGGCCAGAGCCCCTATTCTCTTTATATTTTGTGGAATTACTCATGAATAGTTTTATTCAGTCAAGTTGCATGACTGGGTACACTATGTTTGTACCTACGATATCTTCTAAGGTTTCAGATGTCACACTTTCCAAAATCCTAGGCAAGTCTAATCAGCATTTCATTAGCATGTCTAGAGCAACAGATGAGTGAACCTCCAGCCTGCAATTTAGGTAAGTCTTAATTTTAGAGATGCCTTCCCAAGAATAAAACATCTTGGCTGATACTTCTTTCTGCATGAGTCACAAAGCTAAATATGCTTTTTATAATCACAGTGCTGAAAAACTGTGAAAAGCTGAGTGCTTAAAACTGTACATTCAGCAGAGTGCTACAGACTAGGAATCTCAGACCAGTTGCTGTGAAAGAATATTGGTGACTAAAGAAGAAAAGTGGGAGATGGAAAAAGTGCAAGCGGCACGGGGCAATCCCAAGCACAAATACAGGCTCAGCAGAGAATGGATTGAGAGCAGCCCTGAGGAGAAGGACTTGGGAGCGTTATTTGAGGAGAATCTCAACGTGAGTTGGCAATGTGGGCTTGCAGCCCAGAAAGCCAACTGTATCCTGGGCTGCATCCAAAGAATAGTGGCCAGCAGGCCGAGGGGATGTGATTCTCCCCCTCTACTCTGCTCTTGTGAGACCCCACCTGGAGTACTGCATCTAGCTCTGGGGCCCCCAACATAAGAAGGACATGGAACTGTTCGAGCAAGTCCAGAAGATGATCAGAGGGCTGGAGCACCTCTCCTACAAAGATAGGCTGAGAGAGTCAGAGTTGTTCAACCTGGAGAAGAGAAGGCTCAGGGGAGACCTTAGAGCAGCCTCCCAGTACCTAAAGGGTGTCTTGAACACTTCAAGGGTTGGGGCACACAGCTTCTCTGGGCAACCTGTTCCAGTGCCTCACCACCTTCACAGTAAAGAATTTCTTCTTAATATTGAATCTAAATCTACCCTCTTTCAATTTAAAACTGTTATCACTTGTCCTATCACCACACAGGGGATAGGGGCATCAGGGGATAAGAAGTCCGTCTCCACCT
Organism: Anarhynchus alexandrinus; assembly: GCA_008711295.1. NCBI lineage: Eukaryota > Metazoa > Chordata > Aves > Charadriiformes > Charadriidae > Anarhynchus > Anarhynchus alexandrinus. The sequence continues at coordinate 3,799,167 of VUYV01000001.1, forward strand.
TTTCTGTAGGTCACCTTTAATTACTGGAAGGTACTTAAAGTAGAAGTCCAGGGTAGCAAGCTTACTGTGCGCCATGCTCGCCACCCTAAGGATCTTGAACTCCACCATCTCATGGTCACTGCAGCCAAGGCTGCCCTTGAGCTTCACATTCTGCACCAGCCCCTCCTTTTTGGTGAGAAAAGGGCCAGCATGGCACCTCTTCTCGCTGGCTCCTCTATCACTTGGAGAAGGAAGTTGTCATTGACACATTTCAGGAACCTCCTGGATTGCTTATGCTCTTCTGTGTTGTTCCTCCAACAGATATCGGGGTGATTATGATGACCAGGGCTTGTGAACATGAGGCTGCTCCTATCTGTCTACAGAGGGCCTCACCCACTCAGGTGGGTCAGTACGGGTCAGGTGGCCTGTAGCAGACTCCCACTGTAATGTCACCTGTCCCTGCCCTCTCTTTAATCCTGGCCCATAATCTCTCAGTTGGCTTCTCATCTGTCCCCAGGTGGAACTCCATGCGCTCCAGCTGGTCCTTGACATAGAGGGTGACACCCCCTCATCATCTCCCCTGCCTGGCCTTCCAGAAGAGCCTGCGTTCTTCCATTCCAACACTCCAGTCGTAGGAGCCATCCCACCACATCTCAGTGATGCCAATAAGATCATAGCCCTGCAGGCATGAGCACGTCTCTAACTCCTCTTGTTTATTCCCTGTGCTATATGCATTTGCACAGAGGTATTTAAGTTGGGCCCCAGATTAAGCTAACTTACTCACTGGAGTGGCTAGTTTTCCTTTATGCTGCACTCCAGGTGCTCTCCTGCTGACCTGCAACCCTTCTCCAGGTTCTGGGCATCTATTACTGGTGTTGGCATCATATTGGTAGGAGTGGGATGGATTGTGGTTCCCCTCCCCCAGCTACTCTAGTTTAAAGCCCTGTTCATGATCTTGGCAACCCAAAGATGCTCTTCCCCTTGTCTGACAGGTAGACCTCATCAGGCCTTAGTAGGCCAGTTTCTCAAGGCTAGTCCCATGGTCTGAGAAGCCAAACCCCAGCTGTGGCGCCAGTAGATATTTATAGATTTGCTGGATTTGCCTGGCCCTGTCAACCCCCTTCCCTTTGACTGGGAGGACTGGTGAAAAACTACCTGTGCCCCAGAGTCCCTTACCACTGCTCCCATGGCTCTATAATCTTTCTTGACAGTCTTCAGGCTGCTCCCAGCTGCATCACTGGTGCTTATGCGAAACAGCAGTGATGGATAATAGTCTGAGGACTATTGGGGTTTGGTAGTCTCTCAGTGACATCCCTGATATGAGCCCCCGGTAGGCAGTGCACCTCTCTAGAGAGTGCATCAGGTTGGCAAATGGGTGCCGCCATACCTCTCAGAAGAGAGTCGCCTACTACCATCACCTGTTGCCTTTTCTTAGTTGGACTGGTTGCTATATGTGGAGCAGATTGGGTAGCCTTACTCAGCTCCAGCACCTCTCCTGACGCAGTAGATCTCAGGGATCACAGCATGATCCCCAGCTCAGTTTATTTAGAATATGTGTACATCTCACAGCACTGCAAGATTCCTTCTGGACTGAAGTATTTCTGAATATGGCTAGAGCTGGTTAGATCATTCATTGTAAACCTGCAACATTACATTGTAAGCTTTGCATTTTTTTTTTTAAATATTTCATTTATTTTGGTATATTCTTTTTTTCCAAGAAGCAATGCTGGAATAGACATAAATATTTGCTAAATCATCTTGTAAATAAAATCCGCTGAGGGCTGGTTGGGTGCAGCTTTTGTTTCTTATTCTTTTTTTATGCTGCTATTATTACTATGTTGGTTACATGAATCACGTGGCTGAGTCCTAAAACTCTTTTGCTTCAGGATGATATCTTAACAGTTAAAAAAGAATGCACATCTAGTACAAATTTGGCCCAAATAATTAATTTGCACTAAGACTCGTGGTATTTCTTAGACTGATCACTGCTTTTGTGAATAAACTGGAGGCTGTCCAAAAAACTGCCAAAACGGTGTGTGTGTGACCTTGGGAGTTAACAGTGGGGAGAATCTGCCCCACTTAATTGCAAAAATCTTCATGAATCTGCCTTTGATTGTTCAGCTGTGCTGTAATTACTGCAGTGGTTTGAGTCTTCTGCTCTTGTAGTAACGTCTGTTTCATTTCATGCCTGCAACATTAATTTTACGTGATGGAATACCATACCAATGGTGCCTACTGGGATTTTATCTGGCCTCTAATTGGCAGTTCATGAGGTTTTCTGAATCTTGAAAAAACTTGGTGCCAAGTTTATAGTGTGGATTTATAGTGCTTCCTACAATTTGACCATACTTTGATTAAATTGTTTCCTTTAATTTAGATTTAGTATTATCTTGTATGTTCATTTTTCTTTCAGAATGTACCAGCCAGACATTAATGTGGAATAAAACTAATGAAGAAATATGTATAAATATTTTATAGGCATCTATAACATGCACTATGGTTTTTTGCTAAAGAAACAACACTTCTGAGAATTTCTTGAAACATCCCAGATCAGTAGGCACCACTTTAATCTTCAAGTTTATTCACACATAAATTTTTAGAGTGAAAAATTAGTGGAACTAGGGAAAAAAAATATATTTGGCTGGTGCTATCTTACATTGTAGAAACAATGCCAAACTTGCATACCAAAAAATGTATTCAATGCTCATTGAAAAAAAAAGGACAATGGTGAAGAAAGGAAATGGATATTCACCATCAATTTTGTTCCTGTTTTGTGAATGTACCCTGGAAGTTGTCATGCTATGATTAACCCTATTGTACCACAGGCTGTATTTCCTGAATGCAAACCTAGAGCTCAGTGAAACTCTGGTTTCAGTTCTCCTGTCGTGGTTACTCTGAACAAGAGAGAATATTTTCATCTGTTGGCCATTTTCCAGCAGAATGGATATTGAATAGATGTAACATAATAGACATTATGTGTATTTGTCAAATATGTCACACATAATATATATAGTTGTATATATTTGTGTCATATCGGTTATGCAAGGAATCTAAAACAAACTTTCCTATCTTAAAACTACACTTACTAGGAGGTTCTCATCTTATGTGTATGTCTAGAAAGTAGTTGAGGGTAATATTAGTATGTTAACTAACTGACTGTACTGCAGAAGTCTGAATAGCTGTATTTCTTATTTTTGAAAGACAGATTCAATATTGTGGGTCAAGATTAGTCTTGGTCCAGTATCACAGCTGTTGGTCTCTGTGGTAGATGGGGATGCCCTGGCTTCTTGAAGAATAGGATTTTTGAATAGTGTGAGATTAAATGAGAAGCTGTATTCTAGGTTTGGTGTCCTGGAGGCAACTGAAAGTAGATACCTTCTCTTTAGTTTGTTTCTTTTCTCAGGAGCTTCAGGTACCTCTTTCATCATAGCAATCCTTTCAACAGTCTTCCCTGAATAAGACCACTTTCACAATGCGTGGGTTGGAAAATATTGTTTCCTATACACACTATTTCCTTGAAAATCTTTTTTTGTTTAAATTTTTTAAAATAATCATTCATTAGAGGATTGTTAGCAGTCCTCTTCCTTGGTTCCATGCTAAGAGGTTGTTTCTGTGTCAGAGAGAGAGTTATCAAAACTTCTTAGTTACAATGGAAAAGTTATAAGTTATTTTAGCTAAAGCTATGCAGGAACCAAAGAATTTCCTCCATAGCCTGCGGAATTTAGTTGTTCAAAACTTTATGGTTATAGATAATATGAATTAATTCAGTCTTCCTTCTGTAGAAGGTTCCAGATCATAGAATCATAGAATGGATTAGGTTGGAAAGGACCTTGAAGATCATCGAGTTCCAACCCCCCTGCCATAGGCAGGGACACCTCCCACTAGACCAGGTTGCCCAAGGCCACGTCCAGCCTGGCCTTGAACACCTCCAGGGGTGGGGCCTCAACAACCTCTCTGGGCAACCTGTGCCAGTGCCTCACCACCCTCAAAGTGAAAAACTTCTTCCTAATGTTCAATCTAAACCTGCCCTCTTCCAGTTTGAAGCCATTCCCCCTTGTCCTGTCACTACATGGCCTAGTAAAAAGTCCTTCCCCAGCTCTCCTGTAGGCCCCCTTTAGGTACTGNATTTAGTTGTTCAAAACTTTATGGTTATAGATAATATGAATTAATTCAGTCTTCCTTCTATAGAAGGTTCCAGATGTTTAGTTTTATGTCTGTTTAAAGCACTTATACTAAATCTTTGCTATGCTTATCTGTTGATAGTTTTGTTCATCTTACCAACAGATAGAAACACTGTAAAGAGAAACAATTCTAACTTTCAGGGTATTCCTCCCTATATCAAGAAGAGGACAGAATCTGTGAGTGTGTGCTGTAGGTGAGGCTGCAGTGATCATGGTTTGAGCAGCTGTCAGTGTTGTTGTCTGGAGAGAAGTTGAGAGAGAGTGGTGGGTTCATTTTTTTTTTCTTGTTTTAGTTTTGATTAGGGATGCAGATATTTGAAGAGGTAACAAAAAACATTGCCTAAATCTGTTCATTGTTTCTAGATTTCCAGTGTCCCTCTCTGATATATCCTTTCTGACTCCTCTGATGTGAAAACAAAACTTTAGAATCAAATCAGATTTCTTGGTACTGCCAGAATTTAAATCAGCTGGAGAGGTGGGAGGGAATAGTAGCACAGAGCAGAGAAATGTGAAGAAAGGAAACACCCTTATCTGTTCCTGGGGCATCATGTCAGCTTTTACAGCCTCAGATTTCTGAGTAGCTTATTTTTTCACTCAGTATTGATTTCCAAAATAAACACAAAATAATGCTTCTACTTCAGCTCACAGATCAATTTGCAATGCAGGGTACATATGTGTGAACAGTGTAGACAGCAGTCCAGAGAGATCAGAAGTTTGGTAGCAATATCACTGGAACGGAAAAGAATGCCTTACCTCTGTAAGCATCCCTCACATGGGATGTTTCTGCCATCAGCAAATCATTATTCACTTCTCTCCTCCCTTTCTCAATGATCAGCCTAAATATAATAGGGAAGTTTTGCTTCTGCTTTGCCAATTTCAACTTGTAATTCTGTTAGGAATGAGTTACAATAGGAATCTGACACCTGCTTCTTGATGCCCTCTCAAACTCAGACTTTTAAAACCACAGTGGAATTCCTTTCCTTCTTTTTGTCCTAGCTGAGAAATTCACTCCAACAGGCCACCAAATTTCTGGTGTTTCTACCTTTAATGATTTTTTATTAGTTTTGATCGAAAGTGATAGAATTGCGATGTGACCAAACTGCTTCAAAACACCATGTAAAAATATCTTACAGGACCAAATGGTGAAATACCAAAATAATTCTTGAAAAGCACCTGAAAGTCTTCAAAAAAACTGGGCAACCTGTCCTTTACTCGTGCAATCTCTCTTCTAGTAGAACAGAAAATGTAAACTGTACTGTGCATCATATAAAAGGGTATTTCTGTAAAATATTTGACTACAATATCTGTTAAGTTCTAATAAGTTACTCCATGCTTCCGTGTATTGATTTGAAACTTCTCATTTTTGATCAATAAGGCAAAACATTACACTGAAGCCCTTAAAATAATTTTCAAATTCACCATGTCTTGGTGACTATAAATAAAAAGCAAATGGTTCATGTATCATCAAGATAGGTTATTAAAAAAGGAGAGAGACATCAGAAACAGTTGTGTGTTTTAATTTTTTAAATTTATATTAAAATATATCCCATCTCAGCCAGCAAATTCCAGGAAGAAGAGATCAAAGCAAGAGAATAGTGTAGGATCAGAAATGTAAGGAAATTAATTTAAAATGGGGATTTTTCCTTGAACTGCATCTTACTGTCTAAAAATGTCTAAACCAGTGGACCAAAAATAACTTTAATAAAATCCACCCCCCTTACAATCTGCAAAGATTGTCAAGTAATTTTGCAGATTATATGCACCATTTGCATATATTATTGCATATCTTAGCAGGAGAGTTTATCCACCCTATCTTGTCTGAATTAGACTAAATTCCGTGCAATTTTTGCTCCTTACATATCACTGAACATTCCAGCAAAACACAGAAGTGGTAGCACGTTTTTTTTTTCTTCCCCTAAATACATGTTCTTTTGACAAGGAATTATTTTATTGTCTTTGGAGCTGAATGTCATTTTTGCATATATGAGGTCTTCTAATAATCAAAGTATTTAATTCTATGTTGCAAGTAAAAATGTTATTAATAGCTAAATATTATAAATACTCATGTGAGAGAGTTAAGAAAAAACCCAAGAATTTTAGATCTGGGCAGAAAGTAGTCTTCTACCCTGCAAAAATGAGAAATCTAAAACATTTTCTTGTCTCACATCAGCATGAAATAGCAATCTTTTCATTATTTTTCTCAGCAAATAAAAGAATTGCCCAGCTTCTGACCTCCAATAGTAGCTATAACCTAGAATTTAAGACAATTGCCTGAGCTGTGATTTTGATTCCATTACTTATCTGTGATGAATAGAAAAAGGCCAAGAACTGCATTCAGCTGAGTTCTGAAAATTTGGAGGGATGCTCTTTGACTTTTCTCTTTTCCCAAGCTGTGGAGGAGAAAAAGAAGAAATATTGAAGTTGTTTTGCCAGACACACAAAATGTTTTTTCAGGCAAGCTCCACCCTCTCTCTCCCCAAAACACCTGAGGAAATTCAAAGCAAGCCACTAGAAATCTTTCTATTAACTTCAATGAGATTTGTATCAAACCAGAAATATAGCTGAAACAAATTTGTGTCAAACTAGAAAAATAGCTGAAACTGGAGGGTTAATTAATGTTAACTAATACTCAACTAGGAATTTTAGGAAAACCAAGTGTTTAATATTGCTGCTCTTACTAAAAGTAATTTTTAATTACTGCAAGTGGTAAATGAACTGAGCATTGCTTTAACTATTAGGATTTGTGCTAACATAACTTGGATGACGCAGATTTGTGTGAGAAGTTGAACACATCTTTTCAATTTTTTAAAAAAATTACTTAAAAAATTACTTTAGCATCAGTTTACTCAATCATTTCAGTACATATATTCCCTTCAGGAAAGCATTCCATGGAATCACCTGAGTGAGATGCACAGTTTGTCACGAGTGCATAGAAAATATTTTGGAATTAAGTCCTTGGTAGCTGAACAGCACACGGCCACAGTGAGAACAAAGCTACTTGGAATGGGGAAGGTCTCTTGCTGCTGTGCGCACAGGAAGAAAAAGAGAACTTTGTATAGACTGCTTTTTCATAGGCCGATCAAGTGCAGATTTCTTATGAACTCGTCTGTGATACTTAATGCCATCATTTAATGTGGGAAATAATTTACAATATTTTAGATCTTAAAAAGCCCTTGTCATGCTCAATGTATTATTTGAGCTGGACAGATCCTCAGACAATTCAGTGTTTCTCTAATTATGTCATTTATCTTTGCTTGGAAGAACAACCAGCCATGATCAGTACCATTTCTATTTTACAGAAGTAAAAATGCCTTTGTTTTAAAAATACCCTTGTTCAGAAGTAGATCATATAGCAAAATAGATAAACATTTTGTTGGCAATGAAGTAAGGAAAACGCTCTTGTTAAGTAAGTACGGCTCAGAAACACTAGCTGTCCAGAACAATGCTGGTCCGCTATTCGAATAGACAATAGGTGAAATGTTGGTGATGTCAGCCACTGACAAACAGGTTTCAATGTATTTGATTTTTTTATTTGTGTTTGATACAACAAAACAAATTTCATCTTAGACAAGGCTTGTTATTCTGATGTGATGGCAAAGTTGCTAATGCAGCACGAAACTCGATGCCAGCTTTCTTAATGAAGAATAAAATGTCATTTCTCCTCTCTTCACAAGGCCATGACTTTTAAAAGATAGTTTTAGTACTGTCATAAGTTAAATCTGTAAAAATCATGATGGCATCTTTCTATACAAAGGCGATTTCAGGGGAACCATCATAAATGTCTTCTTTCATTTTATAGATGCAGCATTCTTCTTAATCAGTTAGTAGAGGCAGCCCACTGAGGTGTCTGGCTTATGCTGCAGCGAGGAAGAAATTGCTCAGGTTTTTGCTCAGATGGATGCTGATGTTTTTACAGCATTTCCTAATGACATATGTTAGCAAAAACCAGTAGCCGTTATAGGTGCCTACTTTATTTGAGGAGAGCCAGAAAACCTCATGCTTTTATCACTGTTTCTGTCCTGCTGTAATATATTTGTTGTATTGGGGTCTTCTATACTATCAGCAGTAGACTGTAGTGTGGCTAAAATTCCCTAAGGCATTAGTACTGCTTAAGGAATGGCACAGAGCACAACATTTTGGTAACGTGATTTGTGACAAACCACATTTGCAGAGGCTTAACTGCTAGGATGTAGGAATTCCAAAGCTACAATCTATTACATCAGCCATACCCAAATCATGAAGGGCTGTATTTATTTTTTGTACCTGTGTAAAGAACATTTGTAGATATCTGTGCTAACACAGAGTAATGTGTATCTAATTGTTGCATCTAATCACGCCACTGTATTTCAGAAAGGAAAAAAAAGAAAAGAAAAAGAAAAGGAAAAATAACAACCAAAAACTTGTGCGGTGGGGTTGCAAGGCTGCTTTTTAGTTGTTGAGTGACATTTCATTTCGTATGCTAGTTAGCAAGGAAAGCATGTGTTGGGCATTCATCTACAGCCCTGCTTCATCCTGTTAAAATCTGACAGAAGTGCATACATTCACTTGTCTAAATTGTTTAGTTTTCAAAAACAGCATGTGTAGTTATGCCAAATACAGTCAAAAGAAAACTTACAAGAGAAGCAATTCTGACAGGTAACTCATTCCTGAGGTGCTTACAATACAAAACTTTCTCTCCAGTTTTCATTTTGCAAATCCAGACCATGCAGGTCTGGAGTGCCTCCTGAGAGATGTAGACAGAACTGTATGCTTAAATATGCATGGGAGAAATACCGAAACACATATTACAGTCTAGTGTAGTTCTGGTTCTCTGGCTGTAAGGAAATACTGATTGAAATGAGGCATACAGCCATTAGCATTCTTTGGAAAATCATTTTCCATATGACGCTGCTTCTAATGCAGGAGTAGCCTGTCATTTTGGGGCAGGCAGTGCAAACCTATTTCTGGCTCACTGGGTCAAAATTGCATTGACTGTGATTAGGATGCAAATCAGTGCAGATACTCTGTGAAAAAAGGGAATTATTTACCAGGTGGAACTGAGTCACTTTACTGTCGCTGCATATTTTAGTTTATTTTTTTCTATATCTTTAGGGGTGGTATTGCACTCCAGAACATTTGCTGAGTTGGTGGTCAATGACCAGGCTGACCTACAGTCAGTCCTTCAAGGCTTTGGGTGTTGAGTACCTGCAATTCAGTCACTAACTCCAGTAGATGAACTCTGGCTTTTCTTTAGTGGAAAAAAAATAGCCTTTTATTTGTCTTTGCAGTTCTGGAATACATTCAAGGTTCACTTTTTAGCTTTTTGCAGGCCAAGATTAGTTAAAGCACAAAACTGGAAACTGTAGGACTTTACCTTGCTCTGTAGTAGATTGTCTTCAGTTTCATCAGCTGGATTTATACATCCATCTTCGGGACTTTAGTGACACAACTAATTTTAGAGTGTTAGTCACCCTTGGCAAATTCTTTATGTTTTGGAGGGAGGTGTCAGAATATTTCAAACACTTAAAATCATCAAACTCTAAATCATCTTCTGGAGATGCCATCTCTTGCCATTGATATTAGAGGACACCTAGGATAATGGGATCAGGTGCTCAGGTCACTTGGCTTAGCGCCAGTGCTGTTCAACGTTCCTACGAATGAGCTTTCCTAGTTCCCTCTTGGCAGTTAGGCAGTCTGGCTCTCTGATATCCTAGTCTGCTTCCTTGCTGTCGTATAGGTTTTGCTCAAAGATTCCTAATGCACAGGTGGAAAATACTGAGTCAGTTTAGCAGTCTCACCTCGGCTATATCTCTGGGGAGAAAAATGAAAAATTGAGTCATTGTACTTCAGTTGCCAACACCGTCTCTCTAAATAATTGTCAACAGAACCCAGGGACACTTACTGTTAAAATTTTAAGATCAATTTGTGTCATAAAACACCACTGTGTGATTGCTGCTTGTAAATTTTGGCTTCATAATAACAGTCATTATGTGATATTCATTGTGTCATAATGGTTTAACATATATATGCACTGTGGTTTATTGATCCCTTTTCATTAGAGGAGAGTTTTGGCAAGTGAAGGGAGGGTTATTAGTGATATTTTCTGTGTTTCTTCTAAGTAGTTCATAGGAAAAAACCCAAGAACTTGCTAAGGAAGTAATTATAAGCAAGACATTTTAATGAGGCTATGAATATGTATAGCTTCCTCAAACATTCACAAGTACAAAAAAGTAAATTCAACTTGCCATAGAATTAGTTCTGCAGCAGAACAAATGCACGGACATGTTTCAATATCTGCTTTGGAACAGTTAAACAATTTGACTATTTCTTCATAAAGGCGCAGAAGGCTCAGATTTGCACATTTCGCTATGTATCAGGAGCAGATCCTGAATCTGAACATAAGGAATGATTAGCAAATGCATAGAAGGGAAGAGAACAGCAATATCTTAGTCCTCACTTGGCCAAAATGTTTGGAGTTTGTGATGGGAGTGGTAGTTGACTGAAAAAATAACTGGTTTATGCTACGGTAGTATTTTGTTCTTACACTTTTGTTGTGAGGGAACAAATAGATTATTGTTAGGAGATATAATAATCTATATTTGATGTCTATCACTGACTTTTTAAACCTCACTGAGTTTCACTTTGTTGATTTTATAAATATGTTAGAAATACAGTATTATGTTTAAAATCCCCCAAATGATGGTTATGAGCATAGTTTCTCTCACACAGCTAAGGCATCCAGTATATTTTAGCATATATATAAATCTCTGGTTAGTGACACAGTAAAATACCTCTTTTTTACATTAAATTTTATGTTAAATATTTTTATGTTAAATGCTTGAAAAATTGAGCACAATTGGAATTGGCTTGCTATTGGCTTATAAAATTACAGATTAATGATTTCACACACTATTTATTACCTGCTCTATCCATGTTACTTGTTAGAATAGAAGACATTCTCTCTGAAGGTTAAACAGAAGTTAAAGGATTTTTCATTCAAAATTACATTTTGTTCTGTCCACTGCTTTTATCTGGAAAAATATAATTTTCTTACTGAATGTAAAAAGGTTTTTCTTCTTCACCTTGTAACAAAAAAATACTGGTTAAAACCAAAGAAATGTCAAACTTTTCCTTTTGTTATTATTGTTTTGCTATTATTTGCTATTATTGCTGTCTTGAATTTCAACACTTTTAAAAACACACACACAAATGTATGTAGACAGCAAGAAAAATGCTATTATAAAAGCCATACATGAAAAAGCAATTCCACAGAGTTCCTATTAACTTCAGATGAATCAGCATTTTAGCATTTATTGGAAAAAAGTTGGGGTAACAGCAGTACTAAAACTAGAGCTTTTAATGACTTTCTCATTCTGTACCTATGGTATTAAAAGACAATTTAAATTATTATGCAATAGGTAAAATTGAAATTGCAGAAATGCTGTGAAAATGCTGAGACGAATTCTTGGCATATGTGACAGAGGTCTTCGGTGAATTTATACCCACCTGAAACTAGAAGAAGACAATTTTGTATTGGGAGCAGGGTTTCTGTCATAGGAGAAAATTCAAAAGTACCTCCTAGAAATAGTGCTGCTTATGAGCCAATATTTGCAGAATAATGTGTTAAATATTCACATAGTAACACTGTGATTCATTTTATAATGGTTTTCTCTATACTGGTACAATATAGTACTGCCCACAGATGGAAGTTTGCATATATTAATAGGTTCCCTAATTATTATAAAAAAACCTCCGAAATCTTAGCTCAAAGAGGAATTCTGACACAACTGAAATTAAAATTAAGTATTCTGTTTACTTTGGTAGAGCCAAGAATTAATATCAAATTTTATTTAGTAACGTTATTCAGTAATTTTTCAGGGCAAAAAAATGATATGGACTCTCTTGTTTTTATAGTTGTTCAATCTTGTCGCTCACTTTGCTGATGTAAAACAGTATTGAAAAAATGCCATACAGTACTAGAAATGGGGGTCCCCTTACCTGTGTAGCCTATTCCTAGAACTTTCAGGAATTTGCATAACAATTAGAGGAGCAAATGCATCCAAACTGTTTGACAGCAAGAGGCTAGAAGTTCATAGAAATGCATCAGATGGCATTTAAAAAATGCGAATAAGGAGCAATATCCCTAGGCTCCCCCTTAATTTGGATGCTCAGTAGATCACAGCAGTCACTTATACTCGAATTAAAGCTGGAAGGTGGAAGGGTATTGCAAGCCTGAGTCTTCCTGATTTTGCTTGCGACCAAAGTTCTATTTACAAATGCAGAATATTGTATTAGTTTTATTAATGATTTTGTACTTCTTTCTGAACAAAAAAAAATTATGTGAAAATCTGAATAATTTACTGCTCGAACATCTCTATAATTAGCAAATCAGTTCTTTCCATGAGATTTTTTATGTTGCAACTTCAGCATAAATTCATCACAGCAGAGAAGAAAAGGCGAAAAGAAGAAAAATGTTTTCCTTTAGTGCCTAAATTCCTCTAACACGAGGCCGTGACTACCAACACCGCTACCAAGTCACCTCACCAAATGCTGTCAAAATGCTTCCAGGTGACATGCCATTAGGTTGTGATTTTGTTTGACAAAATTTAATCCTATTTCCTGAGGTGAAAGGTTCCATGCCCTATCATTTGTATAGCCAATTATCTAATTCTTTTAAACTTTGATATTTTTCTGCTTCAACACTGCTTCATTCTCACAATAGCTTATTGAGCCTAGTGAAAGCTGCACTTGCCAGTGAAAGTTTACGCTTCACGTTAATTTTTTCTTTTTTGCTTCATAGACAGACCATGTAAGATGCAGGGGTTTTATGGAATCTTTTCTTGTGTCATTTGCTTTACTTAACAAGATGGGGAAGGACAATCAAACAAAAACTGACAACCCAACAGCAAAAAACAACCTGTGTAGATTTCAGGAGGGAAGATCTAAATGATTGTCAGGATTGTCATATGACATATTATTCAATAGGTCTTTAGCTAAGGGCTTGAATAGACACAGAGTTCTTATACAACACCAGAATCGAGCTCACAAATCTCCTCAGAAAGAAAACAGAAAGTGATTGCACTTCCAAAAAAATCAATATAACGTTAAGTCCCACATCTTTTGAGACAAACATCCTTCTACACGTATCTAACTTTAGATCATAGACTTTAGACTTCATAACAGTCATAATTCTAGGATTACTAACAACTGTATTTAAAACTGAGTCTTTATTACTTTTTCATTTACTTTTTTGTGTCCTATTGGATTTGGATTAAGGGCTGACATGATTAGTATCACTTTTTCTTATGTCAGTTTACATCCTATTTTAGTGCATGAAAGTTGAAATGGGTCTTCTTTTGTTTAGTCTGAGTAATACATAGATTATTGGATTTCAGATCTTTCAAAACAATTTTTCTTAAATATTTAGCCATACCAATTTTTATAGTATAGTAGTAAAGACAAAGTACACATTGTTGATTTAATTTGATGAATTTATTTTGATTTTTTCATGATAGTTCATAAGAGCAATGAATTCCACAAGGCAAAAGATTAATAATTATTAATAAAATTAATTAAAAAATCAGAGAAGTCTATGGAAACGATCAATTTACTACTAGGTAGTTACAGTCAAGGTCAATGAATTCTTGCCAAAAAACAGACAGCAACTGCAGGGAACTACCTCCTTTGCAGACAAAGTAATTTTGTTTTATGTACCTGGAAACTTAGGTATAAAATAGATAACACTTGTAATCTAACTGAAGCGAAACTGAATATTAAACCAGCCAGAAGAAAGAATCAGAGCATGTATGTTTGCTTTGGACTAGATGGGAGTTTCTAGGTCCTTGTTTTACCTCCCATCCTTTGCCCATGGTTTTATACATTCTGTCTTATCATCACTGACAACAGTGTTGTTCTGTTATTATTGTTCCTATATTGCCTATTTAGTGACAGGAATTATTCTGTTCTTTAGCTTGGCAGAAGACAAGAATAAATGCAGGAAGGTTAGCAAGTGTGCTTTGGAGGAGAGTTGAGATTGGGAGAGGAACAAAATGCCTTTTTTTCCTTCTCCTCTGAAAAAAACTGGCAGATGGGAAGGTGTTTATTATCATTCACTGTAGTGGCCAGTCTGTTATTAAAATGAGTAATTAAAATGGTCGTCCCACTGCAGTATGTCACAAAGTGTTTGCACCTCACAGTGAAGATGACAGGCCACCATGAGGCACACTAAGAGCTCTCTGTGTGTAAGCATTGTAACAGTTACCAGGCAGAAATGTCTCATAATTTCAGATATTTAAAAAATCTGTTTTGAGGGGCCTTTAGTTTCCATAAAGAATCTTTTCTTATGATTGCTACTCTTTCCTGTAATGTCCCTTTAAACTGGGGAGGAAGGGAGAATAATTTTAACCTTATGCATATTAGAAACAAGAAATTGAACATTTTTTATATTTCATCCTTCTTTATCAAGGTTAATAGCAAGAGTTTTCAAAGCTCGATCCACATTTCTATGTTCTGACCCTGCACGGAACCTGCACTTTCATCTTTTCATATGCAGTTCTTAGCAGGGACAGGTAATGACAAAAAATTGTGTCCACAATACATTCCAGAGTCTATTTCAGTGGCTATAATAATGATTGATGCAGGTGAGGAACAGTTCCGTGACCTCTAAAGAAATAAAAGCTTGAGTTTTTACAATTTGAGATAAAGAAAAATGGACAGTAGCAGCCTCAGGGTTTCCATGTATCATGCACAAAGAAGGAGCTGTTGCACACACTCAGGAAAATGGATGTGTAAGAAGCTCAGGGAGAATTAATTTGGAGTGATGTACAAAACTGAGCAGCTGAGTGACAGAAAGTGAAGCCAATTCTCTGACTCCTTGGCTTTGTGTGATGGCTGTTTCAGAAATAAACTGTGAAAACATTCTGGACGAAGAAAGGAGCTGTCAAAAAACCTGGAACTATGATGGACAAATGAAGAAGACTCAGACTAACCTTAGCAGCTTCAAGTATTGGTGCCAATTAAAAAAAAAAAAGCCATGGGCAGGATTATTTTTGCCAATAGCTAATCCAAAAGCAGCTGATTGTGCTTGATCGATTGTTCTAAGAGTTTGTTGCGAAATATGGTTCTGGATATATCAGTATGCCTCCCTTTACTCCAAATTCCAATGGTTGTTAGGAAAGGGACATAATCAACTGTGTGCTGAAAGGACTGTAGAACTGCTACTATCTATACCTAGAGCTTTTACATTACGAAGGCGCCTGTGACATTTGTCTATTGATGAGATTTTGCCCAATAAACCAAAATCAATTCCTGCATGGTAATTGCTGAGATTAGCCATCAAAGTTTGTCCAGATGCTTAAGTTCTCTTTAGGTACATACTCAGATAAGATGGTTTTATCTAACTCAGATAAGGAAAGGAAAGCACATAATGCTTTTATTTTACATATCTGGCAGTATTTTCAAGACTAGTTTTTATGCAGCCATAACAAGTGGCAGTTTCCATGTCTGTAATAAAACTTAATTGCATTTTATAAAGCACCTCTGCTGTTTGGAATTCATCAACTTCAAGTTATCTAACTTCCTTCTACAATATGGGGGACAAGCTCTGTGGAGAAGGAAGAAAATTTCACACATAACTTGACTTTCCGCAGATTTTGAGACTCTTGCACAGCATTCCCGTAAATGAGTTATAGAAACATTAGGGAACCAGTGTACAGTGGGTAAGCAAGTAGCTGAAAAGTCATACTGGGATTAGCTATCTGTTCACAAACTGAAAAGATGAGTAAAGAGAAGTTTCTCAAGGTCAGTATTAGTTGTTGTTTTCATTAAGGCTTTGGACAGCAGAATAGAGAATGCCCTTATTAAATTTTCAGGCAAAACCCAGCAAGGACAGGACAATTGCAAGCACTTGGGAAGATTAGAATGTGAAATGTTGATTGATTGGAGCAATAGCGTGAGACAGACAGGATGTAAATCAATCAGAGAAGGGGCAAAATCCCACACATGAGTGCAATCAGCTATGTGCACACGAGATGTGGAATGCTAGAAAAGTGGAAGTTCTAAAGAAGAGAACCTGCAACTTTCAGAAGATCAAAAGCTAGGCGAGAGATGACAGTGACTTGGTGCCCTGCCTTCTGATAAAAAGTAAAAGGTTTAAATTGAATCAAGGAAAATGTTTGCTACACTGTAGAAAAAAGATTTCAAAACACCAAGGATAGTCAAGCTCCAAAACAGGATGGTTGTCACCGGAAATTTTTTGGTATACACTGACAAATAAAGTACAGCAGTGGTTTAAAGGCTCATTAATGATACCTATTTTCTGTGGTTCTCAGTCAAGCTGCTATTTCTCTGTAAATGAAGTTCATATTGTTAAACATATGTTCTCCTGGACTGTTTATGATGAACAAAGGACAAATTAAATCCCAGTATATGAAGCAACATATCTGGAATAAAAGTCTTGTTATTGTTTTAAAGACAACTGATAAAATACTTTGACTGATTTGACATTTCAGATATTTCTGAAATTTCTTAGTATAAAGATGAAAAGTTGCAAAAGTTGAAACTGGCTTATAACGTCTGTATGTACTTGGCCCCATTGTTGTTGCACTTGTAGATGTTGAATACAATTGTTGAGTATATCTGTATGGAACCTTTGAAACAGGTGAGTGAACTATAAGCATAGCTCCAATTAGACACGCTAATAGTTTTAATGGAGTCAGAAGAATTGGTTCACATGAAAAGCCATTAACAGAGCTTAGCTCTGAATTCTGGTGTTCTAAGTCTCAGAAAAGCTTTTAAACCACAAATTCTTTCTGTCCTTATTATTAGAATTGAAGGTTGCCTTCTAGCATGGTTAGATGATGCTTAAGTATTAACCAAGGCACTGTAAAAAGAAATCCTGGGTAGCTGGGTTATGACTGCTGAGAAGAATTCCTGATATTTACAGGGATATTTACAGTTTTCCCCTTCAATAACTAGTTAATGGAGTTTTTTGGTCTGCTGATGTTTGCAGAAATCCTGAGAAAAATTAGGCATATGTTTGCTTTTTCACATATGGGGCACAATGAATTGAGGTGAAAGAATTTACCCATTGCTGAGCTGGGCTTTGGGAGTGGTTCCACTGTCTCTGTGTATACATGTGTGTGAAGCTGAGCGTGCAAGCAAGTCACAGCCAAAATTGCCTCCTGTATTCACTATTGTGAAAGCAAAATGGAGAATGTTCACACAGCCCTTTTAAAATTATACTTTAAGGGTTTAGACAGTTGTGAAAAAGATGAAATAGCAAATCAAGAGAATAACATAGGTGTAACACATTCACATGTGAAATTGGCAGTACTTTTTTCTTTCAAAAAACCCCCCATCTTTCTCGCTATTCTACTCCGTTCTATTGCTCTTTGCTTCAGATGCAAAGTGACCTAATTATTAGTGTAGGTGAGAAAGAACGGCATTCAGTCATTTCACAAAATGACTCCATGCACTAAATGCTTGTTACTTTATAGTATCAAGCAAACTTACCTAACAGGCTACTTACAATAGAATATGAGTGTGAGATATGTCCTACCCTTGGTCAAGACAATAGGTTAGTTAACTGCTCTGGGAATAGGAAAGAGGACCAGCCTTTTCCTGTAAACACTGTCCAGTGCTCATGTTCTAAAGGGAAAGCATTATTGTGTTGCGTAATTAGGAACAGGAAACAAAAGAAGGAAGCCAGTTAAATTTGTGTTTGCACAGGAATGGGCAGCAAAATCTCTGTAACTAATGATGGAAGAAATAAATGTTGCTCTCTTTAGCTGCAAAGTTTAAGTTTGTCAAGAGAGGTAATTTGGTCATAAAGAGTAATGACCTGGGAAAAAGGAAAAAAGAACATATAATCAGGTCTTAGAAAAAAAAATGTCTGTGTGTTCATTTGCCTCTGGAGTAAAGACCTGAGGCTGGTTGAGGGGTTTTTTTTTGGTAATGTTCTTGTTTCTTTCTTCAAACTAGATTTGTATGCCAAGAGCACAACTGCTTTTCCTCTCTGTCTGTAACTCTAAAGGTTGAAGTACACAGTGTGCTCTTTGCTGAACATGGAAACATTGTGCATGCTGGCATGTGATTTAATGCAGAAATATTTGAGGGATTTATGAACTTGCTGGGCAGCTGAAGTCAAGGATTTCAGTTGAATGCATACTTAGGTATGCAGAAATGCTTGGGCTGCCCTTTTTTATTTTTCTTCATTGAGTAAAAGCTTTAAGATATGTGTTTCACTCTTAGTACTTTGAATAATTAAAAGTATCAAGATTAAATTTCTCTTTCCCTAACCACTCCCAGGTCATGTTACAGTCTGGTGACGTTGTCAGTAGGTCAGTGAATTGGCCAGTCTACCAGGTCTTCATCTTAAATCCTCCAGTGGCCTACTCTTAACACTTGAGGATGGGGTCCTGTCTAGCTGTAGACATACTGGTGGAACTGGCGGACTTGATGGAACAGTCCCATTGGTTCCAGCAAAGGAGGGGAGGTTGTATCTCAAGAGGTTATACTATATCTTGCAGAAATGCTTGGATGTCAGGAATCCGTCACAGCTTTTACTCAGTTGCTTTCTTTCTCGTATCATTCAATGTAATATGTAACTGAGAGCAGCTTGGCTAATGTTAGGAAGGCAAACGCGTTCCAGCTAAGTACAGTGGGTTGTTCAGCATAGTACGTCACAGCTGTAGGAAACTAAGGATGACGCAAAAGGCAGTCACCTCTGATTGTAAAATACAAGGTGCTGCATGTTAATATTATATTGGAATAGGTGTTTGAACCCTGTGGTGTGATTAGTAGTGTTAAGGGAGCGAGCAGTTCTTGTTGAGTTGCTGGTGTAGTTTTGATGGTGGTGACTTCATTACCTACCTTTCTAATTTGTCCAGAAGTTTCCCATTCCACGAAGGTGATGGAGTGCTTCTTATTACAAATCACCTAGCTAGCCGCAGCTTGGTGCTTCAGATGGGACTGGAGAGGAGAGATGCAGAAGCCGATCCGTTATCAAAAGACTAATGGTTCATTTCAGTGAACGGTAGTCAGCACATGCCTCTCCTGCAGAACTGATTTATTTTGACAGTCCACCCTGGTAGGCTGGTAAAGACTGTTGTCTGTTTGTCAAGGACACATAGAAATCTTTGATCTACAAGTTACATTCTGCACACTGTGCATAACCCTTGAAAATACTCTCCTTTTGCCTGCAACAGACTATGTGAAAGTAAAGAAATTGAGTGAATCAGTAACAGATGTTTTAGAAGGAACTTGTCACCGTCTAAAATGGTAGCAAAGTCAACATAGTACCAGCTCCCTTGCAGAGCTTTTCTTTTTGTGAAGAATCTCAGACTTTTTTTTCCAGAATTTTTTTCCTCTTGCTAATTAGTTTTTTTTCTGTGTAAAGCTGGCAAAACATTCTAAGTATGTAGGATTGGGAAAACAAATTAAGACTTGTACATGTTTACAAATAGGTGAAATCAGATCTGATTTTGAGAAAAGTACGGTTCTGTTCATTAAGAGTCCTAATTCCATTCTGTTAACTGGCCTGTTTTTTTTAAGTTGTCACAGCTGAGATGAGGTCCTTGACAAAGTTTTCTCTTCAAAACTTGTTTAAAAGATTTCTTTGTCTTAAGGTTGTATTTAGCACAAGTAAACCAAAAAGGAAGATAGCTCACTGAAAGGCAGTTGCTTCAGATCCATAGCTTGTAAACAAAAAACACCTGGCTGACATAATGTGCAAAGAATCCAGTTGCTCAATGAATGATTCAATTAATTGGGCAGTTTAGCATTAGTGGCTGCTTTCTATGAAAGTATTATGTGGCAATCACAGTACAGAACTAGCAGATGGCAACTGTGGGGTAGGACTGCCTAGAAAATAAACCAGTTTTGTTGAAATGGTGAGGTTTTGACACTTCTTTGGTACACTGTAATGAAAATGATACTTTCAAAATGTGAGCATTAGGGATCCAAAGGACTGTGTGAAAATTTGTTTGGAGTTTATGGTAGCGAATAATTACACGGAGAACTATGGTGGGGAGTGTCTCATAATTACTGTTGAAAGTTGTCCGCTTTGTAGATACTTACTATTAATTTTCTCACACAGAGAAAATGATTTAATGAGAAAGCATATGAGAGCCTGGGTCTCCTAGGTTCTGGGGAATTGTCCTGGACCCCAAGTTTGCCAGCTGAGGTGAACAAGTCTCTCTTACTTTTGAATAGAGCTCTCACCAGGGATCTGAAATCTTTCTAACACAGGTTTAGCTACAGCTGGTACTGCAGTTTGAAATTTTTGATTAGTTTATTTGTAGAGATGGATTCCAAACTGCAAACAACACTGTGAACAGGTATTTTTAAAAGCATTGGCTGTAAAATTAAAGAAATACACTACAAACACACATTATGTAGTTGTGAGGTGTTAGTCTTCCAATTTTCTGTTCTATTCTTTGCAAACGTTTTGATTTTATTTATGAGTCTCCAAATAAGGATTACCTTCCCCCTCAAAAAAACATCAGTGAACCAACCTTGGCAGTCCCATCAGCTGGATCTACAAGGACCACCAAGTGCTCCATAGATTTACTTTCTGGCACAGAGCTAAGTAATTTCATGGAATCTTTTATATTTTATATCTCTTTTTGGATATAAAAGTAATCTCCATCTCAACAACAAAGCTTTCCAAAGTTTTGCTGTTGGCTTCCACAGTACCAGGTTTTCACTAATGTATGTTTTTGTTGTCTTGCCAGTTGCCAAATGAATGAGTGAGGGTAGTGGCTTTGGACCCCTAACATTAATTCCATTAACTTTTTATTTTTGAGCTAAAGTCTTTGTTGTGTTAGTGAATAGGCTGTAGCAAACTAGTGCACCACTGTTAGTGTCTTCTGGACTTTTATAGGCATGATGACACTTGCAAACACAGGTTCATTTCTGTCAGGCTTATGACCACCAAACATAAGCAATTTAATATCTATCTGAATTACAGACACCTATGACTATTGCGACCTGTTGTTTATCTGTTATTCATGAGAAATGAATAGTTATACAGCAAAGATTTACTGGTACACAACGTTTGACTTCTGAGGTGATTGCTCATGTTTATATCTTTAAGTTGTGATCCTGCCAATTTTCCAGTTCAAGATCTTAAAATGGGTGAATTTTCCAATAATAGCCTAAGATTGAGTGTTTATCAGTGTGAAACAATCATTAGTGTGTTTATGAAAGAGCAGCTCAGTATGGAGCAAGCACAGAATGAGCTACTTTAAAATCGCCAACATTGTGTATGTGCTTTGCAATATTTGCTTAGTGCTAATTCTCGTCTGTGTTTCAAAACCATGATTTACAGATCGCTCCATAACTTCACATGGTTGGTTGGACCTGCCTATTTATTCTAATTGTTTTTTTGTTTCCAGTCCCAAGGTGACCACATGCTGCACGTTGATTAGAACCATGCAGCACTTTTAATAGAATGTCCTGTTGCCCTGACAGTAAAAAGCACTGCTATACCTTTGCATGGTTCTAGTAGTAAATATTGTTCTTAGCTACACTATTCAGGATTGAGGCTGGCACAAGAAAATGAGATACAGGCCTGAAGTCTGTTATGGGTTTTCACTGTTAATTTACCCATCTGTTGTGGCTTTTCAAGGGGGAAATCTCCAAGGATCTGTTTGGCAATGCAAATTGGTATAGAACCTGATTTTGCAGTTTTCAGTTGCTATTTTAACGGTCGTTGTCCATCACAAAATAATTTTAAGTGTTATTAAAAGAATATATTAAAATTTAAATTGGTGGAGTACAATTAGACATTTGGAAATTGTACTTCTGTATAAGTAATTTGTTTCCTGATTTGTTTCCTTGAATTCTTTCAGATATGTTTTATTGATCTTCATTATTTAATATCCCAAGTAATACATTCTACTTTCCCAGACTTTCAAAGCTTTTCTGTTATAATAATACTGTACTTAAAAACTAGTCTACCAGGTGACTCTCATTATGTCCTTTGGAAATGTTTACAGAGGGAAAGAGCTTTGAATGGTATTCACAGAAAATGGTACGTGCTGAAAAATGCTGCTTTGAGAGCACAATGACATTGAATCTTGCTTGAATTTACAGCTTGTATGAAAACACAACTTCTGACTTATAAAAGGCTTTATTTATGAAATGCATTTCTCTGGGTAAAGTTTTATTTTGCAATGTGTTGTATGTATGGTTTATCGGTAGCCATTCAAGGATAAAGTAAAGCTTTTTTACGTAAAAATATCAATAGGCACAAGATAAAAAACATTTTAAATATGCTGCAATTCAATAGCATTTCAATGCATTCTTACCACTGAAGGGAAGAAAATAACTCTGAGCACAAGTCAAAGGCTCTTTATTTTGCCAGTATTTTTGCAGTGTTGCATTTTAGAGTTACTTATATATTCCAACATTAAAACAGTGACTGAAAGGGCAGCTAAAGATTGACAGAGGAGAAAGAGGAGATTTTAGAGGAGAAAGAAAGATATGTGATAGGCTACCTGGGATAAGGATCTTGTACAGAGTAGCAGAGCTAATTTGTTGACTACATCTGCATTAAGAATGGAAGAGGAGTCATAAAGGGTCAGTCTGGATGTCGGTCCATCTAGCTCAGTATCCTGTCTCTGAATGACCAAAAGCAGAGACCTAGGGAAGAGTATAAGAACAAGGTAAAAATACATCCCACAACCTGGTCTAGTGGGGGTTGGAACTAGATGATCTTTAAGGTCCTTTCCAATCTAAACCATTCTATGATTCTATGAAATATTCTCCTAGCATCCAGTCATATGCAGCTCAACAGCTTGTGGAGGCAGCTGAAGTTTCTATTTATTTTATAAAACCAGCAGGTATCTCTTCTGTGAACTTTGCTAACCTCTCCCGGAAACCCTGTAAACTTTTACACTCTACAGCATCTTGTGGCCAGCAGTATTGTAGCTAAACTGCTGGCTGTATGAGTAACAACCCTCTTTGTTTTGGACTGCCTTCCTCATAGTTTAATTTCACATCCCCAGCTCTTTTCTTGTAAGAGATAATGGCCAATAAATCCATATACACCCTCTCCGTGACACTTCTGCTCTTATAGAACTCTGTCATATGCCCCTCAGTCATTTCTTTTTCACTCTGAAGAGTCCTAGCCTCCTTAATTATTTTTGATGCAGGAGCTGATCCATAGCTTTGATTGTCCTTGTGGTCTTTTCTGAAACTTTTCCAGCTCTACTATAACCTGTTTGAGATGGATAGCTCAACATTACATGCATTATTCAAGATGGAGGAGAATTATGTATTTATAGAGTGGCATAATGACATTCTTTATTTTCTCCTAGCTGTCCCTGTAGTTCCTGGCCTTCAGTTTGCATCATAAGCCTCTCCTGAGCTCTGAGTTGCATTTTCACTTTCACTCCTTAGGGGTAATGACCAGCTCAAAGGCCACCATTGTGTATGAGAAGTTAAGGTTGGGGCTTTTTCACCCTTAACTACATGGGTTTACGTTCATCTATGCTGATTTTTTTTTTTGCTAAATTAGGAACCTCAGCAAAATCTGTCTCCTTACTACTCACTCCTTTTCCAGACTGTTTATGAATATGTTGCACAACACTCATCTCAGCACATATCCCTCTTGAACACCATTCAAGACCTCCTTCCACTGTAAGGACTAAACCTTTGTGCCTGACATTCTGTTTCTTGCTTTTTTTTTTTTTTAAAATGTTTATCTATTCAAGGTCCTTCCATTTTATTCCATGGCAATTTACCTTCCTCAGCAGCCTTTTTCAGAAGACTTTGTCAAAGTCAACAAGATTTCCTTTATGTAAGTCCTTAGCAAATTCTTTAAAGAACCCCAATGAGTTTGTAAACCAGGCTTTCTTTTCACAAAAACTGTATTGACTTTTCCCCTAGTGTATCATAGTTATCCATGTGTCTGCTAGTTTCTAATAATTTGTCTGATAAATACATCCACATGTTGGCAAAAAGTAATTAATATTAAAAATGTGTCCCATTTCCATCAGGGCTCAAGGGCAAAGGAAAAGAAACACAACTTAGAAATTAGTAGCTCCAGCTGTCAGTAGTTTACGCTCCTAAAAAGGCAAAGTTAAGGATAGGGATAAATGTTGTCCACTGTTAAAAAAAAGGTTAGAAAACATTCAACCACACATTCTTTCACTACTAGGAGTAAACATCCTTTGCACTGAATGCTAAATAAAAAGTTATGGAAAGGATAATGAAATATTTGCTATAACAGCCAGCATTGGACACAACCCATATATCCTTAGAGACATGTAAAGGTCAGCAAACAACACTCTGTTACAGCAGTGCTCACAGAATACTAGGTGTCACTGAGCTATAGGAGAAGACATAGTTTGTACCTGACAGCTTACAGTCCATGAAAAAGGTCCATGAAAAAACTAATGTTCCAGATGCTACCAAGATTCCTCAGCTTCTGTTGCTGTCCAGACTGCTGACACATCTTATCTCTCTGGCTAAAATGACTAAATGAATGAATGTCTTTTATGGACCCTGAGTGATTTTAGGTTGAGAGCTGTGAATTTCTCTTTTGCGTGCCACCCCTGCCCTGTGGGCCATGCTGTTGGAATGTGCAGGCTGTATAATTTCTTTATCTTTAAGTAGAACTTCAACAGCCTTTAGGTGGTTTTTGGGAAGATGATTGTAGCTTCAGGCTTCATTAACTCTTTCACAGATTCTCCTGCAAACCTTAGGTTGCATCACCAGCCTATTGGAAATTGAGTTTGTTACCTAATGGGTGCTGATATATCCTCAATAAGCGGAAATAAAGAATTACGCTTCTCTATATTTCTACATTCCTACTTCAAAAGACACTAGCTTACATACAAACAAGTAGTACGTGTGTGCAGTTTCATCATACAAAATCTTTGGCTACCTTTTCTTGAATTTTATGGTCATATTATAACATTCTGACACATCTTCTTTCTACAGAAATTCCTTTTCTGCCAGTATAGAATTAATTTCTTTGAAATGGTTGGTTTTTATGAGTTGACATTTTATGATTTTATGAGATGACTTCATACAAGTTCATTTGATTTTCAAGATACAACAGAGGTAGAAAGGGAGAAAAAGGAAAATGTAAGCACCCAAGGGAACCTGAAGTCTTAATAATGAATTCCACAGCTTTGTTTTGGTACTCCAGTTGCTAGGGCAGAACGTGAGACATGACAAACGCTCCCTGAGATTCATTTTCCCTTCACAGTTCCTTCCTATGGATGTCATTACAGCAGGGGATGATCCAGCTCATAGAGTATGTGATTGTCTGTATATGATGACTCATTATATAGCTATTAAATTTTTCTGGAACTTGCATCATTTTGAGTATGCTGTGACTGTATATTTCATAGTTAAAAAAAAGAAATTTAGATGGCAGAATGTGCTTTGTTTCATTTTTCATTTCACAAGATATTATGAACATAATTTTGTGCATCATTTTATAGGAGTGTATTTTATCATTAAGTAATGGGATTTGTTTCACCTAATCCAGAAAAAGTCACTTTCAGCTCCTCTTAACATAGTTTTAATGAAACACTTGTGACCTGAAAATAATGCTGAAACTTTACTAAACAGAATGCTGTCCTTCTTGCAGTGTGATGTCTTTTTGACAAAAGCAGACATGTTTAAGTAGAAACATCCTGCTTGGAGCAAAGTCCCACTAAATCTCAGTGACCTGGGTCCAATAAAATACAACAGGAAAAGTACAGCCTCATAGTGACCTTTCTGTGCAGAACTTTATGTGCAACGCCCTAATGGTAAAATCCTCATTCCTTCCATTTTTGCTGAGTATGTCCATATTGTAACAGTAAATACATTTCCTCCAGGTACTGTACATTGCTGCTATGCTTAATCAGTTACTATGGCTTGTGTGCTGGGAGTAAAACAGCGCAGTGTACTCCCTGCCCTTCTCAGCTGAATCTTGGTCTTTCTGTCAGGTGAGTGGCTCCTCTAGCACTTCACACTTTCATATGGAAAAGAAAATTGGCACTACTGCCTCCTCTTGTCACTGGCAGCATTTTTAATGGAAGAGGAATCACCTTTTCTTTTGATGCCCTGCAGCAGGTTGGAAATACAACAGTCTCATGATGAAAAGTGCTGATCCAGTCAAAATTCACTCTGCCAGCTGAATTATGTTCTGAAGCTGCGGTACATTAAGTTGGTATTGGCAGGCTTTATGCTGGATCATGTATAGTCCATCCTCTTGCAGCCAACGTAAAATCAATGGATTCTTAGTTTTCTCCATTCAGTTCCAGAAATGGAGAGAATTTAGGACACACAGCTGTCTCAATATGTATCCATTGGCAAGGAAGGCTTCATTCAGAATACTGTACCCTGCCCTTTGTGCTGGAGACCCCCTTTTACACATTATGGTAGAAACGTAAGCATACAATCTGGGACTCTGTATTTACTTGGAGTTCCAGCTACCTTACAGTTAGTCTTGTGACAGCTCTGTCCTTCTTTGGATCTTGTCATAGCCAGTCCTATTCTATTAACTTCAAAATGTCAGTCCAGCAATATGAATTGCTTTGATCTGTTAAGTCACCCAAACATATCCCACAAATTCTTTTGGAAAGGAACACTGGCTCATTCTTAGTGAAAACTGTGCAAACAAACTAAGTGTAGGGCAGTTAATAATGTTCAAAACGTCAGTCTCTGGAGAAGTATAAAGTAAAAACAAAATTACAATAATCTATTAAGATGGCACATAGCACTTTGCATCAAATGCTATTTGTACTGTGTGCGTTGACCTTTTGCTCCAACACCTCCATTACTTTCTGTTGGAGAAAGTAATCAAGCAAAATCTTACACATGGGTCTAATTTGAATAGCATATTTCAAGATATAGGTCTGAAAAGAGACCATAATTATTATAGTATATATTAAAATCTATCATGGTATGATATTATATCACACATGCTGTCAAAAGGACACACAGTTGTGAGAAAAAAAAGCAAAATATACCCCTATCTGAACAGGCAATATTTGTACTGAAATTGAATGACAAGTGTTCAAACTATTAGTACTCTGTCCACTGCTGCAAGGGAAAACATGAAGAAAGCCCAAAGAAAAATCAACACCAAAACCATAAAAAGGTGATAGAAGAGGAGCAGAAAGAAGAATGTTTCTTCATTGAGCCTGGGAAAGAGAACCATGATCAATGGCCTTGCTTTCAACTCTCTGGCTAAGAGATCGCCTCCCGGCAGCAGTCCATGCCAATATTGGGTGACGGTGTCAGAGCGAATAATAAATCTGGCTGAAATTATAGGCAGTTGTTTTAGTTTACCACTTTAACAGAACTGCAACAAAAAAGTAATTCTGTTGTATGTGTTTATTTATTTATTTATCTATCTACCATCTATCTATTTATTTATTTATTACAATTGAGGGCTTCAACCGCTGACAACTAATTCATTGAGTTTGATTTATGGACTATGGAAATAGGAAGGAAAGGTTCAGCTTTGATCTCTTGTGGGCAGTTGAAAGTTTAACAAATGTCCCTTTGTCAGAAGTGATTAGTTTCTGTTCTCTGAAATCTATGTGTCTTGAAGGTGCAGATCCTGGGTGCTCTTCGAGGTGCTTTGATTTTCCACTGAAAATTGTCGCTGCTCCTGGGAACAGTGTTGTGTGTTTCTCTCTTCCCAGCTGAAATGCTGAACCCTTGTGAAGAATTTCCTGCCTGCCCTAACATCTGCTTTTTCTAGCTAACCAAAGAAACCGAGTGGTTAATTAGTTTTCTAGCTGTGCTTATTCCTCATGAAATGTTACTAGGACATGTATCTTGTATGTTTGCAATTTATCTGCTCAGCCCACAGCTTTATCAGCATGACTGGAGAGGCAGCACAGGAGTAAGTAGCTGGTAGGCAAGAACACCCTGAAATGGCACTGCCCAGAAGACGGAGACATGAAAACATACATTTAGTATGTGACCCTGTGTTTAAACAGAGGAAAGAAAGTACAATTGGGAAATGATGCCAGCTTAGTATTAGAAACCCCCCAGTGAGTTTGGAATCGAGTCTGATTAATGAAACTTCTTCCATATGCATCCAGATTGGAAACACAGGTTTTCAAGGCATCTTGAAGAATAATTGGTTTTGCACTGCTAGCGTGACTTCTCTTCCAAGTTTATTTTCTACTTAACTTTTTCTTATTCAAGAATGGAATGTAGTTCTATGTCTACATGATTACTTTCGTAAATGGGACCCACAGCCTATAAAACAAGAAGCATTTCTAAAGAAATGGTCCTTACACCATTTAACTATGAATTCCAGCACCAACTATTTAAAATCCAGATCCAGCTACTGTTATGGGTATGGAAATATATCTTGCCTAAGAATGAAACTGGGGAATAGCTTTCAAAGCAACTGACATTGCTGAATGCCCAGTCTTATAACATAAAAGAAAAAAAACCAGTTAAACCCTTAATATTGTTTAGTTTCTTTGCCCTCATCAGAAGTACAGAATGTATAATGCTGTCCACAGCAAATGATCATTCTATTAAAAGTTTAAGGCTAAGCCTAGGTTTCTCTTATGAGAGTTTTATCCCTCAATTTATTTCCTTCCTTCCTTCCTTCCTTCCTTCCTTCCTTCCTTCCTTCCTTCCTTCCTTCCTTTCTTCCTTCTGTCTTTCTTTCTTTTTTTTTTACTTCCTTCTTTTTCTTGT
>VUYV01000001.1:3828214-3864277 GCA_008711295.1 Anarhynchus alexandrinus
CTTCCTTCCTTCCTTCCTTCCTTCCTTCCTTCCTTCCTTCCTTCCTTCCTTCCTTCCTTCCTTCCTTCCTTCCTTCCTTCCTCGTCCATTTTGGTCAAAAGACCTTCAAAAAGTTTTCATATTCCCAGGGCTGTATGCAATAAGAACTCTTCTCCATTGCGGCAGAACACATCCCAGACACAACATGCCAAGTCTAGTGGCAAAGATTTGCTATACAATGTAAATATCCAATCAATAAGATAGATGTCTGGAGTTAAATTATTTTTTTTTAAGTGAGCAAATAACTTTGGCATATTTTCTTCAAAGAATACCTCAAATGCAGCAAAGTCAGTCAACATAAGGCCATGGGTACCTGCTTGAGGGTAGGATGGCTCTACAGAGGGATCTGGACAGGCTGGATCAATGGGCCGAGGCCAACGGTATGAGGTTCAACAAGGCCAAGTGCTGGGTCCTGCACTTGGGTCACAACAACCCCATGCAGCATTACAGGCTTGGGGGAGAGTGGTTGGAAAGCTGCCTGGCAGAAAAGGACCTGTGGTATTGGTAGACAGCCAGCTGAATATGAGCTGTCAGTGTGCCCAGGTGGCCAAGAAGGCCAACAGCATCCTGGCCTGTATCAGAAATAGTGTGGCCAGCAGGACTAGGGAAGTGATCGTCCCCCTGTACTCGGCACTGGTGAGGCCCCACCTCGAATCCTGTGTTCAGTTTTTGGCCCCTCACTACAAGAAAGATGTTGAGGTGCTGGAGCATGTCCAGAGAAGGGCAACAAAGCTGGGGAGGGGTCTAGAGTACAAGTCTTATGTGGAGTGGCTGAGGGAACTGTGGTTGTTTGGCCTGGAGAAAAGGAGGCTGAGGGGAGACCTTATCACTCTCTACAACTACCTGCAAGGAGGATGCAGCAAGGTGGGGATTGGTCTCTTCTCTGAAGTAACAACCAATAGGACAAGAGGAAATGGCCTCAAGTTACACCAGGGGAGGTTTAGATTGGATATTAGGAAATATTGCTTCACTGAAAAGGTTACCATGCATTGGAACAGGCTGCCCAGGGAAGTGGTTGAGTCACCATCCCAGGAGGTATTTAAAAGACAGGTAAATGTGGTGTTTAGAGACACGGTTTAGTGGTGGATTTGGCAGCATTAGGTTGGTGGTTGGACTCGATGATCTTGCAGGTCCCTTCCAACCTAGACTATTCTATGATTCTATGATTCTTGTATTTAGTCTTTAAATTAAGTTGTGATATTAATCTCAATTAAACCTAGCTGTCTCAAATTTAATTTGTTATGAATCTTGCCATCTATTTCCCCATTTTAGCTGGTAGCAGAGAACTGAACAGCCGAGTCAGGTGAGAGGTGCCAATCTTCTCCCTACAGCTGTAGAAGAAGCCCAGATAATTATTAGACCACTGAGTTTATATGAAGCTCGCTAGAGATGAGATGTCAGAGAGGTCTGTTAAAAGTTGTTTGAAATGTGAAATTTTTAAAGTGTTTTAAATGCAAAATTAGAATATTAACAAAAATCTGCTAAGCCTTTCATTTTTGCTTTTTTGTCTGTACAAACACCTTGAAGTTATCTGGGACTGTTTCCTCTAAAAGGTACTTCTGTATAGTCTATTATCAGACAACATTAATGTATGTGAAATAGGCATGGAAATCTAAATTTTAGAAGGTGTACATGACTATAATCAAATCAAAACTTCGTTTTAGCTTTCGGAAGGATTTTGACTGTCTGTCCTTAGTTTGTTCTTCTCTGAATTCTGTAGTTTAATTTCATCATTCTGTAGTAATCCCTGCTACTGTTGTGATTGCTCTATTTGCTCTTGGTTCTGTAGTAAAATGATAAGGGTGATCATAATGGATTGACTGCTACACCGGATGAGCAGCTGTCCTCAAATGTATGGGAAAAGCCTGTGCTAGGTCCTAGAAAGTATAGATACAGAAACATCCCTAAATGCTATGGGTTGTTTTATGTAGGAGGTCAGAGTGGGTGATCGCAATGGTCCTAGCTGTAATTTGTTCTGTTCATAGACGAATGTCAAAACAAACCTAGGAAACAGAGAAGAACACTGCTGTGACTTAACTGTACAAAAAAAAAAAAATCTACCCTTTTCAATTTTGGGATCTTTTGTTAAAAATCAGAATTGAATTTAAAGCTCAGATTGGCTGGGCCACATAGTGGTGACCTGAACGATTTCACATCCATCATAAGAGTTCAGTATGTCTTGACAGGAACAATGTGTTGAACCAACATGCAAAGAGTTATTGAATTAATCTTCTTATTAACTTTTATGGAACTATTGAGCACATACAGTGTCCTATTCAAGACCTCCAGTTTTGACTGAATAGCTCTTGATTCATTTAGATGACTGTCAATCTAGACATAATGCTCAAGAAATGAAAGGCTCTTAATAACATACTTTTTTTTTTGTAAAAGGAATCCATCAAATTCACACAATGGAATTTTGATATATTTATATATAAAGTTCTGCTTTAAGCACTTGCTTTCCACTAGAAATCTCCTATTGGTTTTAAAACTAGAGCAAAGTTTTACAGCTGATTTATAAATCAGTGAAGAAACCAGACAGTGTTATCATGGCTGCAGTCCTCACTGCAACGTGAATGGCATTACAACCACTGCACATCTCAATGTTTATTAAGGGTGAAAAACTAGGGCCACTCTAAGTATGAATTTAAGTTTGATATGCAAGGAAGCAACAAAAAATGCAGCTCCAAGATAATTTTAAAAGTTTCCTCTTGTATTATACATGGTACCAGTTTGGTCCTGTCATTTATTTTAAAATGGACAAAATATGCCCAATCTGATACCAATTCCTGTTTCAGGAAGTCTCTAAAAGTCACAGCTAACCTAATGGCAGGGAGGTGGTTCCCTTAGACTCAGTGGCACTATACATGCACTGCTTTTTACGTATGCCTACATGTCTTCCTGTACAGGAGCTGCATGTCTCTGCATCTAGTGGGGAAACATGAATGCCATCCAGATGCAAAGTAAATCCTTCGGGGGGCAGACTGAATTTAGTAAGACTGAATGTGAGTGAAGTTACTTGTGTGGCCTGATGTTCAGAGAGCAAGGATGGTCTAATGGTATAACAGGTACAAAGAGGTATAAACAGGTATAAAACCCAACTCTGTAACCTAGAGGGCCTGATCCTTTGGACATAATCAAAAGATGCTGGAAGCCCATGGCCAGCCTTTGGATCAGCACAAGGCACAGAAGGCACTGTCATTTTATCCAGAAACACAGAGGCAGGATGGGAATGTATGGGTATCAGCATTTTGCTTGACAGATTACTGGTTAAACCCTCCTGGGAACTGGCAAACACAAGTCTCAGTGTCTCCTCCAAATACAGGAACTGCAGCACGTTTTCTTGCACCCGGCCCCAGAAGAGTCTGGGTGGACGAGACCACCCCCCTTCCTTCCTTTATTTAGGCCAGGCCTTTATAAACAACGAAATTTGTTGGTGCGTATTTCTAGCCATTGGCCAGACAAAAAGCTTAAAATTTAGTGTCCTGTCAGGGTTACATGCCTATTTTCTACATGTTGTGATGCCGCTGCCACAAATCTATAAGGAGCCTGAAATCCTTGATAGTATATAAATGCAAATGCTGCTTTTTCTTCAAATATTAGTGGTTAACAGTTCTTACATCGAGGTGTTTCAGAGGGAAACCTAAGATTTCAGTAAACTCAGAGCGTGTAGTAAGATATGAATTTGCCCTGTCCTGCACATGTTTCATTCTTCCTCTTTGTAGCATAATCTGGAGTGTGAAGGGCTGTGTTTTATATGTAAAGGAAAAATGAGATTTTACATTGGGTAGGTTTGTTGAAGTGGACGTTTCTCTGCTTCAGTTGTGCCATTGGTTCCAGTGTTTTTAATAGATACTCAGGGACCTTAACCTCTGATTCCAGACCTGAACCTGTGTTAACTTTAAATGTTCAAAATCCTAGTGAGAAACTGGCTTTGAGGCATCGTTAAGGATATGCGTAGTGTAGTGACAGAAGCAGAAAGATACACAAACTCCCTTTGTTTTTCCTTACATAACAGTAAGCACTGTCTTTTTCTGTGAATGTGAACATACCGCACACTGTCTTTATGACAAGATTTTTTAATATGCATACTAGTAGCTTGGTCTTCAAAGTGCTCAAGGCACTGTGTAGTGGCTAAGTTAGCCAAGTCGCCAAGTGACCTTTGCAAAGAAACTGTATTCAGTCTTGGATAAACTTGAGTAGCTGTTGGCTCAATGTTTGAATTTGAAGGCTCAGTTCTGCCAATCCTTTCTATTCTGTCCAGCCCTCTAATTTTCCTGTGTTCTTCGATATTTCAATGAGGTCTGCATGGACTGATCCGTGTGCCTGTGAATAGCTCTTTGAAGGATCAGTTTTGTGAATTTCATGCAGAGGTTTCTTTTGGAGAATACTGTTATCATTTGAAATACTGGACTGTTCTTCATTTGTTACTTGTAACGCACACCAAAATGATATTGTGTTCCCCCAAAATTCAGTAAACAGAATATTTTGTTGCTCTAATAAAAATAATAATGTATGCTATGTTGAATTTCATGGGCATAATTCAGCACGCAGCTGCATAATGTGGCTATTTAATTAATATAATATATTCTTTTCTGCATGCTGCTGTATGATTAACAGTCCCCGCTGAGACATGTACTGTAGGTACAATTGAAATGGATGAGCCTAATGAACGAGGATATTTGCATTTCATTACTATGTTGTATAATTTCACTCATAAAATTTTATGGAATTAATTTAGCATTATTTTCTGCAGATGATCATGACAATAACTTTTTTGAACTCTATGAGAAAAGTTGATTGAAAACACAAGCAAAAAACACTCAAGTTCTTCAACTCACAAAAGCTTCAGATTTCTTGTGAATTTCAGCTTTTTACCTCTAAATTCTTTCAAGGGACTTCGCTGATCAAGTGCATCCCTAACCTACTGCAGCTGAAGCAAAAGGCAAAATTCTTGTCAACTTTATTTTCTCATCTTTCTAATCTCCAATGACTTGCTAGGAGGAGGTAAGGGGAATTTAATTCTCAAAGCAACCATTAGGTTGATGGAAAAGCTCCCTGGAAGATTAATTATTTCTTGTGTAGAAAATGATCCAGCCATGAGTTGGATGTAAATGCAAAGTTAGTGTACTTTTCAGTTCTGTTGTTTGCAATTATGGATGTGATATGCTGAGCTGCAGGACATACATTCTTGTTTCAGAAACAGCCCTTAGGGACAAGATCAGAAATGAGGAGGAAAAAGTTCTGGAGCAAATCAGCTATGTGTCCAGAATAGTCTACAAATGGGTTAAGCTCTGCAGACAGGTTCACACACTTTGTAGCAGACCAGGAAAAGGCATTACAGCAGCAAAATGACTCCCCGAATTTTGATCATCTTCTTCAGTGTAAGTGTATAAAGTTTCATACTGGCTTTTGGTAAAATGAATACATTTACCTTGACATGAGTTTCCCCCTAGTGAAACTCATCCTTTGCTAGCAGCTGCCCCAAAGTGCCATCCACAGACAAAGCCATAGTGAGAGAGTGATGGCACCCAGGGCTAACCTCTCCATGCAGCTGCCTCCAGGTTTGTGTCAGCTGCTCTGCTGGCTGCCTGCACCTCTGCCTTCTGGGCAGTGAGTGAGGCGAGCAGTGAACCTCAGTAACATATGCTCACATGTGACATCCCTTCAGAGGACGTGCTGACTTTGCTGCAGCTTTACTTGAAGGCTTTGAGCAAGTAGACATACAGGTCTCCCATCCAATAAACATTTTGCCAGGGCCAGCTGTATGACAATGCGTATGTTTGGGTGAGGACAAAGGAAGCAGCAGCAATACAGCCATACAACTCTAGTGGAGAGAAAAGGACTGCTTGCTAACTTCACCTGGCAGCGTCTTTTCTAGTGGGAATGAGGGAAAATGCAGGGGTTACTCGTCCCTGCATTTCCCACTGCTCCTGAGAATAATATCTCTGCGTTACCAGAAAAGATTCCTTCATGGTGCAGCTCTGTGTGTACTATGATATCCTTAGGATTTGTCTGCACTGCAGAGGTAAAATGAATAAAACTGTTTTATTCTCTAGTGGTTATATGTGTGTTGCACCTAAATTCTGTCCTCTTCTCAAGCCAAAATGCCTAATTAAAGTTTACAAATGCCTATACAGTGGTTGAGCTGTCTGTGGGATGTAGCTTATACGTAATTCCCCAGCCACTACCACTAGCACCTGTAACTTATTATCATTTTCTGTTCTAATGCGATTTAAACTAACTTGTGTGGAGATAATGTGAACATACATAAGTCAAAGTGATTCTACATTAATGATTTATTATTAGACAGTGGTAGAAGACCTCCCATGCAATGTAAAATTTCTTTATATCAGTAAGTGAAGGCAGGGTTGTGCAGAGCTTAAGGCCAAAAGAGACATTATCATCACTTTTTTCTGAGTTCCATGCACTACTTCTTAAATCAAGCTCTATATCATCTGAAAGAACTAGAGCATAGATGTATTTCAGACAGCTGATCTTCACGTAAAATTTCATCTCACAGGAGAAGGAAGCCAGAGAGGATTTTAGGCTGATGGCTTCTAAGGGGAACAGGAACTATTAGGATACTTTCAGCAGGTGTAGACAATTGAAAGCAGTTAGCAGAGCAGTCCATTTCATAGATGTGCTAAGGCTTGTAAAATTTTCTGTCTGCATTCAGCTGTCAGGAATATATAACAGCTTTGACATAAGCTCCCATTTTAACATGAATTTTGATTGACAGGGATGTTTGTTGTACTTAACTCTTGTGTCATATCTGTGTATAACAAGGCTTTTGACTGACTCTATTATGCTGGTGCCATTACGCTGCATCTCAGAGCAGTGCTTAAAAGACTACAAAGATCTGAGGATCATTCAGGGGATACAAAATCTTGCATTTCAAAAGAGTCCCCACTTAAAAAAAGAAAGCAGAAAGTTTGTTTGCCAGCTTGATTATGTTTTAGTCTTTGGTTCAATTTGTGGCTTGAAAGATAACAGTGCAGAGGCAGTGCCTGGAAGTGCTAAATCTAAAGCAAGTTTTCAGAGTAATCTGGAAGAGAACTTACGGTGACTAGGTTAGAGTCGCATGCTCTAACAGAAGAGTAGATGTTTTCTCCCTCAGCAGTCTTAGCCACTTAGCTTTTTTAAAAAACCTAATCTAATCTCATCCTTCCTAAATGACAAAAATTGAGAAGCAAAAACAGAGCAGGTGTTCCCCTTCCTGAGCTATAACATGGCCAGTACCATGGAACACCACCACTTGCTTGAGGATGCATGCCTGGTGAGGAGGATCTGCCCAAGCCACAGCAGTTTTATATCCTAACAGAATTCCTTTCCCCAAATACCAGCAGAGAGCAGAGTCATTTCTTCCACGATGTCCTGATCTTTCTGGATAACACTCGCTCTGGCTTCCTCTCCCATGAGAAGCCAGTCGTGATTGTCCCCTGTATTGCTGGCCTTTACATTCAACCCATTGTCTTTTCAGAATGTGCTCATTTCCTTTGTGTAATCTGAATCCTTTTAGCTAATGAACAGGTCTATGAAAAAAACCCCAGCTAATTAAGATGAGGTTTAATTTATTGGATTTAAACTTTTTTCTTTCTTGTTAGTGTGTTCATTTGATTTTGCTTTATAACTATTGGCTGCTTAACTAAATTGAGCCATCTGCGTTCTAGTTTACTAAATTGGAATGACAGAAAGAAGGGACATGCGCAGTCTGAGACAAAATACTAAGGCTGTATTTCACCTTTCTTGATGTCTCTGAATGTTGTAATTATTAAAATTCAAGTTCTGGGTTTCTGGGTTTTGTAAATGATGGTGGAAAGAAGCTGTTGTAATAACCCGTAGCCTTCATTTAAGGTTTGCAAACTGTGCAGGAAATGCAACAGAACTATTTAGATGACTCTTCCTGGTGAACTCATCCAGAAATAACATAGACTAATGTCTGTAGTACTCATCCTAAACAGCTAAAACATGGATTCCTTCACTGATTTTACGACAGAAGAATGGTGTAGTCTTGCAAAAATCACCTCTGTCTCAGTTTCACCCTCTGGAAGACAGATTTTGCTACCATTTTCTCTGAAAACAACAAATCAAAATGCTTACAGAAGTTGTTGTATTGGCACTGACAGACAGAGACAGTGCTCCTAGTCTGTTAGTGCTAAATCTGAGACACGCCAGATAAAAGAAATGTTAGAGCCAGACATCTTTCTTATATTATCTTGGCATTCTCTCCAGGAGAAATACAAATGTTGCAAAAACCCCTACAAACTGGGAAAAAACAAGTTCCAATCCAGTCTTCAATTTTAATAATGGCAGTGAAAAATATTTCTAAAATATAACACAACCATATTTTTGTTCCCACTGTTAATATAAAAATGACAGCTTTTTTTCCCCCCCTATTTTAAGCTGAACAGCACTTTCGGTGAGAGCAGGAAATACAAGCAACTCTCAGAGTTGCATCAGTTCCCTGAGGTTTCCAGACCACTTTCCTGCCCCTTTAGTGTCCCCAGAACATGGGTTATTCTGGAAGGTTGTCTCGCAGATTTGGGGAGAAACCATCTCAGCTCCATTATATGCATTTAAAAAAAATGACTGTTTCATTATGTCCAATATTTATTGATTTTAGTGTCTACAGTTTCTGAAGACAGCACCCTCACTGGAAGCTCTCAAACTTTTGCCAGCTCTCAGTGATTCAGCTTACATGTGCTGACATGAGATGGAGGATGATGTTACCAGGGGCTGTAGGAACCAACTGACCCTGAAAGACGTTTTTGCAGGTGGGACGGAGATGGGCAGTGGGGTTGTCCCTCCTGCCTTATCAGTACATTCCAAATTGACAAAGGAAAGAAAGGGAATGTGAGAAAGTGGGATTTTTCAGGCATGGGGAAAGGTATTTGAGATATGAAAAACAAGAATTGAGGCCAGGAATGGAGCAGCAAGGAGAATTATGAGAGGAGGTAGTAGGGGGTGCTTAGACCCAGGTAGCTACAGGAATAATTAATCAAACGAGGTAGGGGAGATTGTGTCTCACAAGGAACCAGTAGCAATGGCACTGTTGCTGAGGAGAAATTTGAGAAGTTAGTGGTAGGGGTGAGGTGGGAAAAAACAAAAATATCTGTATAAAGACTTAGATCAAAGAGTCTGGTGGAGAATAGCGCTTGGATAGGGGAGGTAAGCGCACTAAGAGTAAGATGAGGAGATGTGGGGAGGCCAAAGCAGAGACAGGGATGAGCTGGATACAAACTGAGGGAGGCTGAGGAATGAAGGCTCAGAGTAGATGACTGGAACAGATTGGAAGTGCTGGGAGAAAGTCAAACAGCTCTGAGAGACAATAACAAATGCTAAATTCCTGCAAGCAAGTCTTCTGCTATGTTAAATTGTGCCTCATAAGCCAGCTATTTTCCTCTTCAGATCACTTTTCCCTCTATGTTTATAGGCATAGAATCGTTTTGTTTGGAAGAGACCTTTAAGATCACGGAGTCCAACTGTTAACATGGTCCCCATGTCCCTTAGCACTACATCAACACGTCTTTTAAATACCTCCAGGTGTGGTGACTCAACTACTTCCCTGGGCAAGCTGTCCCAATGCTTGATAACCCTTTCAGTGAAGCAATTTTTCCTAATATCCAATCTAAACCTCCCCTGGTGTAACTTGAGGCCATTTCCTCTTGCCCTATCACTTGTTACTTGGAAGAAGAGACCGACCCCCACCCTGCTACGACCTCCTTTCAGGTAGCTGTAGACAGCAATAAGGTCTCCAAAGCCCAAAGCCAGCAGTAACCAGTTACAATATGCACATGGGAGAAGAGAAGAGGAAGCTTGGTTCTAGCTACTGCTCCAAAAGTACCGTCTCATTTGATTGAATCACTCTGCTGATTTCTGATTTCTGCTGGCTGAACTAGAAATTGTGATGAGGAGAGGGAAGTCAACATCAGCATCGCTGGTCAGAAGAGTCATTGTATTCTAAAGGATCTAACATCCACATAAATTTCTGTCTCTGAAGTTAGACTGGACTGAAATAGTTTCATAATTCGATTTTATATTTTCACTTGATGAGCGTATATTTTGCTTATCTGCAAATGTCATCTACCCATTAACTTTAGAAGAACACAGCATATTTCTGCTTTCTAGTTAATGATGGCATTTGAACAACATATTATAGGATAATTATTTATTTTGTGATCTAAATTATTTATGTAGAGTAGATAAGTAGCAAAACACATGGCTGTGTTTCCTGAGGAACTCTTGTGCCTGTTTTAATTGCTTCTCCTCATTTTTAATTACATCTCTTTTATGGATTTTCACGGCAGTTATATATTCATCTTGTTCTTTTCCATCTAATTTTCTCTTGGTACAATAAAAATGGTTTTCTTTGAAGAAGTTGTTTGACGAGTCTAAAGCTCACTGCTTGTCACTTGTCCAGCAATCACACAATTTGCAATGTGTGTCTGTGTTTTTCAGATGCTGCTGAAGATAAACAGTCCATATGTTGGAAATTTTATTTTTACAGATGGCAACATCACATCCATTGAGTGTCAATACTGATGATTTTTCACTTTCTTGGATTTAAGTTACCTTATAATTTGTGGGTTTAAATCTGATCCTTTTCCTATGTTTCACATGATCCTGTCTCTACTTAAACTTTTACTAAATCATTGGAGATTTACAATTTATATTCACAGGACTCCTTTCTTGTCCTGGCTATTTTCATCTGATACATTCATATAATTTTATATCTTATTCATGAGTTGCAATCCCTACTAGCAAAAGAAACATGGTAAAACCTTTACAACTCTTTTGTTTGATAATTAGTATTGTTGCCAATTTCTTTTAAAGAATAGCATTTGTTTGGTAGATTTTATCAGTGGTTCTACACATTTACTAATTGTTATTTCCATTGTAACAATCCGTCAAACCTGTTACCAAAATATCTTCTTACCTTATTGCGTAAATATTTGTGTAACACTAGGAG
This sequence comes from Anarhynchus alexandrinus, assembly GCA_008711295.1. Taxonomy (NCBI): domain Eukaryota; kingdom Metazoa; phylum Chordata; class Aves; order Charadriiformes; family Charadriidae; genus Anarhynchus; species Anarhynchus alexandrinus. The sequence goes on from VUYV01000001.1 coordinate 3,839,226, forward strand.
AGGGAAAAAAATTACAAGGAAAGGTGACAACTATGAGGAAGATAAGAACAAAGAAACAAATCTGATGCAGTGAGAGACAGAAAGCCAAGGAAATAATTCAGAGAGAATGGTACTGCTTTATCGTAAGTGGCATTTTGATTAGACTGAGAAAGAGAGCTGTGAAAAGCAAAGCCCAAGAGATAGGGCTATTCAGTTTGAAGTTTCAAGGTGTGGGGAAGAGTTCCACAGAATGATCTTTTTTTAGCTCTATACAAATAGTTTTCCTCGTACACTTGATACTCGCACAAAGTGGGACATTCAGAAATCGAGAATGATATCTCTTTTTTTCCAGTAATGTTTAAAGATGCTCTTGAATTGCTTCATTTTCTAACTTTATTATAATTTTCTCAAGTACTGCTGTCTTCGGCTCCTTCACTACTGCCTTTTATGTTGAGTTAATGGGTGCACTGAGAAGTAGCATAAAGATATGCCATAAAGGATTTCTGCTACTCTTGACTGATATTCTACAAAAGTGGTATCAACGCACTTTTCCTGCACATTTGTGGAGTAGACAGCTCTCCAAACAACAAGACGTGTTATCCAGCTTTGATGTAAACCCATTACAATAGAGATGAGTTTGCAAAATCTTTTTGTGTTTTATATCCTGCCTGACCTTTTGAAAAACTGGCATAGAGGGAATTGTATAAGAAACCAAGCACCCATTAGCCACTGCTGCTAATGGAAAAATATTTCCTTATTGCATGCAGGAGGTTGGTTATATATTTTTAGGTTTTACCAGGTTGTGATGTGTCTTTGCTGGTTTAGAACTGGCATTAAAGACTGGTCCACAGAGGATTTCTTCTCACAGTAGAAATTGTGAAGAGTGAAGTGTGCCAGGCTAATTCATTTCAGAAGGACAATAATCTGGAAACATTTAAAATCATTAATATTTATTGCATGATTTAAAGGCAAAAAACCCAGTGATGTAAATGGAGGGATGATGGGAAGACTGAAAGGAAAAGAATAATTGGTGGAAAATCAAGAATTAGAACAAATTATGCAGGCAAAAAAGGAAATTAAATATAGAGTGGAGCAGAGATGAGATTTCATTGAAGGAGTCATTGTTATTGTTTGGGACCCTCTTCTCAGCACACTATCAAAATGATTTGTACCCTAATAATCGGGGTAGGTAGGGATATTTAATGAAATTTTGGCATTTTGTGTAACCTATCAAAGAGGCTTGGGAATGCCTAGTAGTTTGGTAGGATCAAGGAGAAATTAATTGGTGTTTTTTTAATACTGTATCACTGTCATGAAAACCTATGCAATAAGTATCTTCCTCAGCAATAGAAGCCCTACAACTGGAAAAAAAATAAGCAAACAAAGATGAAACATATATTTGCATATTATTATATTTGCAAAGAAAATAGAGAAAGCCACGCTATATTATTTACTATATTTTACCCAAATACAGTGTATCCACAAAAGCTTATACCTTAGGTGAGAAAAACCCATGGAAAGGGCATTGCTGACTGGCAGAAACTAGAAGCAATAACTTCAAGAGGACAAAATCACAAATGTTTTTATATACTGAATTTTAGACATCAATCTTCGTGTTTTAGTTTAATTCAGGCCTTTATATAGTTCATACTTTTTTTTTATTCCAGTGTTCATTTATTCAATAATAGCATCAGTGTATATTAACAAAGAATATAGTGACTAGCTAGTAATTTGAATCAAAAAGGCTTTCCTCTTTTCATGAAACGCAGAAGAGAAAAGTGGTCTTCAGATCCTCACACAGTGTATACTCCAGGACATTCAATATTATCAAATTGAACTTTGTGAGCATCACACCAACAGCTCACAATCAGGCAAGGGAAAGGCAGGAAACATTCTTATTTGCAAATAATAAAAGTGCTCTAACAATGCAGCTGGGGAGAAAGGAGGTTTCAGAAGCACATCCAAAGCCAATCAATGCTGAATTTTGTCAGGGAAAAGCTACTCTGAGAAGAGCTTGTGCAAAGGAGAAAATTATTTTGTTATTAGATCTCATTTCTAACTAAAGATGGATTCAAAACCTTCTAAAAAGTCTTGAATTACTCTGGTTTTAGAAATCAAAATCCAGTATTTGGAATTCTGCCAAACCAAACGATGAATTTGAACAGTTACATTAATCTTTACTTCTCCACATTAGGAATGAAGCCTCGGGGGGAAAAAAAGAATAATTTGTATGTATGTAGGAGGAATAAGGGAAGAATTTATGTATGCCAAAGAGCACTCCCCAATTCTTAAAAGAAATGGAACATACTTTGAATTATTTAGCTTCCAAAATTAATTTTTATCTCGGGATCATATGCTAATGTTTTCTGATTTTAGATGTGATGCTTTTGATTATTAGAGTTCACAGGATTTCCTTCCCATAAAGTTAATATGCTATTAAATACAGACTACTAAATGTTCAGTGAGCAGAAATTATCCACTAAAGACCTTATAGCCTTGCAAGAATGCATTACCTTGCAAGACATTATATTTTCAAACATAGTAATGTAACAGTAAAACAACACAATCAAGTATGCAGGTTGGCAATAAAATATGTGTCTTTTCCCCCATCTTAAGCCTTGTCTGGCTGTGTTGCCAGGGTATGTAAAATTTAATCTCCCCAGGTAGAGAGAAACCTCGAATTCAGATGAGTCATTATCAGGAGGAGTACTGGCTCTCCAGCTAGCCTTCTCCATCCTCTCCTACTCGGTCTGCACTTTATAAGGAAAAGCATGAGAGAGACCAAACTGCTGAATTCTTTCAAAGACATTTTTAGGTGCCTGGTCTCTGGTGAAGATTGGGATGCTAAACAGATGGAGGTGTTTACCCACAGCCCTTATTTAGAAGTGCAATCTCTGAAAAGGACTGGGTTGCTGATATTTTTTCCCTTGCTCTTTCCTTTCCCTGTTTGCTAGCGGTATGTCTGCTCCATTTCAGTATGCTGCTTGTTTGGCTTGTCCTTATGAGGCACTGGCTAGGGTGCTTGGACACTGGGATTTTGCTTCTCAGTGAAGGACTGAGCACTGAAAGCCTGAGTGCTGCAGCCCCAGCAGAAATGATCTTAAAGGTTGGCATGAGATGATCCTTCCCTAAAACATCCCTCCTGCCCAGAGTTGGAGTCACATGGGGAAGTACGAATGTCTGCCCTAATAGCAAGGTGCCCGAGTCCTTTATGAGGTCTGGCTTCAACAGTATTATGTAAAAAGTCTCTCTAATGGGTATGAATCCTATCAACTCTTAATAAAAGTAACACACTATTAAAATATTTTTCTGCTATTACCACCAAGACGGAATTGAATCAATAACGCCCAAGGTATATACTAAACCTGATATTCTATATGATGCATTGATGACTGCAACTTGTCACAAGAAAACGGTCATTTGCAAAGTGGACAGTTAACCACCTGAACTGGTCTATAAAATCTTTGCCTATTATGTATGATTTCTGTATTCTAAATTCCTCAGATCCATAACTGGAATATAAATCTATTTTGTGGGAAGACAGTTAAAAGTAACTGACTGCCTTCATACAACTTATGCGTAATACACAGTGGGGAAAGATTAATAACCTAAAAAAGAGAACTTAAAAGATAAGCTTCTATTTAATTGTTAATTAGGCATTATGGAAAGAAAAAGTATTTTACAGGTGAGAACTTCCATTCTTGGATAAAAGCTGCTGTCTCGACAGCAATTAGGATATAAAACATTCCTCTGAGATACAGCTCCTATTAAATAGGCCTGAGAAGCAAAGTCACAATAGCAGGGGCTAGAATAGCTGCGTATTAAATGTTGCTGTGAATGTGGATCTAAATTTTCTTCCACATTAACTTGACTTCCAAGGGAAATTAGGTTTATTGGATGGCACTGTATCTGTCCCAGTATCTGCCAATTTGTCATTCTCAATCTCCTTGAATAATGCTTGAACCTGCCAGCCACTTTCAACCAAACTTCTGGACAGAGGTGTAGAGGTCTCAGCAATATAAAATTCCTCAAGCTGCAGGAATATAGGCTGCTGAGAACAAGAGGAAGAGTCAAATTGTCATCCCACTATTGGGGACACCACAGAGTGAGATCAATTATGTTATTAGAAATAACAGATTCCCCAGGAGAGAGACCCTATAAACACTGTAGTCACAGGAAAACCTAAAGCAGAATTTGCACTTTAGCAGACATTAAATAATCCAAGCAAATCTCACATAAAGCCAGACTTAATAATTTCTGCTGTTAGAATTATTTGTTTAGTTGTCAAACTGTGACTGTAACAACAAATCAATGAGAGAGAGGTTTTTTATCCCATGGTACATTCCTACTCTATTCTCCATATGCAGTGGAAGGGAAGTGTTGGGAATTTTTTATCTGTGTGGTTGGACTGGCTTCCATCCTTAAATGTAACTGGCTTTTTTCTTTTGTATAGGCAAACTGATTCACTAGAAACAGCAGAAGGTATACACTGATCCACAGAAAAGGATTTTCATGCAGAACTGACCAGCAGATGCCCTCAAACTATTTGTAAGAATCCAGCAGAGAGATCATTAAGTCCATGTGAGAAACGAATATAAAGCATAGTATAAAAAGAATAACCCCCAAAATGACATAAGAAATAAAATTCTAATATTACAAAAAAAAAAAAAAACCCCAAAAAAAACAAAAGAAATAAAATTCTAAAATTACAAAAAAAAAAAAAAACCCCAAAAAAAACAAAAGAAATAAAATTCTAAAATTACAAAAAAAAAAAAAAACCCCAAAAAAAACAAAAGAAATAAAATTCTAAAATTACAAAAAAAAAAAAAAACCCCAAAAAAAACAAAAGAAATAAAATTCTAAAATTACAAAAAAAAAAAAAAACCCCAAAAAAAACAAAAGAAATAAAATTCTAAAATTACAAAAAAAAAAAAACAACCCAAAACCCCCCAAAACAATCAAACCAAAACCCACCACAGTCTTCCATGGGACTTTTCATAAAAATCACTGTTTTTTAAATGTTGTGATCTAAACAAAACTAGCAATGTTTATCAAATAGCATTTCAGTGGCAAATTTCAAGCCCACCTTTTCCTGAAGGGTGAAGAATTTTGAGATAAGCCTGACAGCCTGACTGGGCATTTAAGCAAAGGGTTCAGAGAAACCATTCCTGATGTCAATAAACTTCTCTGACTTTATTTCTCACAATAACTTAATGTAACCACTTGCATCTAGTTCATAGCCAAATTCACTGTAAGGAAATGTCTAGAAGATTAAAAGATACAGTGAGAAAACTGCAGGTCCTTTTTGAGGAAAGCATGAAGAATATACATTTTTGCTATTGTTGTAGCACCTTTTGATGGGCTTTTGCATGGCCAGCTCTCCTCTGTGTGTTATACCACACACTGTGATATGTGGGCTTCAATCATGCAATTTGATAGAACTTACGTATTACTTTTAAATGAAAGATCTTTACAAATACATGTTTGCCCCTCTGACTATTAGAAATGTGAGAGAATATTTATGAAGGCTCTCCTATGTTAAGGTAAATGGACATATATAAAACAAGATATACTAGTAATGACAGGTCTTTATTTTCTCCTTCATCGTTCTATATTTTCATTTTGTGCAATAAGTTTAGAAATTAGATTTTTCCTTCATTTCTATAAGTTTATAATGAACTAAGAGCAGAGTATTAATACAGTCCTAACAGGTAAATTCTCCAAGTTTCAAAAGACACACATTTCAATTGTCTGTATTTTCATAGCTCAAAAGAAATAATCACGTTAAAGAAATTTTTTCATGGGCTTCAGGTCTTTCAACATGCTATGCCTATCACATATTTGCTAAAATGAATAGAAGATAACATATCTGTTGGCCAGGAAATCATAAAATGTAAGTGCTCCCAGTAGTAACATTGAGGAAAGGACAGAGCTGTGAAACGTCTGACACAAGTTTAAAGGCAAAGAGGAATAAGATCTCCAAAACTGGAGCTTTTGATCCACTTTATCAATCTTGAAACTCTGGTTTTGCTTTTAAAATTAATGAATCTTGGATGAATTTATTTGGATGAAAATGACAGGTGTTAAATTTTGCCCTTAACTCTGTTTGTTGCATCTTTGTCCATGCCTGTAGGATCATTTTTAAGCACACAGTACTGAGATAAAGTGGTGTGAGGTGGATGCCAAATGTAGGTCTCATAGAATGTGCAGAATGTGTCTTTCTATTGATTTGAATCCATTTCTGTGAGTGCTGCATAGCCTTTGACACAAAAGCTCTGCTCTGTTTTGAAGTCAATTTCTGTGCTACTATGTGCTCAGGCTCCCAAAGGGAATTGCCTGCAAGGGCCCAAGATATTGTGTTTGCTGATGAATGCTCCTTGCTACCGTAGTGCAGCACAGAGACTGACTGAGTTATGGCATTGCGTTGCCAAGAGATGCGGGGCTTAAAGCCTGTCACTTGAAAGGCAGCACGTGGAAATCTGGAGAGGTCTTCAAAAGGGTGCACTGCCAGATCAGTAGAGACCTGTGAAAACTGAAAATAGGTTTGGGTGGATTTTTTGGGCTACTTTCCTCATCACTTATATACTACTTACCTCTAATTAAGAAGTGAAAGCTAACAGTGACTGCAATATAGTATTTAGGGGAAACTCAGAAGTTTTAATATTCTGACTGTACTTTATTAAATGATGGCTCTGTTGAAACTTTCAGCTTCGTACAGCTCAGATTGTAGCAGTATTTCAGTTCCTTTAGTTGCTTTTGTTCTGCATTCTTTATTTCATGACATCTTAACCAGCAGTGTTTCTAGTCACTTTTTTATTGCTGTTCCTTTGGTTACAGAGAATAACCATTAGTTCAAAAAATTAGCAGGGACCGGCAGAGCAGGGAGACAGAGGGCAGTTTTATGTGGTGCCTGTCTTCTGAATAGCACTGTGTGATGAATATGTCTGTACTCAGGCACCTGGGTCAGGTTTTTACTTCCTTTTTATATTCTTTGCCTTATTTTTGCTTTTGCTTTATTTAAATTACTATTTCACTTATTAAAAACGTCCACATTCTAAAATTAGCTTTTGTAACTAGGGTGGCTTCACTTAACCAAACTTATCTGGAATCTCACATCAAGTGTAAAGAGAGGTCAGTAAATTTTCTCCCAATAATAAGGTACCTGTTCAATACGTATTGAAAGAAATTTAACTCATGAATGCGCATTCTCTTTGCTCAAAATTAGCAATATGCCCACTTTATCAAATTTGACAAATAGTCCCTGCAGGCCAGCATAGGACATTTAACATAAATTAATTTGCCAAAACACAAAAGGGTTCTGGTATTTTTAAATCACAGTATCCTTTCTTTTTCACATTTATCTCACTCTGTTATTACTGCCAGTAAACTGGATGCTTATGTTCATCATCTTTTATGACTTTATATCCACATTCTTAGATTTGGACTCCTGTAACAACAAATTAGAGTTTGCCTCTTTTCATATAGTTTCATAACAGTCAGGAATAACCAAAACCATCTCCCAAAGACTGACAAAAGTCAGCAGATTTACAGCTCATTTTACACAAGTCTTTTATTTTCCTGCCTAAAGAAAAATATTCCATTTCCTTATCAAGTTATAAAGTTAACTAAAACATACAGTGTTCCCCATTGGTCTGTTGGTCAGTGTTGTTCTCTGAATAATAAACTCTACTAACATCAGTGGTGTATATCTTATGTATTACACTAATATCTTCATAAGAATATATTCATCTGGAATCCTGCGTGTCAACCAAGCAAATCAGAATAGCCACAACTTTGTGGTGAGAAATTATGTATTTGGCAAGAGCATGGCTCACCTGAGATGCATTAGGAACTAAGACAAAATGCTCAGTATCAAATCATTTGTTCTCATTTATGCGAAAGAGAATCCCACCTGACTTCTGCAAACAAAAGAAGAATGTCATCTTAGGGAAGTGATTATATTTCACTATTACAAGCATCTATTTCTTTTTCTGCAATCCTGTGTCAATGTTTATTCCCTGTGGCGTAATACTAATGGACTTATTTACTTTTCCTCGCTCCACATTTTGCCAGTGATATTTTGTCCTGGCTATGTGTTAGCATATATTTTATTAGGATGGTCTTTGTTCCATCCTGGAAATACAGAGTAGAAAATTATTTCACCACATGGGCTTAAATACTGATTTATCATGAATGCAAAGCACATCAATTAATCTTTCATTCTCTGTTTAAGTTGGAAACCTCTGCCCCAGCAAACCCGAGGGGACCTGGATGAAGAGTCCAGCTGCGCTATTTCTACATGTATACTGCAGTCAGTCCTATTTTACTTAAACTAGAAATGTCTTATCCCTACTATTTATTCTATGACAAATAATTGAGCATATACCTATCACTAGACTTGAACTGTTTAACTCCACTATTTGTATTAATACAGAAATGATAGAATATAGGTAAGTGTAAGCTGAAAAATCTGTCTGAGAAACAGGATAGATTAGTTTTCATTGAGCTACTACTATTCTCTGAACAAACTAGCTTAAAGGTGGCTGGTGTATGTCTACTCTATGCTGCAGTGATCACCCTGTCCTAAACTCTCAGTAGTAACACACAGAATAAATATTAGGAACTTGATTCTTTTCCCAAGGTGCACAAAATAGGATCTACTGCAGTATAAACATACTTACAGTCATGTTTAAACTGTCCACCTGTGTTTTATTTCAGTAATGCTACATCTTTGCCAACTTTGGAGTTAACAAAAAAAAAATTAAAGCAGGGCCAGATTTGGTTGACTGTTAAAGCAAAAATGATAGTTTGCTCACTTGTTTGTGCAGCTGACTGGTTTGTCAATGCAGTTATGGCAATCTTGTGGGAAAATTTTAGCTAGAAATGTTCCTGTTGTTGTTTGAGAACTGATCAAAGCTCTACATGTTTGTGACTTACTTAATGAACAATGGACTGATGGAAATATGTAGATAGGGGCTCTGAATACTGTTGTGTTGGGGTAAAAATATAGAGGAAGCAGAGCAAGATTAAAATAGCCTACAATCCTAGAGGGATATTGGATGTAATTACGTACGGCGCATTAAATCATTGTCTTATAACTTCATCTGTTCTTCAAGGGAAAGAAATGTTAAAGGGAAGTGCATAGTGAATGTTCATCAAGCTTGAAAAGACATTGCAGGGATTTTTGAGTCTTTCAATTATTTTCAGGAGAAAACACATTTCCTTTTATATACTGTTAAAGATGGCAATATCTAGGGTATCATTCTACTGCCTGAAAGGAGTTGCACTTCAGATCAAGTTTCTGGTTTGCAGTTTGCATTGGGGGTGTCTTGGGCTGAGCATCAAAAATCCACATGTGAAGCTCCCACTGACTTCTGTTTAGGAAATTGGAGTACCACCTGTTCAATGAAGCCTTTATGTGAACCTGGTTTGCATAGGGGATGTGAGAATGGTTGGGAAGGATCTCTGTGCTGCTTGGGGTGAGATCCTGTTGGGCTCAGCAGGGACAGGGGAAGGCTTTTTGGGCACCTCCTGCCTTGCAGACTCCTCAGAGGTGTATTGTGGAATCCAGCCTCAGCTGTACCATTTTAAAAGGTTTACTTTCAGCTCAGTCTTCTCTCATTTCGATAGTAATGGCATGCTCAGGAAGATAAGAGAAGGGTGTTGTGCTTTGACACAGCACTAAATAATATGCCTTAAACATGATTTAATATGAAACTCAGTGGCCCAGTCCAAAACACCTAACCTGCTCTGTGCTTAAGATCATCAATCAGCCTCTAAAGTTCACCATTTTCACATCTCCGACATTTTAGATACGAGCTTTATCTCCAGGAAATAACACTAGAAACCATTCTTCTCCTATTTCCTCCAGCCCAAACTTGTAAAGTTTGAACTCAGGAAAACAAAAGGGAGGAGAATTCATAACCCTTGTGGTATGAATTGAATCAGGAAAATGATGACTTTATTTTTCTGTTCCAGCCTGGGACTAATTTCAGTCCCGCCTGGATATGCAGAGAAAGCTGAAAAACAGGTACTGAGTAGCCAAGCAGGACAAATATTTGTATCAATTCCTTACATTTCTCTTTTGGTGGTAGTTTCCAAACTTTTCATACCATGGGTTCCCAGTCTGCTCTTTTGATTGGTAGATGTCCTTGTAAGACAGATACATTATCCGTAAACAATTAGTCTCCATGCAACAGTTTACACTGGTGAGCTGTCTGTGTGCTACATCATTATCAGCAGTGTTGCGTCATTCTTTCCTTGCTCCCCAGCCCACTTGAATATATATCTGCTTTCTTTCATTTCAGACTGCAAAGTTCTTGGGGCAGAGGCCACCTTTCATTCTGTGTTTGTACTCTCAGAAGCTTTGTGGTACTGCAAATAAATAAAGGATGATCAGGTGCTGTGAATCAGCCTATTTTACGCTGTGAATCCTATTGAATTTGAACAGCACAAATAATTCTAACATTAAACTATTGTAAGAAGTGGTTCTAGATGAGAAGAAAGCACATACGGGTTTTGTGTCAAGTGCTACCTATGTCTACAGGGGGAAGAAATGATACTGAAAACATGACACTGAAGATATGACACACAGATGCATTCTATAAGACTGCACTGCTTGTACTAACTGTACTGTAATAGCACTTGTAAACTCATGCTGTCATCCAGGGTCACTTTCTGCAAGGCCTTCAGTCCTACAAGAGAAATAGAATACCAATAAGGACAGTGTCTAAAACCAGTGTAACTTCCCCCCCTGCCCCCCCAAAAAAAACCCAACCAACTTTCCCTGTTATCAGCATTTTAAAATCATGAGTCTCATAAATATTTGGGGGGCAAGGGAAAGGAAAGGCTACATTGTAGTGATGTTGCTATATGTAAAGATCAAATTCTGCTTTCTAAAAGGCCCTTTAACCTGCATAATTTCAGAGAAAAATCTTGAAAACATGACTTGGATAGGTGAAAACATCAGCACTTTTGCAGTTCTTATTTGCTTTCTGGGCTGGTTGAAAACCAACCTCATGAAGCCCTGTGGAACCCAAGTCTCCTGTTTTGGTGTTCTTGGTATCATCAATCTTGACTCCCTGTCAAGCAGGAATAAAGCCAACCTGTAGCATGCCTCATCCAGCACCATTAGAAATGGGGATCTACGGCAGACTGTAAAGTAATTGGACAGACACTTCTTAACAGTATTCTCATCCCCTGCCAAATCCTCTTAAGATTGTCTTTTTATATGATTAATTCCCAGGGTATATTTCTGGAAATTAGCCCTCTGAAAATTATGTCTTTAAATTGAAGTGCTCCTGAGACTGTTTTCCTGCTTGCTAATATTGTTACACCCTTGTTTCTAGCTGCTGCCACCTTAACTTTATTGCATATTTCCTTCTTATTTCTGAAGAAATAACCCAGCTTCAGGCTAGAGACGGAGTGTTCTCCTCCACCTCTCTTCCCATTATACTCCATTCCTATCATACTGGAACTGAGCAGTATAGGTGACATTTGTCATACACCAGAGAAACTCATTATGCTGCAGATTGAAGCATTGATCCACTCCTCTTTCTACTACAGGTTATTGCTCTTCCTCTTGCTAGCTTGTCCCCAATGGCAACACAAATATTTCCTGCAATGCATTCTTTTCTGGGATTTAGAATCATAGAATAGTTAGGATAGGAAGGGACCTTTAAAGGTCCCCTAGTCCAATCCCCCTGCAATGACCAGGGGCATCTTCAACTAGAACAGGTTGCTCAAAGCCCCGTCCAACCTGACCTTGAATGTTTCCAGGGATGGCGCCTCTACCACCTCTCTGGGCAACCTGTGCCAGTTTTTCACCACCCTCATTGTAAAAAATTTCTTCCTTACATCTGGTCTAAATCTTCCCTCTTTTAGTTTAAAACCATTACCCCTTGTGCTATTGCAACAGGCCCTACTAAAAAGTCTGTCTCCATCTTTCTTATAAACCCCCTTTAAGTATTGAAAGGCTGCAATAAGGTCTCCCTGGAGTCTTCTCTTCTCCAGGCTGAACAATCCCAACTCTCTCAGCCTGTCCTCATAGGAGAGGTGTTCCATCCCTTTGATCATGTTTGTGGCCCTCCTCTGGACATGGTCCATCAGGTCCATGTCTTTCCTGTGCTGAGGACTCCAGAGCTGGACGCAGTACCTCCAGGTGGGGTCTCACCAGAGTGGAGTAGAGGGGCAGAATCACCTCCCTGGATCTGCTGGCCATGCTTCTTTTGATGCAGCCCAGGATACGGTTGGCCTTCTGGGCTGTGAGCGCACATTGTTGTCTCATGTTGATCTTTTCATCCACCAGTACCCCCAAGTCCTTCTCAGCAGGGCTGCTCTCAATCCCTTCATCCCCCAGCCTGTATTGATACCAGGGGTTGCCGCAGCCCAGGTGCAGGACCTTGCACTTGGCCTTGTTGAACCTCATGAGGTTCACACAGGCCCACTTTTGAGCTTGTCCAGGTCCCTCTGGATGGCATCCCATCCCTCAGGTGTGTCAACCGCACCACTCAACTTGGTGTCATCTGCAAGCTTGCTGAGGGTTCACTCTATTCCCCTGGTTATGTCATTGATGAAGCTATTAAACAGTACTGGTCCCAATATGGACCCCTGAGGCACATGACTTGTCACTGATCTCCATCAGGACAGTGAGCCATTGACCCCTACCCTCTGAATGTGATCATCTAACCATTCCTCATCCACCAAACAGTCCACCTGTCAAATCCATATCTCTCCAATTTAGAGAGGAGGATGTTATGGGGGACAGTGTCAAAGGCCTTACCGAAGCCCAGATAGACAACATTTGTAGCTCTTCCCTTGTCCACTGATGAAGTCACTCAATCACAGAAGGCCACTAGGTTGATCAGGCAGAACTTGCCCTTGGTGAAACCGTGCTGGCTGTCTCAAATCACCTCCCTGTCTGCCATGTGCCTTAGCATAGCTTCAATAAGGATCTGTTCCATGATCTTCCCAGGCACAGAGGTGAGGCTGACAGGTTGGTAGTTCCCAGAGTCCTCCTTTCTACCCTTATTAAAAATGGGTGCAATGTTTCCCTTTTCTCAGTCACGGGGGGCTTCACCTGAATGCCATGACTTTTCAAATACCATGGAGAGTGGTTTGGCAACTACACCAGACAATTCCCTCAGGACTCTGGGATGCATCTCGTCAGGTCCTGTAGAATTCCATATGTTCAGGTTCCTCAGGTCATCATGAACCTGATCTCTTACTGTGTGAGGGACTTTGCTCCCCCAGTCCCTGTCTTGTGGTCCATCCACTCAAGAGGTGTGGGAAGAGAGGTTGCCAGTGAAGACTGAGGCAAAAAGATTGTTGAATACCTCAGCCTTCTCCTTGTCCATTGTTACCAGTTTGCCACTCTTGCTCATCGGGGGGCACACTTTCTTTGACCTTCCTTTTCTGGCTGACATACTTGTAGGTGCCCTTCTTGTTATTCTTTGCATCCCTTGCCAAGTTCAGCTCCAGCTGTGCCTTCACCTTCCTGACCCCATCCCTACACAACTGGGCAGCGATCCTATACTCTTCTCAGGATACCTGTCCCTGCTTCCACTGCCTGTGCATTTCCTTCTTGCCTTTTAGTTTGACCAGCAGGTGTCCACTCAGCCATGCTGGTCTCTTGCCTTGCTTTCCTTATTTCTTATACCTAGGGCTCAAGAGCTCCTGTACTCTGTGGAAACTGTCCTTAAATATCTGCTGGCTCTGCTCTGCTCCCTTGCCCCTGAGGGCAGTTTCCCAGGGGTTCTTATTGACTAACTCCTTGAAGAGCTGGAATTTTGCTTTCCTAAAATTCGGGGTCCTGACTTTACTCTTTGCTTGACTGATATCCCTCAGGACTGCCAACTCCACTAGTGCATGATCGCTGCAGCCCAGGCTGCAGTCAGTCTTGACGTCACCAATTAACTCACTTGCGTTGGTGACCAATAGATCCAGTATAGCATTTGTTCTGGTAGGGCTGTCTATTACCTGGCTTAAGAAGTTATCCTCAATGCATTCCAGGAGTCTCCTGGATTGCCTACAGTTACAGATTATCCTAGTAAATTCTGTGCATTTGCACAGAGCTCCTGTCATTGGTAACTTGTGTGTATATCAAAGTTCTCAGAGCACTACAGACATTTTTTACATAGACATATAGGTAAAAGTTGTTTTATTGGAAGACATAAGAATTCATATACTCAAAGACTGGTAAGTCCACGACGAAATTTATTCTTCAATGATGCATCTTGCTTAGTGGTTTCAACTTTCTGCTGAAACGTTTTTTCTTAAAAAGCAAGCTATTGAAATAAGATTAAAAACCATAAACAATATTCCATTTTCTTATTTTTTTAAAATAGTGGTACTATTTTTTTTTTTGCTCTCTTCAAGAAAAAAATCCTGCTTGGAAAGCCACTGAAACTCAGAAATCCAGTGTAAAAACTCCTGTGCTATTAAAGTAGGGCTGATAATAGTAATGCCTGAAAGTACAGACAGTTTTAATAAGCTCAGTACATGGTGACACATATTGTCCATACATTGTGCTGTGTGCAGCATGAGAAGGTGGAAGGTTAGTTTTCAGTCATAACTAGGTATCAAGAGATGTTACGATCACACGAATTAATTTTGGTGTTGGAACAGGATGGTCTCTATGATAAACTCTGCCATGAACTTTCAAAAAATCAGTGAACCATTTTCACCGTAATTGGAAAACATGTGTTGGGTGGCTCACTTCAGTACATAGCTTTAGCATGTATCAAACTTATTTCATAAAGTGCTCATTATCATAATATCTGAGCACCAGAATTTCAATATTACTGGGTTTTCAGTGCTTGTTCTCCCATCTTTTTCCTGTAAGACACTTTGTTTTACAGATACTACTGACTCAGCCTTATTGATCTGTCTAAATAGATTTCTACCCCTACTTTTGAAATTAAAGGACAATAACTTCTCTGCTTCTATATGCATATCAAACATTTCATGTTTTTCATGTCAGGTGTGCTGGAACTATCATGCAAGTGATGTGCAATTGGTCAGCTCCTGGGCAATAAATTTGTTACATGTAAATTGTATTAGTTTGCTGTATATGCTCAGATCCAGTAGTTCAGGCTTTATTTAATAGGTCCAGCCTATCTTCCTGTACATACAACATAAAATTGTTGCATATGTGTCTTTCCTTGTCCCAGACACATGGGCAAATGTCCAATAATGATTAGGCTGTGTACCGTATTAAAAATAAACACTGTTCTACACTGGGAAAAGAAGGAGAATTGGCAAGTTTACATTGTCCTTACAGAAAAGTTAGGCCATTTGTTTCCTTTGGATGTTGTGGTTCTTACCTCACTAAATGTAGTTCATATATAAATCTATCGTGATTTAGGCTGAATCGGCTACTGGGGATGTGGGGCACCCTAGATGGGACCGACAGATGCTCCCCTCTACCCCTCTTCAAAGACAGAGGCAGAGGGGGGAAAGAGAGACTTATGAGTTTAGAAGGAACTAAACTACTTTTATGAAATATTAATAATAAAATAAAAAGAAAATAATGAAATATATAGAAAACCATATCAAGCTTCCAGGATGACAGTCATGTCACTGGCTGGCACTGGGGAGGTCCCAGACTGGACTCAGGGACAGACGGGAACTGGATTCAGGATTAGGGTTCAGGATTGGGATCCAAGGCAGATGAAGAGACAGAGTCTTCCTCGGACGTCGGCCATTGAAGAAAGAGGGCTGACACTTTGATCCCTCAGTTTTCATACTGAGCATGAGACAGATGGGATGGAATACCCTGTTGGTCAGTTTTGGGTCACCTGTCCTGTCTGCTCCTCCCCACAGGTGGGACCCTCTACGCTTTTCTGCTTCTGACACTCCAATGGGTGTTATAGCAATAAGTATAAGTAAGAGCCTCTCTGCATACCATCCCTGGGCATCAACTATAAACACACGTCTTGCCACTCTGAGAGCAAACTGTGCCTGCAAAATATGCTGTTAATTTCAGTAGTTAGAAGAGGCCCAGCTAAGAAGCAAAGTTACTTAACAAAATTGGTCCTGTTTTACCTCAAACCAGGACATTTTCCTCTATTTATATGAGAATTGTGCATCACATTCTAGTTTTGACTGTCATATATTCCATGTGTCTTTTTTTGCGCTGTCACTAACAAAAATGGTCTCAAAACCAGCTTGATCTCCATGTCAGGATATGAGAGTATCACTTTTTTGGAGACAAATCTATCTCATAAGAGTCTCTACATTTTAATGTTTATTTTGCTTTCACTAGGGAAGAGGGCATATTTTATTCTTTCTCCTCTCCGATCAGTGTAAAAAAGTGGTGGTGGTCCAAGACACAGAATCCCTACAGGAAAGATGCACTTTTATAGTCAGATGATGATTGTTTGTCAATATTTATCAAGAAACATAGCAGGTTTTTGGCGTTTAGATGGAACTGATGCTTTCAGAGTACTAAAAATAACATTAAATTATTCATTATGAATAATTGTATCTGATGAAAGCAACACCATTTTTCTTATTTGCAAATATTTTGTGAACTGATCCATTTTTTTCCTGGAATGTTCGGTACTAAGTCTTTGTTTAATAGACTGTATGAGCAATTTTCAGCCTGTACTGACTCAAATTTTGTTTGGTTCACTTGTGAACTGACAATGGAACACGGGTGAAATCCCATAGTCCTTTCTTCTCTTTTATCATCAGATACCTATTTAAAATGAACAAACAAAAATAAATGGGTAACAGAGACTGGAGAATAACAAATAATAGGCAGTCTTTTTAACGCACAGCTTTCCGAGTAAACAGTTTCTGAACAGCCTAAGCATGGCTCCATATGAGCAATTTAGAACCTGAATAATAAATTGGGCAAAGTTTGTTTGCAATAACTAATCACATTGTGTAACGTAACTTACGCAATTGGTATGTTGAGAGAGTTGGGGTTGTTCAGCCTGGAGAAGATAAGGCTCCAGGGAGACTTTATTGTGGCCTTTCAATACTTAAAGGGGACTTAAAAGAAAGATGAAGTGAGGCTTTTTACCAGGGCCTGTAGTGATAGAACAAGGACTAACCATTTTAAACTAAAAGAGGATAAATTTAGATTAGATATAAGAAAGAAATTCTTCACTATGAGGGTGGTAAGTCACTGGAACTGGTTGCGCAGAGAAGTTTTGGATGCCCCATCCTTATTAGTGTTCAAGGCCAGGTTGGATGGGGCTTTGGGCAACCTGCTCTACTGAAAGATATCCCTGCCCATGGCAGGGGAGTTGGAACGAGATGATCTTTAAAGATCCCTTCCAATCCAAACCTTTCTGTGATTCTATGTTTTGCCATTTGTTTCCTACTGCAAGAAGTGGTAACACATGCAAATGAATTCAGTTTAAACTTCTAGCTTTAATTTTATTACAGTAATTGTAGCATATTTAACATACTCATGATGGCAATTGATCAAGTTGTCTACTTTTAAGAAGTTTTAGCCTGTTATATTACTTACACTAGTCCACCATTTCAGCTTTTAGGACATCCCAATTGCAAAATAAGAGGTTCAGCTTAGACCACCTCTCTTTTCCACATTTTTTCCAGATATCCTGTGCATTAAAACATCATTAAACACAATGCATAAAGTGACGTGGAATTGGGAGCAGGCCCCACAACTGAGAAGTCCCTTTCCAGAGGAATGCGGTTGTCACTGGGCTTCAGAGTTAAGTTTCCTCTTTCCTGTTTTCCTTCAGTGATAGGTATCTTACATTACTTCATATTTAGAACCATAAAATCATAGAATTGTCTAGGTTGGAAGGGACCTGTAAGATCATCAAGTCCAACCATCAACCTACCACTGCCATAGCCACCAATAAATTATGTGCCTAAGCACCATGTCTACCTGTCTTTTAAATACCTCCAGGGATGGTAAATCCACCACTTCCCTGAGCAGCCTGTTCCAATGCTTAACAACCCTTTCTGTGAAGAACTTTTTCCTAATATCCATCTTAAACTTACCCTGGCGTAACTTGAGGCCATTTCCTCTTATTCTATCGCCTGTTACTAGCAAGAAGAGGTCAACCCCCCCACAACCTCCTTTCAGGTAATTGTAGAGGGCAATAACGTCTCCCCTCAGCCTCCTTTTCTCCAGAATAAACAATCCCAGTTCCCTCAGCTGCCCCTCATAAGACTTGTTCTCTAGACCCCTCACCAACTTTGTTGAACTTCTCTGGACACACTCCAGAATTTCAATGTCTTTCTTGTAGTGAGGGGCCCAAAACTGAACACCATACTTGAGGTGGGGCCTCACCACTGCCGAGTACAGGGGAATGATTGCTTCCCTAGCCCCGCTCACCACACTATTCCTGATACAGGCCACTTAGTGGCCTCACTTCAGCAGGCAAAATGGAAAGTGCTTCAGTTCAGCCTGGTTTATGAAGAGAGGATGAACAGTTTCCTGGAAGGCTGAAGATGTACTTTTGAATCTTCTCAGGTTGAAGATGGAATTGAGCTGCCCTAGTGAAGTGCCGTAATCACTTAACCATTATACAATGAAATAGGCACTCAGGTTATTTTCTCTTTTCAAAGAGGGGTGCTTTGTACTGAATGCAATTCTGACACTGACAGAGTGTTGCTGGCAAATCCTGAGCACACCTTCTGAACCCAACCTTTCACCAGACCAAGGTGTGGGATGCCTAACATGCCAATGTCACTTGACCTTAAACATCATGCAACCAAGCAGGCCACAGTTTCTCTATGAATGTAATAAACTTTAGGTGCCCAACCTACGTGATTTACTTAAAAAAACATAGCAGGACTCCTGGTTGGCAATGTGAGATTTCTGAGGGTCACTCTCCTGGACATAGGTGTCTAAAATATTATTTGATAGCATTATATAAATCTGTTTCTAATCTGGCCTTGGGTTCTTCGCTGTCTTTAGATAAAATTTGGTTCTATGTCCATACCAAATCTTGAATTTGTTTGCAGTAGGCTATACTCCTATATAGACTGTAATTTTTTTTCTTCCCCTTGGCTAAAACTACTTTTGTCAAAGAAGTAGCATCCTAGTTCTCAGGAGGAGCAAGCCAACCATACAAGAAGCTGCAAGGATCTTGAGGTCTTCCTTTGAAAATGCAGTGGAGCAACAAACATTGTTGACATAGAACATAGTGATGAAATGCTGCTGGGAAGAGGAAGCAAACTGGAAAGAGAAAATTCTTTCAGCCCTTGGTTTTTTCAGTATTCTGGGTAAAGAATTTAGACTTAAAAATCAGAAGCAAACAGGGTAACAAAAAACCCACCTGCAAATACATACACATGGTCATCTGTGCACCCCAAAAAGGAGTATTCAGGGAATCTAATTTTAGAAACGGAAATTAGGTTGGATAATTACCTGACTCTTCTAAGGAACCTTTGCTCTTAGCTCAGACGCAGCGTGAGTGCCTTATTTGGCCTACAGAAAATGTCAGGTAATTTGAGTTAGCTTAGCTTTCAGTTACAAAGAACCAACTAATTTAAAGGACTTTGCATTTGCTAAGGGCACGCAGATGGATAGTCACTACAAATTGGCTGACACACGGTAACTTTTTACTTTGTGTTAGTTTGTGTGGCTAATCCTTTTGAGTCAGAGTTTACTGATTTTCTCTGGTTTTCACAATATAACTATTTTATTTTTAAAGGAATTCGAGACAGATTTGTAATATAACATTTTTGATTTTCGGTGTCTTTTTTTATGCATTTGATGCCATTTTACATAAATACCTCCATAATCTGCTTATATAAACAGGGCATTTATGAACTGCATGAATAGAAACAGCTAAAATTTCTTGGCTTACACACAGATTAGATCATTTAGCTTGTAATAAAAGGGAAATATTTTCAACATTACAGTTGATGTTTTCTGTTTGATGGAAAATGATCACTTTCATTTAGATTTTATATCAGCAGTGTATGTTAAAACTCTCTCTGACAATTATCCCTTTATATCCTAAATCTACCTACTAGAAGTGCCATAACAAAGTGACATGGAGTTTAGTATATAACCCTTTAATACCATCTACCAAAGGAAAGGCTGTTTTACCAGGTGTCATAACAAGGGATTGCAAAATGGCAGACAGTTAATGTAATGAAGATCTTTGCCTCCTAGGTGTTTATATATTTCCTATCACATTAGGACAATGTTAACTGAGCACTGGATGCTACTGCAAAACAAATCATTACTGCTGCAGTTATCCGTGCTTAGCTAGCACCTTAACTGTTGGGGCAAAGTAACTAGTTACATTCACTGGTTTTACTTTTTCTGAGATTTCTTAATATGCAAAAAGCCCTCAATTAAATAAAATGGGGATTTTAGAATTTTAATCTCTGAATTTAAAGTAAAAGTGTGATTTTCAGTAAAGTAAAAGCAATCATACATCTTGAATTTAGAATAATCCTGCATATTCCGAGCAGTCCAGGCAAAATTTGAGAGCAAAATAACTTTCCAGGTAGCATGTCAATCGGGCATCTTTTCCTCACCAGGAGGAACCCCCATTAGGACTGAGCAACCTTTTTCTTTTCTGTCTTCACATGTTTTCTTTTCTCTGGATGATGAGCTTGTCACTGGTCCAGCAGCTGGTAATACCAAGGAATTAGCAGCCAGCCCCTCCTTGTTGCTTTCCAGCTCTGCAGGGAGCGAGCCTGGTGGTTGCTGCTCAGCTTGCTTGCTTGCTGGCTGATCTCCCATGCTGCTTCCCAGCAGTGGGCAAGGCGGATGCACAGCCAGCATGGCGCTAGGCACAGAAGAAAGCCTGGTGACATTAGGGTTTGTAAGGCTGTTTGTAAGCAAGGTTGTCCCTAGCAATCCACTCCCCTGCAGTCATTGCCTAAACTGCTTATTTCTGTAGCTGCATATGCTGAGGTTTGATGGACTGTGTGCAGTAAGCAACAGGATCCGGGGAAGCGGGAGGCATCTTTCTATGGCATTCCTAGGAAGGTAGCACAGAAACCCAAAGTACAGGTTCAGTTTCTCTAGAGGGAAAGGAATGACTCCTGTTGAATTTAGTGGCTCTGGATCCAGACTCTGATTCATGACACTGTATTTAGTATCTGCTAGAGGGATGGCAGAAGGCTGGGGGAGGCAGAGGGGGCAGCAGTTGCATCAGCTTTTCCAAGTTAATCTACCTGTAATAAGGAGCCAGCACTACTGCATACAGCACTATCAAATAAAGTGCTGCTAACACTTCCAACCTAGCCAAAATCCAAGATCTTGTATGCTTTCCTTTTTATGAGAAACTGGTAGTTGTTAGTTATGAGGTAGTGAAAGTCACATTATCTTGAAACAAACTTCCAGAAATGTTTTCTCTGATCCAACTATCGACCCTGTTTTAGCATCAATCTGTGCAACAACTCATTTGTATTTCTGCCAGGGTTACCCAGCAGTGTGGCTCAGGCAGTGCTGAAATGTCCTTCTCTCTCTGAACTTGAAAGCAGCCTCTTGCTTTTCCACCTGAGCTGTCGCTCGTCCACCCACAAATCACATTCCCTTCCAAAACAATAATCAGCAGGGATCCTCTGTTCAGATCGTACAAGAAGCTTTCGGGTAGAACTACAGGCTCAGACATACATCCTTTATCACTATCATATACAAAGGGCAGTGGCTTAGAGCTATGAATTTAAAGCAGTGTGAATTGTATCTTTATTCATTGAGGAAAATATAGACTGGCTCGTTTTTTTAATGTCTAGCTAATGTACATACTCTAATAGCACCCAGTGATAAGTTTTTAATGCTGGCATCTGCCTGTACCAAGAAAGAACTTAGCAAGCACATAAAAAAATACATCAGGTTCTGCCAAAATTACTTCTGAAAGCTGTACCATATGGTCAAAGATAAAATCTAATATTGGAAATACCAGTTGTTTCATTGCTAGCTTGAATACACGGGGGGAAATACAATATTTACCATGAAGGATTCATAATTTGACTTCATCTCTTCTGGTTTTATTGCAGCGAATATCAATGCTACCTTTTCTGATCATTCAGCTACTCAGTAGCTCCTTGGCAGATGTAATACTGCTGTTCTCTTGCAGTTAAATTTGAACAATCAGACTTTTCCCTATTTATCACAGCCCTCAAGCAATTAATGCTATCAGAAGGAAAAGTAACTTGTCAGATATCTGAACCAGCCTCACAGCTGAGCATTCTAAATAATTTTTCCAGTAAAAATGAATTTATAAGGATTTCTGCATCCCTCCTGAGCTACACAAAGATTTTATATTCCCAAATCTACTTTACTAAACAAATGTAATTGAAAGTTTAGTCAAGTCTGTTTCAAAAACCAAAGAAACTGCATATTAATTGATGTCTTTTATTCTCAGTGTTAAATAAATCCATGAGATGAACAATGAATGTTGCTATTTTATACCTATAAAGGCAAAAATATGGCTTACATATATTATATATGTGTAAATATATATACATGGCATTTCACAAAACACAGCTATTTAAACACATTTTAGCTACTTAAGAGTTCCTATATGGCTAAAGCGCTCTGGAAAATTCCATGTGAATTTCAGCCGCAAAAATCTGATAACCTATTTTAGATCCCTGAGAATCAGCATATCAGTGTGTAGATAGGCTTGCATAGCCTTATGAAAAGATGAAAGAGAAATGTTCCCCCACATACATAGATACCACACAAGATAGTCTTAAGATTTTTTTTTTTTAAATGTGAGCTTTTTATTCCCTAGTTTGAGCATGTTATGTAAGACTTAAAGTTTTACGTATGGAATCTACAGCAATCTGGGATCTGGCATCACTGCCAATATTTACCATCTTTTATTAGCAAAGTCATTCAGACTAGTCAGTTCAGAAAGTACTGGAGCTCTCATTATAACTCTTATCTCTATTTTTATCTTGATCTGATTCAAATGCAATAAAAACATGTTCTTAAAAGATTGACGTGCTGTCACTCTAGAAGAGTAGTTTTAAAAGCTATTTACTGATTCCTTAAAAGACTCATAAATAATTGGATCTGGTCCAGTAGAAGGGTTGATTAAATATACTTATTCAAATTGTGGGATTTGGGTTTCCGTTTNTTTTTTTTATTTCTAACACAATTAAGATGATAATCACCTACTGCTGTAATTCTCTGTGAATTAAGAATGAGATGAAAAATGTCCATAACTAGTTCATACCTACTGAGGAGCTTTCTTTGAGATGCTATTTGCTATTGATTAAAAAGAAATAGCAGGTAGCTATTTCGAGAGGTAATCTGCTTTTCAGTGAGTGTCAGGGGGTGCATGGTAGTGATTTTATTTGAGTGACCTTTTCAAAGCTTGGGATACCAGTATTTCCAAGTGTTTCCCTTGAGCTGCATGGAAGAGATGAGAGTTGGAAAGGCTAATACTTTGAGCTACTTTTTGGAAACATTGCCAATATATCTGTGTCAGTACAGCTCTGTGTTGAAGCTAATAAGCAGGAGCTGTGAACAGCTGAATTTCTCTGAGATGGCAGTATGTGAGATAAAAATAGCTTGGAAAATGCTTATGTAAAATATCAGAGTTCCTAATGTCCTTTGACGGCTCTATGTAGACAGAACAACTGGCAGCATATTATCAGACACAATTATGCAATGATTTGGATTAGACCTGGTGGGGGCAGGGGAAACAAACTCTTTGTATACTTACATACATATATACACACACACACGTGCACCAACACAGGCACAGGAGCTGCCACAACTTTAGTTCGTTAAAACCTGAAATGTTTAGTGACCATTTACAAAATTTGTAAACTTCTTTTCAAAAAAACCTACTAGAACATCTCCCTCATAAGTAAAAAAAGTTTTCTTTTGGCTGTATTGCAGCACTGGTTTTAGTCAAGTCACAGTCCTTTGCTCCATCTTTATTTGACTTCTAGGAAACTTCAGTTCAACATTTACCAAAGTCCCTTTATTTTTCTGGAAGTAGACTAGGGAAGTTTTTAATCATTTTGTAACCCTAGTTTGTGATGAATGGCCATTTAACAGTGCTTATTTGTCCAGAGAAATCCCAAATCCTACCTATTTCCAGTTGTTTGAGCCTCAGCCATGTTATCTAGTTCCAGGGACAGTGACTGTCACCAGCTCTTCGGGTAGCCAGGATGACCGGGAGGCCAGGCATCCCAAGGATGGGTCCTGAGGCTTGCTGGTGGTTTGCCCCATTTACTGGAGATGTGAGACAATCCTATCCATTGTTCCTGTTCCTCTGGGTAACTGCTGTGTATCAGGCTTTTGTATCTCTTGTCTCTGCATCTCATCTGCATCCTTGTTTGCATCTCCTCCTGCACAGTCTTCATTCCTGATATTGGTTAAGGCTCCTTTTCTCCCTCCATTTGCTGTCTTAATTTTTGGCTCCTGCCCTCCGTCACTTCAAAACTGGAAACTCTGCTGAAGCACATAGAAAACAAGGAGGTGATTGGTGACAGCCAGCATGGCTTCACCAAGGGCAAGTCATGCCTGACAAATTTGGTGGCCTTCTATGAAGGGGTTACAGCTGCGGTGGACAAGGGAAGATCAACTGATGTCATTTACCTGGACTTGTGCAAAGCGTTTGACACTGTCCCACACGATATCCTGATCTCTAAATTGAAGAGACATGGATTTGACAAATGGACTACTCGGTGGATAAAGAACTGGCTGGATGGTCGCACTCAAAGAGTTGCAGTCAACAGCTCGATGTCCAAGTGGAGAGCAGTGACGAGTGGTGTTCCTCAGGGGTCGGTACTGGGACCTGTACTGTTCAACATTGTCGGCAACATGGACAGTGGGGTCAAGTGCACCCTCAGCAAGTTTGCCGATGATACCAAGCTGTTTGGTGAGGTAGACACGCTGGAGGGGAGGGATGCCATCCAGAGGGACCTGGACAGGCTTGAGAGGTGGGCCAAAGCCAACCTCATGCAGTTCAACAAGGCCAAGTGCAAGGTCTTACATCTGGGTTGGGGCAATCCCAAGCACAAATACAGGCTGGGCAGGGAATGGCTGGAGAGCAGCACTGAGGAGAAGGACCTGGGTGTGCTGATTGACGAGAAGCTCAACATGAGCCAGCAATGTGCGATCGCAGTCCAGAAGGCCAACCGTATCCTGGGCT
>VUYV01000001.1:3864487-3930217 GCA_008711295.1 Anarhynchus alexandrinus
CAAGGCCAGGCTGGACGTGGCCTTGGGCAACCTGGTCTAGTGGGAGGTGTCCCTGCCTATGGCAGGGGGATTGGAACTCGATGATCTTCAAGGTCCTTTCCAACCTAAACCATTCTATGATTCTATGACTTCTGATCACTGATTACTCCTGGCAGAGGACTGATTGCTGTGGTGATCAGATTGTCCAACATCGTTCAGCCCTGTCTCTCCCACTTCCCTGGCCCTGTCTTACTCAGAGTCTTCAGCTTTCTGGCCTTCACCCAGTCTCTTGCAGTGCTGTTGTTTAGCTCTTCAGCTTGGTGCATCCCAGCTTGACCAGTTTCCTGAACCTTGGTTCTTTCCGGACCATGTTTCATACATAGCTATACTCAGCCGCTTGGCTTTATGCTCTGCTCCTCTAGTGGACTTCAGATCACATTCCAGTGGACACCCTGCCTCATTGCCTGCCCATTCCAGCCTGGCTCTAACCTATAGGTTTAGCTGCCGATACCCTGTGGGAATCTTTCAAAAAGTTTAATTCATTCCTTCATTGAAGATGATTATTCTTATAAGCAGGATTTTTCTTGAATTTAGGAACTATGAAGATTGTTTTTTTCTGTAGATTTCCTTTTAGACTTCTTAAAATAACTACCAGACATGAATCATTGACTGATGGGTCTTTAATGGCCCATTGTGGCAGTGAATAATTGATAGCTGTATAGAACTACAGAAAATTGTGTCCCAAATGGTTGTCTCATTGAAAAGGGACAGCTGGTACCCAGATCAGCTATCCCAACTTTTACTGCAAATTGAAGGATGTAGACTTTAGGATTAAAAGTCTTCTGTTTTAGCAGTGATCAGTTAAAGGTTCCAGGAAGATTTCTCTAGTAAGAAATATTTGATTAAATGGTGATACTGTACATATTAGCTGTCAAATGAAGATCAGCATCACAGCCATATCAGGCTGGAAGAAAGCAAGCCACGGATGTCATTTCTGGCATAAGCATCTCTTTATTACAATTCAAAAGTGCTAAATGTGAGCATTTTCCATATGAATAAAAATATTTACTGTCTTGATAATATCTTCCCTTGAATTCAGGATTGGTTTACAAGACTACACCGAATCTCACCAAAACATTTTGAAAAGAAATTTTAAAACCTGACCTTTTAACAACATGGCCATTACCATAATGTTGGTCAGATTGTAACACGTCCCCCTCCACATGAAAAAGAAAAAAAAGCAGCTTTACTTCACCTTTAAACAAAACAAAAAGGCCATGGGTTTATCCCACTGAGTTGAGGCCCAGCTCTGGAGCCTGCTTGTGGACTGTGGATGAATTTTCTCCTAAATGAGAAAAGAAATCTTGTGATGAATGATTAAATTTGAGAAATTTAATAAAATCTGTGGCCATTCTTTTTACATTAGAAATATCTTAGTGTAGTCTTTAGTCTGGCTATGGGAATATGATCATCCTGTTTTATTCCCCAGATGAACACATATAAATGGAAAACTTAGATCAGTTATAGATATTCACCTCAACTCAGAGTGACTTAACATCCTGGCAAAGAAGTGTCTGAATTAGTGCAGATTTCTGGTGTGTATGTTTTGTAGGTTAGATACCTAGAGAAATGTCCTCTGGAAGGATTCTCCATAAAAAAAATCTTCCTATTTAAGTGTATATCCTTGACATTTTTTTGGGGAAAGATTTTTTCCTTTTAGAATAGAAAAGCTTCTCCGGTTTCATTTTTAACATTCAAACATAATTTGTGCCAGCAGACAATGCTGTAGATTGGATTATAAAACTGAAGAAAAAGATCAGTCAAATAATTTTAAAACCTGCTTAGATTCCTAAAAATGGCAATACTTGCATAGTTTGCAACATTTACAGCTGAAGAATAAGTTAATAGAATAAATTAGGTGATTCTGATTGGGATTTCGTAGTGTAGCATATAACATCTGGGACTACAAATTGATTTTTGTTAGTTATTATGTGCTACAAGGTAGATACACACATTCACACACACTTTATCTGAGCTATTACAGCTTTGCAATAAGAGAGTTATTTTGAAGAAATGGAAAATCTTTGATGTTTCATTGAAAACAGCACTGTTTTGAAATAGCCTTCCCTGAGGATCTACTAAACAAAATTAACATCAAACATACATCTGTGGCAAGCGTTTATTTGCCCCATAATGTATATAGCTATCAGCACATAGATTCACAGTATTTTAAAATTTGAATTTAAAATGCAAACTTGCAATTCAAGACTGTGGAAACGAGCATTTGATAAGCACGGTCCTTGTGGGGATTTTGCTGCACATTTAACTGTGAGCTTTTGTAGCTGTTTGTTTATTCCCTGTGCGTTGTATTTGAAGTGCATCCTTGTTCAGACTAACAACAGATTTTCAAATGTACAAAGAAAGTCAGGCATCCTACAGTCTGATAGCCAACTGAATAACTTGTGTTAATCTTTATGCCTTAGGAAACTTTCCGCTTAAATAATGTTTTTTAAGCGCCCTCATAACTTTTACTAAGGCTTCATGGTTATTATTAATACCAGAAAAGCATTGGATATTGAGGCCATGGTTTCACAGGCCTTAACTCCAGACCTTTGCATGCCCATATCACCCATCAAAGTTGGGTGCATCAGTGAGCCCTTGTAAAAAGAGGTTTATAGAGGCTTTTATACCAGATTTATGGTGCATATAGAACAACATGTATTACTTAATCCACCATAGTGTTACTTAATCCCCCAGGGAGATTCTTGGTAAAATGGTATTGGGTCAAGAAGGTTTGAGCACACTTTAAATGGCAAACTATGCTTATCTGTTATGAATACTGTGTGTAATGCAGTAGCAGCATTTTTCATGCAATTCCTTTGGTTTTGATACTGTAAATCAGTGAACCACTATCAGAACTAGCCTCTCAGCTTTCAATTAGGTCTAGAGACAGTCATAGAATCATAGAACGGTTTAGGTTGGAAGGGACCTTAAAGATAATCTAGTTCCAATCCCCCTGCCCTGGGCAGGGACACCTCCCACTAGACAAGGTTGCTCAAAGCCCCACCCAGCCTGGGGCTGGATGAACACCTCCAGGGATGGGGCATCCACAACATCCCTGGGCAACCTGTTCCAGGGCCTCATCACCCTCATAGTGAAAAATTTCTTCCAGCCAGTGGGTGATATTCCTTTGCTTTAGTTGGAGCTGTGCCTGTGAGAAGATTTCAACTGGATAAAACCACAAAAGTTAATCTGTTCCCCCCTTGAAGAAGCAGCCAGGTCTATTTCAAAGATAACTAGACATTTTCTACATCCCAGGGTAAAGCTCAGCTGCAAAAAAAGGAAAGAAACTGACCTCTACAACAGAACATTTATAACAAAAATTTCCAATCAAAGGAAGAGTTAAAGACATGTGAGGAAAGATAAAAAGAACAAAATCCAACCCAGTATTATAAGGATTTATGGAGGAACACCAGGATTACCCTCTTACACATCTGTCCAGTTTTTCCTGTTTTCTCAATGTCATTCTGGACACTGGGTCACGCAATGGTTATGTCTTGTCTTTCCATCTTTTCACTCTCCACAGAGCATAAACCATGCCAGACAGTTGTGTATAGCTACTCTTCTCTTGTTCCACTCTACTCACTTTAACTCTTATCGTTTTTTCCTTCAAGACCTTGACTGTGACAAGATGGACTATAAAGGTGGACCTGCAGAAAGCAGGAAATCATGTTGCACTGGTCCTCCTGCTCTGTTTAGCTGAGAGAAGCACAAGACCTAGGGAGCTCATCCTGAACACACCTTGAAATTACAAAAATGATGATCCTGTCAGGCAAAATTGTTTCAAATGACTGGCGTATTATCACTAATATAGTTGGAAAACAACTTATATATTATATATAATTATAATACATGCTGCTTTTCCTTTGGAGGTTTTATTTTAAGTTGAATGGTAAACCCAAGGACCTTGGGATAGTGATTTCAGTTGAGTTTATAAATTGTGAGACATTACGTTCCTGAGGCATTCACTCTATAGATTTCACCCACCTGCATTTAAGGAGAATTTTCTATTTTGAAAAAAAAATTAATTCATAATAAGGGTTCTTTTTTTTTTAACAAAACAAAAACTGTTTTTATGTACAGAAGTAGCTCTAAACAGCCTTAAACTGAAACAACAGAATGCTAAGTACAGAAATACATAAAAAGAGGCAGAACACAATTTGTGGCTAGCACCACCTTATGCGCAGTTATCCAGAAGGCGGCTGTGGGAAATACACAGTGTTCCCAGGCTCCTCTGCATGCTTTTTCCCCGCATCATCCACATCACTGAATATATGTACACCTTATTCAGAACATCGTATACCTTCATAGAACATGTGTGGGCAAACCCTATTAGGTTGTGCACCCTGATAGACTCGCTAAAGCAAACAATTGCCATCATAATGAACCAGTTTCAAGGGAAGGAAGTCTTGATGCAAGTCAAGCCTACAAATACCTTTAAAATATAAGTCTGGGAGATAATAAAATCATGGACTCAATCAAGATTTTATCACATACTATAATTTTCCCACAATCAGTCTCTCAGTGCTCTAGATGTGATAAATGTCTGTTCCTATTTCTTCTAACAACAGGGGTTAGCTACCTTCTCACCTCTTGTTTTGCAAACATCCCTGTCCACTTCACAGCTACCAAGAACCTTTTTTCCTCCCTGTGGAACTTGCTACTTCTGTTTCAGACCACAAAAATAGCCTGTATGCCAGAAAAGTTACTTTTTATTCAGCTGTTTCTACCAGTCCAATAAGAGTTAATATGTTTTCCTGCACACACATTCTTAAGCCATCATGATTATAACAACATCTATAGCTTTCTGTTTCCTGACACACAGTAAATGGACCACTTGGCACTAGAGGAAAAAGGAGAGCGTGTTGGAATTTGCATAAGAATTCATCCTATTGCTTTGTCTTGGTAGATTTTGCTCAACGTATGTGGGGCTTTGATACTGAAGGAACTATTGCTGCATGGTGAGAGTAGCAGCAGATCTGAATGACCTCCTTTATACAGGAAAGAGCTGCACTATTTTTGTGTCTATAGCAAGCAAAGAGACTATAAGAACCCTTGTACTAAACTTAGGATGAATTGTGTTAAATGTGTGTTTACACATGCACGTTTCTGGAACACTTGGGTTTTCTTCTTGTCATTATGTCTAATTAAAATGTTTGTAAACAGGCATCGTTTTTGTATAATGTGCCATGCAACGTGTGCTTGGGGAATATTTTGTTAGCCAAACTAGTCTCCAGAATTTTATATGGGACAGGAGGGAGATGGAGTCTTTCCAAAGAAAAGCAATTAGTGAAGACTTTGCTGTAAGAGAGACTGATAGTGGCTTATCTTGCCTATCACACTGGGACAACAATTGCTGCACTAAGCTGGACTGGCCCAGAGCCAACTTGAGAGAAAGGGGACACTGTTAAAGCAATCTGAGAGGAGACACTTATGGCGTATGGAGCCACTTACAGACAGGCAGCTTCAGAATGGAGCAGGTACAAGAAGATAACAAAATTGGAGCTGTTGCAAAAGGAATGGGGTTTTAGGAAGATGTTTGTGAGAGGACATGATCCAGAACAGAAACTTTCTTTGGAAATGTGCCAGCCTTGAAGAAAAAAAAAAACAACAAACCACCCCACAACGCGTTCTGACAGCAATGGGAAGAGGGGGTAATGACTAATGAGCAACTGATAGGTTTGTGTGTAGGACGCTGGGGTTCTGAAAGGCCTTGGGGGATGAATTCACAGCTGTACCTATAACCTCTCATTCCATTTTGCACAGGTGTTCTTTGACTCTCAAACGAGTCTTGGGAGGCTTGCCTCCATGAACTATCCGGTATTTATACAAAGCAAAACAACTCCAAGGAGTCAGGGGAGAACTGGGGACAGGGAAGGAGCTATAGCTGATGTCTGGCATGGTTTTTAGCTTAATTTGTTATTGGCAGATAGTGAGATAACACTGTCATATGTTTGGGTACAGGAACCTACATGATGTTAGATGAGAAGAGTTTGGTCAGGTTACTCTGAGATGCCACTTGACAACTCTGTTTAGGGCAGACTACAAGGAACTTTAAATTCGCATAATATAGAATCAAGTTTCAGCTTCCAAGGGATCTGGTAATTTAAGGTTAGTATATACCTGAAAACTTATAATAGAGAATCTTCGTTAAAAAGTCCCTGACAGGAAAATGGGGAAGTCAGAATGGACTTAAACATCCTCATGTAGTTTTGACACAAAGCAAAGTGTTTAATAGTATAAGCTACACTAATATACTGAATGCATGGCGGGGGTGGGGGAGGAGTTGGGAGGAGGATAACTGTCTGAAATTATTTTTATGTTTGTATGTTGTTAAAGTTATCAATTCAAGTGAAAGTTAATTTTGGTCCTTAGTGCAAGTTAATGTCAGTAAAACAGGAATGACACTTGAAAACAGAATGGAACCAGGAATTCCGCCAAAGAGAGGAATAATCATATAATCTAGGTATACGTCTGACACTGTCGGAAAGAAAAACATTTCAGCAACTGGAATGCACTCCTTTGCAATACCATAACTTAGAAAAAAATTTCATCCAGTTAATGCCTAGTGCTCAGTTAAAGTCCAAAGGTATGATGGAGAACCTTGTAAAATTCTAATGCATTATTTATGTAAAGTAAATCAATTACTATGCAAGAAAACACTCCTATTAAGCTTGTCTAGTAGTTGTACACAGGGGCTGTTCAGTTTATGAAATGCTGGCAGTCATTTTTGTTCTTACAACAGCGTTATCAACGCCATCAATCCTCATTCCTTTTAACCCCCTTGTGGCACTAACTGAACATTCAGAGTGCCCCCCTTTTATTTCCAGCACTAACTAAAGGCTAATAAATTATTAGTTCAAGCCTTTTTTTTTTAACCATATAGCTCGATACACTGTAAACAGAGAAGACAAGCATAAAGAGCAGCAAAGACATTTGATTTCATTAATATTTGGCAGACCACACTCAGATAAGCTTTTAGCTAGCAATGACTTCAGAAAATACAAAAGGCTTGATTTTATTTCATTATTGTTTTTCATTAGTTCCTAGATGAGATGTTGAAATTTATTTGATCACGTCTTGTAGAATTTAATGATTTATGGTTTAATTTACCCTAATTTTGGCTTGCATTGTTATTAATTGTCTTGAGTACTTGAATGTATTTGTACTCCATGGGGTAAAAAGGATATTTGAATTTTGTTTGGGTTTTGCTTTTCCCTGGCAATAAACAATAAAACAAGGGCAGTCCTCATCCAACTTTATTATTTCCTTAGCCTTATCTGAATTTGAAAAGGAATAGAATAGCAGCTAATGTTACACAGAAGCCATAGTGCTGTCTTCCTCTTACTGTTTCTGAAGCAGTAGCATGCTTTCAAAGGATGCATTAATTTAAGAACTATTACTGAATCTATTCTTTTTACATTTCCTCTTGAACATAAAAGCAATTTCACGAATGAGTGATGAACCTGTCTGACTTCAGTTTCAGTTTAAAGAACCCAAACTTTCCCGCTGCAGCCTTTCTTATTTGGGGGAACAAGGCTTCTAGAGTCGATAACTCAGATCCCAGCTCTGCTTTTTCACAAATAATCAACTATGTTATAGAAAAAGAAGTGCTAGCTCCAAACAGCTTCCAGACTAATATACAGGAGACAGGAAGGTGGCAGGATTACAAGTCTGCTCTAGGACCAGTCACTGAATACACCACTTTCCTGTCTTCCTCTCACTTTCTCTACTCAAGGGGGGCTTGCGGCTGATGGAGTAGAGCACATGGTTTTGAGGGAAAATATATACATCTTGTTCTCATTTAACTAATTAATTCTTGACACAGTACACTTCTGAAATGTAACTGTGTGTGAAAATTTTGCAGTGTTCCCAAGTTAGTCATGCAGTAACCTGATTTAAATACAATAAAGAACATACAAATAATAAACCCTGCTATGTCGTCATCTTCTTGGAGGGACATTTCTCCCCAGACAGGGAGCACTCCCAGTATAAACAAAAGACAGCTTCTTGCAATCTCAAACAAGAGCAAAGAGAAACAATTCTGCTAAATGCCCCTGAGCCAGACAAAGAGTCTTCGTTCAACCTTGGTGAGCACTGATCCCTGGGAGGAGATCTGTTGGCTTCAGTAATGCTATTTGTATGACTAAGTGCTCAGCCACACAAGCAAGGATTACACAACTCTGTGTAAGAGCTCACTATAACTTTGTCAGAAATATTTAACGTTTATCAGAATGACTAACTTCTTTCCTACTACACTGCAGAATACCCCATAGGACATATTAGTTCAGAGGTCAAGAAGATCCAAATGGTTTTGCCAGTCTGATACGATGTATTTTTTTTTGTCAGTATATGTTTTGTGGGAGAGTATTTATGTGTACCATTTCTATATGAAATGAAATGAAAGAAGTGGCTTTTAAAGACCCATTAGAGACCAAGATAGCTACTGATGGGCTGAATGTTACATGAATCATTAGCGTCTCTGAACCTGCATGTCTTCTTTATAGTAAACAGCTACTTTTAAAAGTGAAACAGAATATGTAACTCGAGAAATATTTTCAATACAGCACAGTTTCATCAAGGTTGATTTGCTATTGAGAGTCTGCTTTTACTTTTTAGTCCAATATATTTTGCTCTGGGTTGTCAAGTTACTTTCAGCTGAGAATTACTAAATGGGATTTTTTAAAATTGATCAAGTAGCTTTGTGCTTTTTTATGCAAGAAGGTTCTGCTGCAGAATGTCATAAGCATGATATTGGCTACTTGTGACTTCATTTATAGATCTGCAAATGGGGCAAAAGAAAGTCAGCATCCTTCTTCGAGTCCTCTTTTCCCCTTACTTATACCAATTAGAAAGTCAATCCATTCCCCTTGCTTATACCAATTAGAAAGTCAATCCAACTGATTTTCAAAAAAATGTATTAGGAAACAGTGGAGCAGCCCCATCACTAGATCAGAGATGGTGACAATATGAGGGGTATGGAAAGTTACGTTAGCTGCCGGCATAGCTGCAGCCAGATTATGAACAAGCTGTGAGACTGTCTGGAGCTTGACTCTAGAAATGCAGAAATGACTGGTTTGCTTCCCGTCTGGAGTGGGCAGGCAGCTTTAACAGCTAACATACAAGAGTTTCCAGGGCCTACAGTGTTGCAGTGTACATGTGAGTGTACTTTTTTTGCAGAATAAAAGACTAATTTACTTGTATTGTATAGGAACTTAGCTGTACTCCCTGTGTGAAAGAAAGTAGTGCTGTAGGAGAAGGAAATGGATGAGAAATAGAGGTCTTGCTTCCTTTCTCTACCACCAGCTAACCTAGCAAAAGAACAGTAATAAAATTCTGCTGAGGTTGGTTGCTAGTGAATTGGTACTATCAGAAGAAAGACTTTATGCTTCAGAGGTGTGTTTGAGTTGTAGCAGCCCTCTGCTCAAATCCCAAGGTGGTCCAGTTTAAAAGCCATACCTTGCTCAGAGGTATGTATAAAAGTCTGAGAGGTATGTGTAAAACTGGTATTTACCTCAAATCTTCCTAGTTGTTTAGGACCATATTCTGAAACAGGTCAACATTTCATCTGCAGGCTCACAAAAGCCAGTAACCCACAGGTAGTGTAGAGTAGAGAATCTCATACCATTGGCCTCAGCCCATTGATCCAGCCTGCCCAGATCCCTCTGTAGAGCGTTCGTACCCTCAAGCAGATCAACATTCCCACCTAACTTGGTGTCATCTGTGAACTTACTTAGGGTGCATTCAATCCCCTTGCCCAGGTCTTGATAAAGATACTGCACAGAACCGGTCCCACTACTGAGCCCTAGGGAACACCACTTGTATATATATATACATATATATATGCAGTAATATGAATATATATTTATACTACTGCAGAAGGAGCAGAGATTAGAGTGTCTGATGCATCTGGTCTCAAAGGAAGAAAGTGAAATTACTTTGTGAATCCTCTACGCTTACAGTCTTGGCATAAGCATCTAGAGGAATGTTGGGAAAGTCCTCTGTAAGAGTGACTCACTCTATGAGCGAGTGGGAAGGGGCAAGAAAAGTGATGCTAAAAATCATACATTTAAAGGAGAAGGAAGTAAAATGATCAAAAGATAGAGAGCCATACACAAAGGAGATCATGCCATTGTGGTCAGTAAAACTGAGGAGAATCACTATGATTAGAGATGCATCAAGAAGTCTGAATATAATTTCACTATGAGCTGCTGGGATTGCAGAGGAAGAAAAAGTTTGAAGGCATTTAAGTTTTGCAGAGAAAACTTTAAATTCATACTGCCAATGTTTAAAATGTATTTTAGAGCAGTTTAGTGTTAGTAAAGATCAGTCTTTCAACTGATGCTATTCATAGACTAATAACAGAGCATCTGTGAGATGTGACATACCCACTTATTACATGCAATTCTGGGGAAAAGCTGAACGTCTAATTTGTATTGAAATCAATGGAAGTTGTGAATGTTCTGCTTCTTGCAGAATGGGTTTTTATCTGAAAAAAGGACTGTTAAGCAGTGTGACAATCACCTTCGCTATTGTAAATGTTTGTGGAAGAAATCTATAGACAGCTCTGCAGTGACCTGGGGGGATAATATATGATAATTAAAAAGGTTTATTATCCTAAGAGAAGAAATGTATCATTATTGGCATGCAGTCATATCAGGTTATATCCTGCTGTTATAAATGTTATTACAACAGGATATTTCACTGTGAGGCTTCAGGGATCATCTCAGTGCTGCCTGGTTCTCACAGGAAGGGCAGTAGCAAGAGGCGGGGATTTTTTCCTGGATTTTGTCACCTACAGCATCAGCTCACAGTACCCTGCACTTCTAGCCATTCTGGGTGAAAAACTTGCCAAACAGAGAGTAGTCAAAAAGCTTACTGATTAAGAGGGATGGAGATTCTTAAAAGAAAAAAAAAGGGGGGCTGAAAACCATTTGTCAAAACGCTAGCATATCTTGATTTGTTTTTCTAAGAAGATTTTTTTGAGATTGGCCACCATTTTCCATGGTTAGGCTTCTCAGAAGAATAACCAGTCTAAAGAAAAAGCCATGTTGGAAGGGGTCCAGTAAAATTTAGGTCATGTGAATTTGTCCCGAAGAGATTGCATCTTAGATTGGAATGTTTAAGGTTTTTTTAGATCATACCAAATTTTGTTTCGGCATACATTTTTATCTTTGCATTTTGCATGTTTTAATGTATTGTTTATTTATGTGTCTATGATAATTTTTTTGTACATTTCTTTGCAACTTGGATAATAGCCTTGCCACAATAATTAACCGTCAGTCTGAATTTCCTGGACCTCATTTATGGCAGCTAAAACCTACTGAGAAATATCGAAAGGAATGGAATCAGAAATTATGAGAATCATTGTAAGCATAATTAGTAAATAAAATACATCTAGCAAATTATTTAGTCCATTAACTAATTTCATCCATTAACTAATTAACTAAACAGAGCAAAGTGTTTGTGCAGTGGCCATTACATGGTTTTGTTCCTGATTTCATAGCAAATTACCTTCCAGAGAAGTATGTTAAAGAACAGTTACAACATGGTTCCTCAATATCTAACTCACATTCCGTTAAAATCTGGGCAGCCTGATATCTTCATGACAATCTTCTGTCCTTACAAATATTGTGCATTTTACTAAAGCCTCAAGATGTCTTCCTAAAGCTATTTATGCAGCCATCCGGCTGTGTGATACCATCACTTGTCGTGTCCATTTTAGTTGCTTTTCTGTTTCTGAATGTGATTTGAGTGTTTTAATTTTTTGAGGTAATTCAGACCTCTTCTGTCCTGAAAGGTGACAGTCCTGATGAGACTAGGTCAATTTAGGATAGTAAAAAAGTAGCTTCTTTAAAGTGATGTGCTGAGCTATCTATCATAAACTATTCCACTGTAACCTGCCAGAAATATTATAAGCAAAGGACACGCAAGTGACTAGCAGCTAACATAGAAGACCTTCAGGAGAAAATGTCTTTAAAAGCCGTGTATCCTGGAAATTATTTTTTATTTATTTTAAAATGTAAACCAGTAATGGTACACATGACCCAACAAAATACACTATTATGGTAATTTATAAGCACCTGAACCTATATATACAAAATACAATCACTGTGTTAGTAAGTACCTGGTTTTTTTATTTGAGACAGACAGGCTCAAACCTTTAACTTAATAATACCACTTTACTTGCTCCCCTCCCCAAACCTTCAGCTGGATTTTGGGATGGTCAGAAATGTTCTTGCATGTAAAATGGACTGTAAAAAAGCTCCCTGAGCATCAGTGGGCCAAGTTCATATTTTGGATTCATTAAATGAAACTCTTCTCTTAGCCATATGGCTTTTACAATATCAGGGAATTAACTAGATTTTCTCTTGGCTCCTGTATCAGCAACAAACAACAGTCAGCATAGTTCTAATTACAGACTGCTGTAAGACAGAAAGCAAATGCAGATACAGATAGATTTACATATTGAATGAAGCTCATTTTGCATTTTGATAGTTCTTTCTCCTAGATCTCTCCGAGCTTGTTTTATTTCTTATTTACCCCTCAGTGCTTTACGATTTCTGTGCTTACATGATTTTTTATTATCACCTCTTTGCTCCAACGCACTTCAGTTGATGGGAGCAACATCAGCCCATGGAACCTGGACAGCTTCCGAGGGGTTTTGCTTGCAGGCTCAGCCTGCCTCCCGCCTCCCCGTCAGGACAAGGCACAGCTATACACATCTATTCCTTCACCCTGGTTTCTGTGGGAGGAAAGCTCAGGTGCACAGACGAGATGAGAGCTGCAGCATCATCCAACAGGTACTGATCTCAGCACCTAGGGAACCACCTCCTCTGAGGTGCTACATCATGTCTCATCCCAAAGAGTGTGGAAAAGTGCACTATTCATGTTTCTGTACTTGTCAATGTCAAACAAAAATAGAAACTATGAAATACCATTGTAGTAATCTGCAGTCCAAATTCTGAAACAAAAGTTATGCTCAGGAAAATATGTGCAAGAGTTCTTCTACGTCTTTGTTCTAAAAAGGCTGAAAAGCAAAAATAGCCATCCATTATCTACTAAACTACAGAGCACTTCTGAAGGGTACAAACTGCTAGTTGTTGCTTTTGTGGGAAACACAGTTTGAATAAAGGACCACGGCACAATGGGGATTATAGTATTGTGTTGGCAAATGCAAAGTGGGAGGGAAGCCATAACTTTTACACTATACACAAGCACACATGCAGATTTCCTGCAGTTCTGACACACGAAAGTCACGGAGGGATGTTACATCACTCGCAAACTGGTAATAAAGGCACCTTAACCAACAGTTATAACTTGCAGTCATCCTAGTGAACAGTTCCCAAAATAAATACTAAAAGATGTGTAGATAGTTTTGAGTTATTAATGGGTACACGGTTTCTTCACAGATAGAGCACACTAAACTTCTTTCCCACTTCAAGGGATTTCCTTTCCCCTTCAAGGCACTCGGCTTCAACTGCTCAGCAAGTTGCCCAGCCGGATGGGACGCAGGCTCTCCTGCTGGTGTAGAGCTATCAGTGTTAGGCAGCAGCAGGAACGTTTCTGAGCTCTGGCAGGTCTCAGCTAATTCACAGTCCCTCGGGTCCTGCAACCCTTTCTTCTTATGGAGCGCAATGGCTTTTGGATCACAAGCTAAATCATCCTTGGCTTTATTATTTCTTAACATTACATGTGTTAGCTATTCATACTTTCCTTTATTGCAGTGTCTTTTGAGGCATTCTTTGTGACTCTGAGTATCATTTGTGCCGGCGCATATTTTCATGTGCAATGAAAACTCATTAAGGAACAAATTCAGACACAACCTCTCATTTTTATATGCTTTTCAGGTTCATTGCCATTGCATTCTCTATTAAATAGTTACTATTCTTGGTTACTTCTTATAAAAATACATCATTATTATTAAAATTTAGCATACCAGAATTACTATGGAGTGCTTTGGACTTTTATTATCATGCTTCCTCATTTCAAAAACTTTTTTAGAAAGCCTCAGTGATTTTACATCACGTTTTAAATCACCAAGTGATTTCTCATAGCTCCTGCCTTTCTATAATCCTTTTCCAAATTTCAGTCAGGGGTCTAGGCAGTGGTACAAAGGGAACAATTTTTCATTTCCATTTCCAATGACAGTATTCGAAAAGCTCATATAAACCCCTGCCATCACAGCTTCCTTCCAAAACAATTGATATGTGGATGTAATAGCTCAAATTGATACTATTACCTGGACAGTAGTATCTATGAAAGTCTGTAGGAGACTGTGGTCTGAGTGTCATTCAGTGCATATGCAGATACTGCTTTATGGAGAATTAGTGTAAACTAACTTCCTAAAATATTTATTTTCACCAAACAAATACTTTGATCAGAACACTGAATCTGAGCTCACATTACTCAGTCAAACCAAATCCATATCTTTCCGTTGTCCCAGAAGTCTTCCTCGTAGATGTAATTTAACGCCCCCCAAATCTGTAAGATCAGGAGAACTCATTTGGAGCTAACTCTAAAACCTAGCTAAGGGTCTATTGTAGTAGTTAAAATACTAGAACTTTATTATTTGTAATTCCATTCAGTAATGTATTTAGATTCACACAAGAACCTCAGATTAGCAATTTTTAAGCAGTAGACATTTTGGACCCTTTCATCAGTAGTTTGCATTATTAATTCACTCTTATTTAGTTAGAAACTAACTTACTTTTTGTTCATCAGTGTACCTGGATATGAAGAATTTTCAAGAGAAAGATAGGTGATCCAATGCAACTAAATAATTTTAATTCATGCTTATCCAGAATAGAAGCATGGAAAACTGTAAGTAGGAGTTAAGTGACAAGTGCATAATTAGGTGCAAATTGCTTGCACATTTATACGAAGTAAAACAGTCAAATATCAAATAATGAAATAAAAGAGCTTTTAAGGGAGACTATCAATATTTAAATGCCATGACTGCCAAATAATCATTAGTCATTTTCTGTCAGCTAAAGTATAGGAGTGAATTTTTGACAGTGCCTCTTGGATTAATTTAGATTTAGCCAGGATGTGAAAGTAATATTTCATGAAGACTAGGAGCAGCTCTTTCACAGAGTTGTACCCATGGGTACAGTAAAACAGGGTCTAGGGAGAATAAAAACTGTCTTCCAGAAGTTCTGTGTTTTGGGATGGTGCCAGAAGGAGCTAAGAGCCTTATGAAATACCGTGCCTAGGCGCATAACTCAGCACTGTAAATGACACTCTGAGGGCTAGCCACATAGCGTAGGTTCAGCAGTGCTAAGCTTTTCTGTGCCTCAATCCCAGGTCTCGATCTATCAGCTTAATAAAGTTGACTTTGAATGCCTCAAAATAGCTTTGAAAATTGAAGGAATCATTAGAACATCACCTGCATAGGAATGAATATATCTCTGGGATAGTTTATTGAACAGATGCCAACTTCTGCTAGCGAACAAAAAATTTCTTCTAATCCACCATGAAATTGAAAACACACAAGTGAAATGCTATGGCGTAATAACACCGAAAAAGCAATCAATCGTTGCAGCTCTCTAAATTTATGTTCTTCCATAATGAAACAAACAATCTAGAAGAAGACATTAAAAACACAGTAGGTAAGTGTCCAGTGAAGTTTCTAAAATGTGCAGGGCATATAAGATAAAAAGCAAAGATAATGACCAGGCAGCAAAGCTCACATACGACAGAAAGATGACAGAACCCTTTGCTCACTGAGTCATCTCCGAAGTAAAACAGTCCGTTTCTTTGCAAGTCTCTCTGTGGCACACCTCTATCAGATGCAAATATATTTATACAACCTCCGCTATGCCTGGGCTGCTAAGGCCCAGCGCGATGAATACTAAGAGGTTCAAAAGTGATTAATGAACCTTGAGAGCATCAAGCTGAAAGGTTTAAATCAGGGCTGTTTGAAAGAGATTTGGTTTTTAACTTTGAATTCTCAAAACTTGTAGCTGCTCCTCTCACTATAAACACCAATAATGATGACATTAAAGAAAAAAAGGAAGGATGGGAAGGAAAATGTAGCTTTTAAAAATTATTTGGTGCCTCCTGCATATCCTGAGCCCTTTTTCTTGGAAAAACAGTTTAAAATTTAAGTTAAAATACCTAAAAATGCCAGTCATATTTTTAACTCTTGGCCTAAGTTACTTGCCCAAGACAACACAGGAAACCTGTGACAGAACCTGGATTTCCTAAGCCTACTCCAGTATTAGAGCTAAGGGATGATTGTGTAAGTATTCGCAGGATTTTAGTTCTTCATGGTGAAAAACAGTGTCTGGTGAAAGATCCTACCTGTCTCTCTGACTGGTATCATTCTGCTCTGTAGGACTTTAGAAAACAACTTAATGGCTTCACACAGCAAACAGAAGGGTGTGTTTGCTTGGGCAATGCTGGATGTGTCTGTGTAAGGGATTCGGGAAAAGAGTTACAAGGGAGTGCAATCACTCCACAGGTGTACCACACTGGGCATGTGCCTACAATGAGCAGAGCTGATAGGTAGCTACAGCCCCTGCGAAACCTCCTAGTAAATCTTCTCCTATGCTAAAGTATGCTCTACTCACATATATATTTGAGGGGACTTCGGGTTTATTAAACATATAATTTTATGCTGATTTT
Organism: Anarhynchus alexandrinus; assembly: GCA_008711295.1. Lineage (NCBI taxonomy): Eukaryota > Metazoa > Chordata > Aves > Charadriiformes > Charadriidae > Anarhynchus > Anarhynchus alexandrinus. The sequence continues at coordinate 3,881,156 of VUYV01000001.1, forward strand.
ATTCCTGACATCATACTTTCCCTTGAAGATCCATGTTCACGAAGTGATGCATTAGGACTGACAACAGCGAGTGAGGGGTTTTCTGTTTTGATTTAAATCAGCAATTAAATCCATTCAACACCTTTCTAATTGACAAGAAGCAATTCCATGGGGTGTAATAAAGGAACAATAACAATAGAAAGGACATGGCAACCAGCTAGCAGTCACCATATTAGTAACAGAAATGTCATGGTATTTGTGGGGAAAGCAAAGTGGAGGCTTTTTCTTCCAAAGTTGAAGGCGTTATCCTCTCACAGTGCTCCATTTTAATGGGTTTGTCAGACCAACTATAAGTTAACTATGTGGCAATCCACCAGCACATCCACAAAATCATATTGTCAGTGAATAAATATGAAAATGATATGCTGTGTTGAATTTATTAGTTGGATTTATCAAGTAGGAGAAATTAAGGACATGCTTTTGCTAATCACAATTCATACCCATAAATATTTGCTACTGTTTTTCAGCAGATCTAAATATATCTTCCTGAATGAATGTGTTCTATTAGCTGGAATTTTATTCTCCACTTTTATCCCCTGAGAACATTATCCTCATTCACTTCTCTGGCTTGGAAAATAAAATCTTAAGCTTTGCCTCTTCTATATATGTGTCCTGGTTTGAGGTAAAACAGGACCAATTTTGTTCAGTAACTTTGCTTCTTAGCTGGGCCTCTTCTAACTACTGAAATTAAGTATTTGTGTATTGTGCAGACAATGTTCACTCTCTCAGAGTGATAAGACCTATGTTTATAGTTGATGCCTCTCAGTACCCAGAGAGGCTTTTGCTTATACTTATTGCTATAACAGCCAAGGCCAACCTACTTTGTTATTTGCTCCGTTGGGAGGTCGGAAGCGGAAAAGCATAGTGGGGTCTGTACCTGCAAGGAGGAGCAGACAGGACAGGTGACCCAAAACTGACCAACAGGGTATTCCATCCCATCTGCCTCATGCTCAGTATAAAAGCTGAGGGATCAAAGGGTCAGCTCTCTCTCTTCCTTCAGTGGCCAACGTCTGAGGAGGACTCTGTTCGTCTGCCTCTGATCCCGATCCTGAATGCAGATCCGGAATCCAGTTCCCGTCCGTCACTGAGTCCAGCCTGGGACTGCCCCAGTGCCAGCTGGTGTCATGATTGTCATCTTGGGAGCTTGATACTGTTTTGTATACATTTTTCATTATTTCTTTTTATTTTATTATTAATATTTCATTAAAGTAGTTTAGTTCCTTCTAAACTCGTCTCTTTTTCCTCCTCTGCCTCTCTCTTTGAAGAGGAGTAGAGGGGAGCATCTGTCAGTCCCATCTGGGGTCCCCCAGGCCCCCAGTAGCCGACTTGGCCTAAACCACGACAATATGCCTTTGCTTCTCCTTGACATTTCCTGCCACAACGATACACCCTGCTCTGTCGCAGCAGTCTCCACTGCTGACACTGTCCTTGAGCTCTCAGCGGCACAAACTGATGGTGTGGTCATATGTTTAGTTAAGCAGACTTTCTTGTTCTTAACTTTTCTTCAACCAAGCATCAAAAAATTGTTATGCAGAGAAGAAAACAAAAATGAATGCAACAATTTGTTTCCACCTAGGCCTATTCTCATTGCCGGTGCTTGGCAAAAAGGCTTCTCAGGTGATATAATCTCTGATGCATGAAGCAAGGCTGTGCCGGCTTATGAGCTCAAGGATGCAGCCAGTGTATCAAGCCATGTGGAAAAAATCCTAGCTCAAGAGTGCAGCAGGTGAGCCTGCTCATGAACAGGGCTTTTCTGGGCGCAAGATACAGCCAGATGGCAAACCCTTGATGGACAAGGTCTGGCACATTTGGTCACAGGGGAGAGAAGAGACTGAGACAGTGCTGCAAATGCGTGAGAGGGAGCTTCAACTGTGTGGCAGCAGAAGTCAGGGGTTAGTTATGTGAGATCGTTTGCTAGACTTGCTATAATAGGGAACGCAAAGGAATACTCATATATAGTGACATAGCAGACTAGAAAGAGCGTTACATGACCCTCCCTTCCCCAGCCATTACCTCCTCTTCATCCTCTTCTTTCACAATGTCTTCTCAGCACCTTTATAATTAATATTTATCAATCAGTCTGCCAGAATTGAAGTAGATTAAAGAAGATTTAAACTACACACTGTAATAGCATTGAAGGAAACCAGAGGGCAAATAAATGCTTTCAAAAGCTAAATCTGGGTGTTGATTAGTTATCTGTGTGATCAAGGGGCCGTGAAAAAATTAACCTTGTAAAAGTGGAGAACATTAAATTATTTTCTGAAAGTTCACATCTGAATTACTACGAAACACTGATTCATTTTAAAGGTATAGTGCACTCCTTGTTGTCTTGAGCACCTAGGGTGTTGTTTATCTCTACCTGTATGGAGCACCTTTGATCTGGATCTGTGCCTCGTTTCCTTTTTGCATTCCTACAATCGCAAGAAGTGATTCAGACCCCACAGTCTGTACTGAGTACTTATTGCATGCCTCATTTCCATGTGTTCCCAGTACAGATGTTGAAATGGATTCACACCTGTCCCTGGGAACCTTGACATTACACAGTGCCAGTCCATGCAGAGAGACCAGAGTACCATGTAGGCAGCAGTATAGACACAGTAGCTTCTCACTCTCCCCAAGATAAGGAGAAATTTCAGCTAACACTAATTAAGTGCCCCACTGAAAGGTAAAGCAGCTTTATAGATCTGAGCTTTGCATGTGTAGGTCTCCGTACCAGTAGATGGACTTGGGCTGCTTTCAGCAGGGGCTTGCATGTCCAGGTGCCAGCAGCTGGGGAAACTGGGGGTCCAGGGGCCAGCTATTGCAGGGATCCATATCATGTGTATGTATACATTTCCTACTAACAGACCTTCATCCTGAACTGCCAGAGAGGGGGACAGTATTAGGCAGTCTGTGTTTGCATGAGTGTTTCTGTCTGTGTTCATTTGTGTGGCTGTCCACATATAGATGTGTATATCATGCATGTGCACATGTGTGCCCATGAGGAATACATGCTAATGGCTTGACCAAGGAACACGGAGCTGCCGCAGCTCTGCCTCTATCATGCTGCTGGATTCAGTGGCTCCCAACAAAGGTGACCAACACCACATGTGTACAGGAACCAGGCAATTTATCCATATATTAAGGCATCTATACATTAGCTATATGTTTGAAATATGTCTGCATGGTTAGAAATGGCTCTTGCACTTAACAAGACTTTTCTAAGATTAAGTCAATTTGAAAAACATCTGTTCCAGAGAAGCTTGTGTTGCCAACACAAATTCCCATGTTAAGACCATAACTGCTAAAACACATCCTTGTGACCGCTAAAACACATCCTTGTGACCACTAAAATTATTTTGCTTCACCTAACTCTGACAGTCACTTCCAAATACTGGAAATCACACACGTGTCCCTCTCTTGCTAACAAGAAGAGAACCCATCAATGTGGGAATGTTTGGAAGCCATCCTGTTCTGCGCAAAGCAAACCAGAGTCCTTGGAAAATGTTGCCTTTCCTGCCCAGTAAGATGCTTTTATGTAGCAGTTATATGGCCAATAGCGATGACATCAGTAGATTAAAATGTGGGCCTTGGCTTCTGGGTTTTTGTTTAATTTTGTTTATAAACTGGAAGCCAGGTGGGTCTATCTGGGCATTTATTTTTAATATCACAAGACAGTCCTATCCAGAAATTTTTTAACAGCTAGGCAGTATGTGATGAGAGGTAAAGGCTCTCCGTGTGAAAAAATCAGACATACCCCAAGATGATGATCTTCAATAATACATGTTTAACCAACTGGCTTTTTAAAATCTTCCTATAGGGACTTAGCCTAAAGAGCAATAAGATACAAATGTTATTCCTGTCCTTAGGGGAGTCTAGACATCAGCATATACGTTTTATTTTTCAGCACTCACACTAAAAACTTACCTCACTTATCAACACTGCATATAGGCCATAATTACATTTATTCATGGTAGCTGTCTAGTTTCTGGCCATCTGCTTCATCCTTTTGACAGTGCAGGATTGTTTCCAGTACTGTATCTAAGGCATTAAGCAAATAACATTAAACAACTTAATAGAAACAGGGAGAATCTGCAATGAAAACAACATTAAACATCTTAATAGAAACAGGGAGAACCTGAAATGAAAACAAGTTTGATAAGCTACTATGACTTTGAAACAATAAAGTGTTTTACATGTGTAGCTTTCTCCTATTTTTTAAATTTTTACAGAAAGTAAAACCTCAGGTTTAGACAAACCTTATTCATTCTTAAATAAACTACAATCCTGTTGATTTTGGCTCCAAAACCCATACCTTCAGAGGAACCACGTAACGGCTATGAAATAAACTCTCCGTATTTCTGCAGCCATGCAGGACTTGTGGCAACAGCATAGAAAACACCTCCATCTTAGGCTGATGTCAGTAAAGAGCAGAAGTTCTGTAGTCCTCTTCTAGTGACCATGCTATGTTACACCATAAATGGTGACTGCTATAATTCAGATCTTTTCAAACTCAGAGGAAAACAGATTGGTTTGCCTGCTAACTTCCCTGTAACAATAAGTCTAAGTTCCTCAATAGCAATACACATCTGAAATTGGATTTCAAAGTACTAGTTGAAAGCAGTCTACTCTAATGCCGTTTAACAGACACAGAAACTGAGACAGCAGGAGGAAAAAGTTTTTGCTACAGTCACTATGCAGATCTCCAGCAGAACTAGAAGCTCCAGTTCTCCTAAGTCCCAGTCCAAAGCCTTGTCTTGTAGGTCACACTGCTAAATTTATAGCAAATTATTTTATATAAAAGTCATACTTAGCAATGTAATTGGAGTCACCAAGAGTGCCATTTTCCATGCAGTCCCATTAACAGCCTAGGTGAACATCTCTGCCAGTAACTTCTGAACCTACCACCTAATTCCCCTCGCATTTGGCAGAAGCACTGAGATAATTAAGTTCCTATTATCATTATGCTAATGATGAGAGATACCTTGTAATGGCTTTGAATGAAGGAAAAGTTCAAGCCTGGTTTTACACCTTGAGACCAGAGACCCCTTCAACATGCTCCTGTTGCGGACAAGTGTTTTTTGGAGCTTGTCTCTGTGAGAGAAGGGGGGATTCTGAACACAAGGAAACAAAGCAGGGAACATTGTCTCTCCTTTACACCACTCAGCAGCTCTCTGCACTACAGAGACAAGAAATTGGAGAGGAGCCAGAGTACATCCAGGGGATTGCAAGGATCTACTGGAGCAACCAGCTGTGTGAGTTTAATTGTAAAGTGACTCCTTCAGCCATACAAAAATCATCTTCTAGACCCCAAGTTCGGCTTAAGCTCCTTTTAACAGCTGGGTGAAGATCTAAATATGTGAGAAACACTAGAAATGCTCTACTTTTGAACTACTTCTCCAGTCTCTTCTGGACAACAATTTTCTTTTGACACCTTCACAAGTAATAGTGGAGGTGGCCAGTGAGGAGGCAAAGGCAGATATGTAATTGCGAAAATATATAAATTGCCTCTTAACCTTTTAGAGGTAACAGGAAAGGTTAATAGAGTAAAAAATGCTTTCAGTAATTGAATACTTGTTCAAGTTTTCATTAAGCAAAGATCCAAACCAGTCATTATAGTTCCAGTGAAGTGTTTTCAGTTTGACAGATATTTCTGAAAATGTTCTTTCCAGGATGACCTGAAGGTTTGAAAAGGAATTCAGTTATTCAGGGACCTGAAATTAATTATGATGGTTTTGTGTTTGGTTTTTTTTTTTTTTTTGTTGGTTTTGGTGTGTTTGGGTCTTTTTTGGAAATTCAAGCAAAGCAGATACTGTCACAACAATCCTGACTAGCTGGGCTCAACCATCTCCTTATCTCAGAGTTTATATACAGCATTAGGACTCCTTAAGAGGGACGCTGATGAACTGGGGTTCCATGGTAAGGTTTTGTTAGTGGGGGCCAAGGGGGCTTCAGGGGTGGCCTCTGTGAGAAGGGACCAGGGGCTGTCCCATGCCAGGCAGAACTGTTTCCAGCTAACTCCAAAACAGTCCTGTGGCCCACCAAAGCTCAGTCCATCAGTCAGGCTGGTGGCACCTCTGTGAAAACATTTAAGAAATAGTAAAAAACGCTGCACAGCAGCTGTGAGAGAGAAGCAATAAAAATGTGAGAGAAACAGCCCTGTAGGCACCAAGGTCATTCCTGCTCTTGTGTTGGAGCAGTTCGTGAAGGACTGCAACCCCCAGGCTGAAGCCAGAGAAGATTGTGAGGAGAAAGGAACGGCAGAGATAAAGCGCTATGAGTTGACTGCAGCCCCCATTCCCCAAACTCCTACATCTCTTGCAGGGGGTGGAAGAGGAAGAAGAGTCAGAAACGAAGGAGTGAAGCTAAGCCTGGGAAAAAGGGGAGGCGGGGAAAGGTGGTTTTAGTTTCATCTTTTTGTCTCACCATCCTACTCTATTTTTAATTGGCAATAAATTAAATTAATCTTCCCCAAGTTGAGTCTGTTTTGTGCGTGATGGTAATTGCTGAGTGATCTCCATGTCTTTATCTTAACTCACAAGATTTTCCATCTTGTTTTCTCCCCCTGTTCTGCTGAGGAGGGGGAATGAGAGAGCGGCTGGGTGGGGGTCTGGCAGCCAGCCACTGTCAAGCCACCACAGCTGGTACGGTGGAACATCAGAGCATCAAGCACAGCGGACATAAAACTACAGTAACAAAAAAGTCTTCCCTTGCCATTGGTTATATCTTCTCTCATACACATATTTCAGTTTCTTGCAGCAATAAAAGTAACATTTGGAAATAAATACTAGAAGAAATAGGGAGGTCCAGGAACTGACATTTGCCTCATCTCTGTGACATTTTATTATCCCAAACTATGTGCTTTTGGCTGAGGCCAACTCCAGCCTAGCCCATTGCTTTCTGTCTGCAGCCTTATGTGAAATCTAAGCACCTCAGCCAGATGCTTGGCAGTAAACTGCCTCTTCAAAAGAGCACAAATATTTCCTAATTCCTGTGTAACATCTGCAGCCCCATGTGACTGTCTCAGATCTGCTTGGGATGTCTTGAATGGCACTTACATTTAGGCAACAGAAGTAGATCCCACAAAGCCTCTTCTATATGATTAAGGTTTAATCCAACACATATGAATTGGAAAAGGTTTGCCATCAAGAAAAAAATTTACATTATTATATGTTTCATCAAGACTCACATCTTATTACTGTTAAGCCATTAGCTCGGTGTCACAGGCTTCCTATCCACCAGGATATTATCACAGAATCACAGAATGGTCAGGGTTGGAAGGGACCTCTGGAGATCATCTAGTCCACCCCCCCTGCCAGAGCAGGGTCACCTACAGCAGGTTGCACAGGACAGCGTCCAGGCAGGTTTTGAATGTCTCCAGAGTGGGAGACTCCACAACCTCTCTGGGCAGCCTGTTCCAGTGCTCTGCCACCCTCAAAGGAAAGAAGTTCAGCCTCATGTTAAGATGGAACTTGCTATGTTCAAGTTTGTGCCCATTGCCTCTTGTTCTATCACTGGGCACCACTGAAAAAAGACTGTTCCCATCCTCCTGGCACCCTCCCTTTAAGTATTTGTAAGCGTTAATAAGATTCCCCCTCAATCTTCTTTTCTCTAGACTAAAAAGACCCAAGTGCCTCAGTCCTTCCTCATAAGAGAGATGCTCCAATCCCCTAATCATCTTTGTAGCCCTTTGCTGGACCCTCTCCAGCAGATCCCTGTCTTTCTTGAACTGGGGAGCCCAGAACTGGACACAGTACTCCAGATGCGGCCTCACCAGAGCAGAGTAGAGGGGGAGGATGGCCTCCCTCGACCTGCTGGCCACACTCTTCTTGATGCATCCCAGGATGCCATTTGCCTTCTTGGCCACCAGGGCACATTGCTAGCTCATGATCATCCTCAATTATGATTGAATTAATTTCATAATTGTTCACCAGTTTAGCAAAATTATATCCACTTATTTTTCTCTTAACCATAAATGAACACTATTCCCATATTTTCCTCCCGTTCATTGCTGCTTTCTTGGCAAGCATTTTTTTTTCTTTTTTTTTCTCTTTGTTGGCAAGTTTTCAAGGGCAGTTGAAAACAATGTTGAGAAAAATCATGACTGATCCATTAATGACTGCTATGGCAAGAACTGCTGCATTATAATTGCATGGGGAGACAAAGGCTGACAGCTTTTTTATGTTTCAGCAGCCATTTAAAGCTGCTAACCTTGAAGGCAATGGCAGCTGCTGACCCTAGAAGGCTGAAACTGGTTAGTGCTGAGCAAGAAAGGGAAGGTCTGAGCGGCTCTAAGAGCCAGCCAGGTCAGCAGCAGCTGAAGGGCTCACGCCCGCAAGGTTTGGCCCCTGACTGCTGATTTTTTAAAACTGCCTGGGCTGAAATGCTGATTCTAGCAAGGTTACTTGTTCTTGCAGCTTGTTTCAGGTAGCAAACTGAGGTACCCCGTGACTGTACAGCTAATAACTCAATTTAGGATCTGGTTTTGAAGGGCACAAAGTGCCTCAATTCCACAGGACTTCCCTGGAAGCTGATGACATTTGGCATACTGTAGGGTCAAGCTCTAAGAGCAAATATAAATGAAAGGCTCCTCAGTTGATTTCTCACAAAGCCATGCAGTGAAGGTTGGCTAGCAGTATGATAGATTGAGTTTGGCGCAACAGATTAAAGTGATAAAGCCAGTTAAAAGTTGTGATGTAATATCCAGTATTTATTGACCTGCAGTGTGTTGTAGCTGCAATTACAAGGCACCCGACAAAATTCTGTGGTGGGTAGGGACTAATCTATAAGGGTGATTAATTTCACTGGTAATTTGGCTGAAGTAAGGCCAGTAAAGCCAAATTAATTCTGTTGCAAAGCTGTGAAGATATTCAGTTTTTAAGACTAAAAGGTTTAAGCTACAGTCTTTTGTCTTTAACAGCTGATCAGTCCCTTAAACTAAACCTACTGGAAAAACCTTCAGTGTTACAATTATTGAAGCCTTTATAATTTGTTCTGAGTCTTTGTTATAGGCTGCCCTTGGAGCTTTCTTTACCTGACTTTAATTAAGAATATATCTGAGCTTGGGAAAGTAATACCTGAAACTGAAAAGAGAATTGTAATGACAACAGTACTGGAAATATTCATTTGTATTCAGAAGGTGGGTTATTGCTAGCTGGTACCCTTGACACCATAGCCATTTTCTTCAACTCTGTACAATCCTAGTAGTTGAGCTCAAGTACTATTGTTGTTATTACTATTATTATTTGTATTTCAAGACAAATGCTTTTCTGGGTTTTAAATCAGGTATGTGCTTGAAGGCTTTCCTATTTTGTTCTTTGCCTTCCCCTTCCTTCCCTTGGTACTAGTGTGACGCCATCCATTTCAGAGGGGAAAAGATTACTGGGAGGTTGGACACTGGCTCCAGGCCCCACTGAGCTGCAATTGTCACCCTGCCAGTCCTGTGCAAAGAAGATTTTCATCGGCTTCTAACCAGCACAGGACAATTCGAAAGCCTGTTTTCAGTTCTTAATCCTGCAAAAGTCCCCTTTACATAACGCTGCGCCCCAAAACTGTTTTGCACATCACTGGGCTGCGAACTGGTTGGTCTGCCCAAGATTTCAAAGATGTTTGGTGGGAAGGGGGTACAAAGGGAGGACGACTTTGTTCCTCATCTTGCTTTCAAGATAGCTTGTTCCTAAAACTAGCAGAGAAGAGGATGTGCTGAGCCTTGCATGGTGTCAAGTCCTGAACACCACACTTCTCCCTCATTAATTTTACCTAAGACATATGTAGTCTAATCACGGAGTAAGTGAGCAGCCGTTAAAAACATCTAGTTCTCCTTAAATTAAATATGTGTTATAAATGATGATAGCTTTTCTAAATGTTCCTGCAGTTACTAGTACAGCAAAGGAATTTGAAATAATTACTGCAAAATGATATTAGTAGATTGCATTTACTGAGTGAAAAGGAGATGATTTTCTTAATTGTTTGTGCTATAACATGAATGTTTAACGTAACGTAAACTCTGACATTTTTTAGCACAAACAAGAGTGGCAGTTTTCTCATACCCTCTTGCTCAGAAAATCTGTCAAATGAACAAGTGTTAACAAGCAGTTTGAAAACAGTCAATGCCGGCGCTTACATGTTTTATTAATCACCATAAACAGAATTGAGATCAGATACTCTGCATGAAGTATATCAACATTATTTCAAGATACAAACTTGAAAATCTGCATGTCCGGTTCTAATCTCACTCCATTTTTAATGCAAATTATGGTCATAAAGAGCTTTGTTGCGGTGTGTTAAAATACCACAGAGCCTGCTTTGCTTATATCACTTGAAGTATTTGGTTTGGGACACACGCTTCAAAAACATGTGCTGATTCTGCTTCCACTACAAATGGTGCCACAGGAGTCCCTCTGCACCCCAGTGGCTGTGTCAGCCAGGGAATAGGAAACGGGGGATCAGTTCCCTCTCAGGAGGGCACTCATCATCGCGTCTCTCCTGGCAGAGAAGCACAGCCTAACCATCTGGCTACCAATTACGCAAAATGTAAGAAAGTGTTTTTGCTGCTTTCAGTTGAAGCTGATTTACCCTCCCTGCAGTACTCTAAGAACTTAAGAGGAAGATGATATCCAAGAGCTAGAACAAGACACCAGGCTGGAAATTCAGGTGTTTGTTAGAGAAGAGATAGCATTAGGAACTGACTTCTAAACCCATTTGAGCATTACATGAAACAGTAATTTGGTAAAATACTGAAATAGTAATTTCAAGCAAGGACTGGAAAAGAAATCCCCTCTCTCCCAGGAGCCTAATTTCAGGAAAAGGTTAAGGGCAGTGACCTCCACCAGGGGAATGAAAGCCTTTGGCCAGGGCTATGCGAGCTACTGCTGCAGCTCCAGAAAACACTTGGATTTAAGACAACAGCATGTCCAGTACTGCCTAGTGAGTAACATGGAGCTACGTGCTAATCTCTGATCCTGCGGTGTACAGGCAATCTCAGCATTTGCTGGAGTCATGATTTATTGAGAATTGAGAGAGTTTCTCACCTTGTGAGATCAGGGCCCTAGACAGCAATGCATTTGCTTCTTTGCCGAGAAGCTCACCCACAGCTAAGAAAGTAAAGAAGCGGGGAGAATTATTCAGCAGCACCGGGAACGACAGAAGAAAAACTGTGTGTAAGCCTTGGCAAGGCATCTCTAAGCAGCACACTGAGCTTGTAGCACAGCTCAGCCATATTTCAGAAGCAAAGAGAAGATGTTTGTGCTCAGCTAAAGGGGAACAACATTGCAGGAGGCTGAGACTGGGACCCAGAAACTGCTGCAAATGCTCAATTCTGACAGCTGCATAAACACACTGGGATCCTGATGTACTTGGGGGAAAAAGGTGGCTGAAATGTAAGCAATGGCCAACATCCAGCTTTTGAAAGAGAAAGGATACAATGAGCATGTCCTTCCTGCTGTTTCCCCAAACTTTTCCCATAGCATTAGGGAAGGGTAAGCAATAACAGAAAGAGTAATAAAATTAAAAGCTGTGGGGTCTAGCAGGTCCCCTTTCCTTCACCTGCTCACTGAGGGCTCCAAAGGGAGCTAGCTAGAGACGTGCAACCCACTCGGGCAGGCTGTGCTGGAGTGCCAGGAGGTGCGGGAGACAGGGAAAGCTGCCTGCAAAGCCCAGCACAGGCTGCACAGCCCACTGGGGGTGGAGCTGGGCCAGGGAGCAGAGCACAGTGTCTACCTGACCACACCACCTCCAGAGCAGTTCTTGTTCCAGTATATTTGTATTGTTATAAAACACTTTTGATAACATACCCGTGGTAACATCATGATTAGATATTAGTAACATGTACTTTGTAAAGTAGCACACACGTATCTGCTCATGAGCACCCCTGTTGTGTAGAGTTAACTATCAAAGACTCAAAACAAAAATGTATGTAAAAGTGAACTGTAATGGATTTCCTGAGACTATAAGCTGAAAGTACAGACACAGCCTGACTTTGTGGGTTATACACACAAATGGACAATTTCTTATATACAGTAATGTAACATTGACTAGAAGCTGCTGTGTTTCCCTGATCTGACCAGACCATAGAATCATAGAATCATAAAATGGTTTAGGTTGGAAAGGACCTTGAAGATCATCGAGTTCCAACCCCCCTGCCATAGGCAGGGACACCTCCCACTAGACCAAGGCCACATCCAGCCCAGCCTTGAACACCTCCAGGGATGGGGCCTCAACAACCTCTCGGGGCAACCTGTGCCAGTGCCTTACCACCCTCAAAGTGAAAAACTTCTTCCTAATGTTCAATCTAAGCTTGCCCTCTTCCAGTTTGAAGCCATTCCCCCTCGCCCTATCACTACATGCCCTAGTAAACAGTCCTTCCCGAGCTCTCCTGTAGGCCCCCTTTAGGTACTGGAAGGCCGCAATAAGATCTCCCCAGAGCCTTCTCTTCTCCAGGCTGAACAGCCCCAACTCTTTCAGCCTCTCCTCATAGGAGAGGTGCTCCAGCCCTCGGATCATCCTCATGGCTCTCCTCACCTCACAAACCTTTCTGTGAGTTTAGGTCACACAAACTGATTTTTAAGCTTCCCTTAGAGAAGCAAGTCTGAAAATTCAGCTGATTTTTCTTTAAACCTCTCAAATTGTACTTTTCATGTCTGATACCTCAGAGTAAATGAACTGATACTTTTGAAATTCTGCATTAATACTTATTTCTAAGCTTGTCAAGCATGAGAAGACAGACAGACTTATCACTGAAGTGAAGCGGAGCCTTATCCCCCAGCTGTATCACTAGAGCATGATGAATTGGTGTTTAACAAAATTCCTTAATGCTACAGGCAATTAAATCTTAGTCTTGCTTTTCCTTTTCCTTTTTACTGTACAAGTAAGAAACTTAGAAATAGCTATAACTGCTACGTTATCCCAAATCCCCAGTGGAGAGATCCTTAGTGAGGTATGACTGTATGTAAAATTCTATGTATTGAATTGTTCTGGGACAGTCTGAAGGTCTAGGGAGAAAAGTAAACTCTCCTGTTTTGAAGCAAATAATGCTTGAAGACATTGACTTCCCTCACGTTCATAGAATCACGGAATCATAGAATGGTTTGGATTGGAAGGGACCTTGAAAGCTCATCTAGTCCAACATCATATCATCTAGGCCAACTAGGCTGTGCAGAAACCTTCTCAGTAGATTCACTAGTCTTTAATTCAAGGGTCTTTTTTTGTCCCTTTGCAGCATTTGGTATTGGCTGCTGTTGGAAACAGAAGATTAAACTAGATGATCCACTTGGCTGAGCCACTATGGCAGTTTCTGTGTTCCCTTTTTTGAGGGGAAAAAAAAAGGATTTAGGGTTTGGATGTGACTTGTATTTAAATAAGTGTGATGTATCTGTCCCTATAGTAAATGACTTTTATTATGTACAGCATAATAAAAGTAACAAGCAAAAAATGGCGTGGGTGCTTCTGAATGTGTAATTAAATGCAATGATTGTCTCCAAAGAAAATAAACACTTCCAAGGGATTTGATTTTGAAGAATATGAGAACAGTAATGAGTTACTACCCATAAAGTTTATTTTCACTATCTGCCTAGTTAAGAAATATTTCTTCGACAAAATTGTCCAATTGCGTATAATTTCTAAAATTGAAACCACAGCTAAAATCAAATGAAAATATCATTAACCTGACACAGAGAAAAATAAAATGGTTCAGTATTGAATAATAAACTTAATTATTATGTTAGCTAAAAATATGGAATAAACAACAGTTCCTGCAAAATTCAAAGGCAGAATTCTTCACTTATTTATCAGCTACAAAACCCAAGGCATTAGCAAATCTAGTACTGAAAGTTGTGTTTTCATATGCAGTCTACTAAAGTGAGAAGGATCGCTGCATCTGTAGAGAGCAAACCAAGTTTAAGTAAAGTTTAACAACAACTGTATGCATTGCTGTAGTTAAATAAACATTAATAACTGGCAGTTGAGAAAGTCACAGAGAATTAGAACAGTGGGTTATTTGTCTCTGCTGCCTTCAGTTTTTCAAAGATTCCTGCTAATTAGGGACAATATTTAAATAAACAATTAAAGTGACAATATTTCAGGACCGGAATCTGGTCTTTAGCCACTAATATTTATGCATTTGCAGCTCTGTCAGACACAAAACCTGCCTTAACTATTGGAGATGCCATCACCTACAAAGTATTTTCTGTGATGGTGTTTCAGCCACAAGTCTACATATGTGCATCTCCTTCTCTAATATCTATATACATACTTTGTCAGGCCATGGAGGATTAAAAATAGGTTAAAATTAATTGGAGCAGGTGTACTGTTGCTGATTTGAAACAAAGTTTTCCCTTCTGCAAGGCCATTGTCTCTTCTGTTTGGATTTTACATATTTCATGGAAAAGGCTTCAGGAGTACATTAAGCAATGTGACAGTCATTTGTCACTCATCCTACCTTGAGGAAGAAATTGTATGTTCGGTGCAGTGTTTTGTTCATTTAAAAAAAAAAAGTATGCCTACTGCTCATGTTCATCAATTTTGTTGTTATACATTGGTATGTCTGACAAGAAGGTTATGGAAGTTAGTGCTAAACTTTCAAGTTCATCCCTGAAGGTACACCTCAATATGTAGCTAGAAATCAGAAGGTGTTTCCCTTCTTTTTCAGCTTCTAAGGGTTCGAACAAGGTTGTCTTCTTGCCCTTGGGAATCCCTTGTAAGGAGCAGTAGGACTCAGAATTGAAGGTACTTCCCTTCTGGAGTCACCTGGCAAAATATGTGAAATCAGAGCACAGGCAGCCATTTCATGTAGCTGAAGTTTTCCTTGTTTATATTAGAAGTTTTTTCTGTAAGTCACCCACTATAAGAAATTTTAGAAGTATCTGACTAAGCTTACTGTAGCAATGAGGCATCTGAACTATCGCTATTTTGCGGGCTCCTTTTGGTCCTCAGTTCCCTCAAGACTGCATTTCACCCTGTAAAGCTGTTTTCAGATTTTTCTGTGTCCTCTCCATCCAATTAAGCTTCTAAACATCTAGATAGTACAAAAGCAGGAATGGTAGTCAATGCCTTCCAGATACTCAAGGATCAAACTTTCGAAGATGCATAACTATCTGATTTAAAGAAAAGCCCCAAAGTTTCATATTTTAAAGACAATGTTAACCAATACAGGACATCCAGTTTTATCCTTTTTCTAACAATATTGAGGAAAACCTTTTCTCTCACTGCCCTCCACCTGTCTGTTACTCCCCATAGCTTGTCTTCTCCCAAGGTGAAGTGACTTAATAAAAGTTTGCTTTAAAACACAGGAAAATAAACCTAGAAATAAATTCCAGATTCTTGAATGTTCATGAATTTGGTTTACATTTTTACACAGACTGTCTCCTGCTAATATGGAAAAATCTGAACTAATAATACTTTGACAGAATTTTAAATTGTCTGCTTTGTATGTAGCAAGAGCTGTTGGCAAGATACTGAATTTATAATACATTTGTACTGTCAACTGGAGTTTGTGGATTTTTGTGAGGAAGCAAGGGAAGAGGAAATTTCTAAAGAAAACCTTTAACATATTGGGTGCTTTAATCTTCTCTGTCTTCCTTCACTCCCACCACATCACTGTTCCATCACCTGCTCTGATGTTAATCAGAATGACTGGGTCATCCTCTCTTATAAGCTTGCTGGATTAATTCTTTCTCAAGGTCATCTGTGAATTGACTTTAGTAACCAACTATAAATTGGATGGCATTTTAATATTCTACCCTCTCCCTGAGCTTTAATCCAGAAGTGATGAGACAAAAAAAGAAACCCAAAGGAGTTTGCATTTTAGGAAGCAAGAGGATGAATGCCATTATCCAATATCTTTATAATTTCTACTGCCCTGGACACCCTTATCTTTTCCACTGAGTTCAAAGGGAGTTGAAGGAAATTCAACATTTTCCAGAAACAGTGCTTTAGTCTTTTAGCTAATATAACTGCATATGATCTCTGGAGAAATCTGTCGATATTGGTATTTGAGGCACTTAAGCTTGACATTCAGAGTTCTGTACTATTATGAATGCCTCTCTATTAAGGCAACAGAAGCAGCTCTCTCTGTCTCTCTCTCTTTAATGTTGCCTTTTGAAATTTAACATTAAAAAGCAATATTTTCCTTCATTGTATTTTTAAAAGACTTTGAAACAGTTTAGGAAACTGCTTTTGGGCCATCATCACCTGGCAATAAACTATTTTAATCATGTAATCAAAGATTATTTCCTTACTTGTTTTGAGATTTTATTCCAAAATATCAACAAGTTTGTGAGTTATTCAGTCTTTTTGAGTACCGTGAGGAAAGGTAGACAGCATTTCTGTTGTTTTAAATGGAAAATTAAATGACAAATAGAATGAGAAATGAAGAACACAGTTGTGATAGACTTTGGTCCTCAAGGAGAATACTAATTTTTGCCCATGAGGATTCTGCTAAGGATTTCAGACTATGCTACAGAAAGAGGAGGTAACCCAAAACTTTAATGGTGCTATCAGCACATCTGACCTACAAAGCCAGCAGAAAACCTGGAAGTAAAATTTGCCCCGTTTGCCTCAGTATTCTGGGGAAGCAGTGAGTTTTGTTCAGATCAGGACATGTTTGAATTATGGTTTTGATGTGGAACTATGTAAAATCCTGGGGTTTGCTGGACCTTTGTTCTAAGCCGCAAACAGGAGGTGACAGCTGCTTAGTGTTTTAATTTTATATTCTCAAGAATTGCAAACAAAGAACAAAATAAACAGCTTATGACATGAACCTTTGTTCCTGCTCTGTTTATGAGTGTTGATTTCATGGCTATTCAGTCCTGCCAAGGGCTCATCCATATAAAATCAAGATAATAAATTCAACTCTTGCCTGTCTCCTTTCTGTACACTTTCTTTTTGAAGGTATGCACCAAGCAGATAGTGCTGGAAAAATAACTGCTTGCTTTTTCTGCAGAATTTATATATCATAGGTGACTGCAGTGCATTCTGCCCCACAGTCATCACGGCTTTAGCCATTATCAGGCAGACGACTGCAGGAATGAGAATTAGGCTTGACTCCTTGCCTAGACATGGGCGGGACATCCTGAGGCTATTCAGCTTAAGAATTACAGCATTACCGCAATGAAGCAGAGGAGAGTCTTAGGCTATCATCAGTGCGCTGTACCAGTCTCTCGCCAGACTGTGTATGTATTTTTTTTTAAATGCTTATAATCTGCATATGCTCATAATCTGAAGATAATAGGACAGTTCCCTGTTACTCTATAGAACCATATCAAATCTTTTTATCTTAAGAACAGAAATCAGGCTTAGTGTCAGGCATGCTGGAACACTAAAACCCCAGTAATTTCAGTAACCTACTTCTCTGCAACTGGATAATAGCCATTTTTCACTTCTGTTATGGGTAGCAACACGACAATGTCAAACTAAAATAGCTCTTCTTAAAATGCATTCTTCTAAAATAGAAATACTGTTTTCTCTTTTTGAAAAAAAAAAAAAAAGAACAAACCATTTCAGTGCTTTTTCCAGAAATCATTAATTTCTACTTTCTGATGTGCTTTGAGTGGCATTCTAGCCTTGCTGAATCTAGTGGTAAAATTCCCACAGCTTTAAATGACAGTAAGGATTTTCTTTTCCACACATCCATATTTATACAGTTCTTATATGCACACACTTGGTTAGACTATTTAGTTCAGCTTCCAAGCATGTTCTTCATTGTTTTGCTATGATTCCTGCTCACTCAGCCCCTCACCCTGCTCTTCAGGCACAGAGGGTTGTTGTTTTAAGTGGTACATTTTACACACATACATACAAGGGAGACCTTGCCCATTCAGGCAGAGAATCTATTGTTTGTGTGCACTAGGGATAATCTATAAACCATATCATGGGGTACAAGTCAAACAGGTCACCTGGGAAAATACAGCACTATAAAGGGAGTAAGAATGGTGCGCGGCTCCAAAATACTTGTCTTTCTCCATTCAGGCTTCAAAATGGAGCCATTTTACCCATGCCTGCTCACTCTTTGAATTCACTTTCTGTCAGCACAGGAACAATTGAGTTTTACTCCTGCAAAGGTTAATTTTGTGCTCAGGCACCTGCCTATTTGAGGATGCGTTACACATCGCATGTAGCAGCTTGGCACAGCCATGGGACAGCCCTTCCACCCCTCAGCAGGCAGCCGTGCCGAGCAGAGGAGCCACAGGAGTGAGCAGGCTGTGCCAGGGGCAGCTGTACCCACAACCAGGTTTACTAGTGACCACTGCAATGGCCAAGAAAGGCGGGAGCTAGGAAACCTGGATGTGACAGTGGGAAGACCAGCACCCCTTGCCCTGGCCCTCCGTTTGAGGTTATTGTCACTGGGCAGCGGGCAAAGGGGAGGATGTGCATGGAGGGCGGTAACTTCTCAGGCCAACACAAGTTCAGGCTTCCCACAAGCCCATCTGCAAATGCTTTAGCTTGCAAATGTACGGACCACGACAGGGGAAACAGACATGTCCCCTGTCTCCCAGATGTCCTGGTGCTCTTCCAGCCCTGCAACCCACTTCCATCAGCCTCCTTTGTATCTTCTGGCCGGCAACCTGGAGCACAGGGATAGATCCAGACTGCCAAGCTTCTTCTCTTGGGGCTTTTCCTCCTGAGCAGGAGGTGCGCTATTGCTCCCAGCCACATAAAAGGTGATTTCCAGTACCCTCCATGCCTCTCTTTTTCTCCTTTTTCTTTACCTATTACTGGAGTGACAGAATTCAAAATGAAGGCTTGACTGGGAAGGTGCGTTTTCGGTCTGCTCAAGTGTTTTGTACGAGGTCTTTGTCAGTGATGCAGCTATGCTCCCCTGGACACAGTGTAATTTGGGGGCGTGTCAGGAACACATTTTGCACTGCAAAATAACTTTTTCTGGCTTTCTAACATGGTGAAGAAGCCATAAAGCTGTAGAAACTTACACCATGAACTGAGTGAGCCCCAGAATATCAAAAGCACAGACAGGACTTACAAACTCATTTATTTTCCTGTCCTATTACCGGCCTCATGCGAATTAGGGCTACAAGTTTCACATTGGTATTCAGAAGGTCATTTGTCACACACAGAGAAATAAATTAGGGGGAACATTAATAGTGACAAGCATACAACACTACTGAACAGTAAAAGCATTTCAGTCCCTTTGGGATGAGAAGAGCAAGGTTTCACGGCCCTCTGGTCCACTTGCCATAAATCCAGCATACCAGCAATGAATGTATTCAAGCACACCTCTGAATTGGCATTGCATATATAGGTGCAATTAATATGCGTGACTATACAAGTTTAAACTTGAAGTCTAAAGTTAAAGTTCTATATAAAGCCTACTTTTCAAGGAAGGATGTTTCATGTAACGTTTGCTTGACCTAGAAAGAAAGTAATTTAGATTATTATAAGATTCTTTAATCCTGTTTAACTTATTTTCCTGAGAGAAACTGAAAATCCCGTGGCTCTTACAGACTTTTCTTGTGCTTATGGGATACTCCCCTAAAATAAAAAAAAAACCCAACCATGTATGTAGCATGACCAATTAGAATTAAACTGGAAAGCTAATCTTTACAGCATCAAAAGGACAGTCTGGCGGGGGGGGGTTCAGAGTCAGAAGCTTTATCTCGTCTGTCTGCCTCCCTTGCCTGTCTCCCACCAAAGGAGCCTGGCTAAATCAAAACCACCGACCAAGCCCCCTTCCTGTTTCCCCTGGAAATGTTATCCATTGTGAGCAGTGGCTTGAAGTCACAATTACTTCAGCGTCTTTATTAAAACATAATGTTGAGATTTCAGCTAAGATTAAGTATATACATTCCCCTAGATTTTATTACACTGAAATAGAATGTCTTCAGGAATTGCTGAAGGAAGTAATTTTTTTTTCCTTTTTTTTAAATATTTAAACACTGAAGAATAAAAATCCCTTTTTCTTACGCTGGCACAAAGCACGGGTAAGACTAAAAACAATATATTTAAAAGTGGATGATTCTCACTGGCTCTACAGCAGCAAACACTGCCATACCGATCCTGATGTGGCAGGAGACTAATAGAGAACATTTCCGCAAAAGCACTGTTTCTCTGGATGTTTCTGCAAGAGCTCTTTCCTTTGTAATGCGGTCTGAATATTGCAGCCAGGCCTCAATTTAGTATTGACTTCAAAGGAACAATCTATGTCAAACGCACCGTGTTCCTAGCTCGTTTGAAGATGAAGACACACTGAAGCCCTTTCTGTCAGGGAAGAGGGAAGGAAAAGAGGTTTGTTTAGTCCAAATCCCCCCTGGTTGAGTTCCAATACATCAGAAAACTGGTATGTAGTCAGTTCCTCTAAGTAACAAAAAGGGGAAAAAAAAGACAGCTCAGTGATTAATATGCTTACTTGAATGTCAGAGATACATGCTCTAATCCTTCCTCAGTCAGACTGTGGAGCAGGGATGTAAAGCAAAACCCCGTGCTTCAGGACAAGATCAGGTAATCTCAGATGGGTTTCCGTATCAGTCTCTCCTGAAATTTTTTTTCAGTGGATATAAAATACAGAAATAATCACTGCAGCGGAAGTAACTCTGCTTTGCCATGAAAAATGCCTTAACCTTCAGGCTACAGGATTTCCCTTATCTGTCCTTTTACGATTTGACTGCATTTTGTGCAAGTCTTTACGCAGTAGTTTTCCCAGCATGGAAAGTCTGTGTAGAACAAATCCATTGGCTTCAAATCTTCCCCCCACCCCACCATGTGGGGGCACGGCTGCAGTCCCATGAATCTGCCACCTTATCCTTATGCAGTCTCCTTCTACCTGACCTCTCCTCCCAGGAGAAGTCTCTTTGGCATGCCCAGCCTGCCCTGGAGGAATGGGCATAAGGAGAATGTGTTCTGCCAAATAAGCAAATCTTATTTGTAGCCAACACACAGTAACTATTGTTCTTGGGTTGTTTATGCTTTATAGGCTGTGGCATCTGCTAATATATTCTTGGTCTGATTTTTATCTTTTACTGACACACATCAGAAGCGTCTCTAGACCTCTGGGTGGGGAAGGGTTTGACATTTGTCTTCTAGTTCAGATCGATATCACATCAGCAGGGATGGGTCAAACACTTGCAGCTCTCATTCCTTTATTATTTATTAAAATCCAATTGTCTCGCACCTCTTATTGACCTCTTCTATTCAACGAATATGAAACCAAGGCCCTTTGAACCCAAGTGCCAGGAGGTGCAGCTGGATTGTGGGCTATCGTCCCGAATAACAAGCAGCTGAGGCAATGGCATGCAACACACACTGCTAGTGCGTGCCTTACCTGGCAAATTGCTACTGGGTATGAACCAGCCTCCCAGGGAACTTGACCTGTAGACCTCGTTGGTACCTAAAATAAATTCCTGCAGATCCTAGCCTCTCCCTCACCTTATACTGTATCTGACTGAGGAACAAATTACCGTGACCTTGCTTTTGTACCACATAAAAGTAGAAAGGTTGAAATCTGAAACCAGCGGAGCAGTGACAGCGGTCCCTTCCTTCATGGACAATCTCTGCACGCTGACAATCTTCATTCAAGGGCAGCCTCTGGCTGGCATCACTCTAAATGGTGCCAGGAAGTGAGGCCACCTTTTGTTTTCACATCCTATTGTTCATGGCTTATTTTGTTCATGGCTTATTTTAAATATGATTAGATGGATATTAATTGGTTTTGTCTTCAGCTAAACAATAGTTAGGGCTTTATTTTATCATATGAATAGATTGCATATCTTTCTCAAGGATTCACAGAATATTAGGGAATGGATAATCACAAATGTTCAGATATGAGCAGAATGAGTACGTGCATACCCATTGCATGTGGATATGCAATTTGCATGTGTGCACTTTTGCTTTTATGTACACACTCCCCCGAGAACAGATGAGCTGTAGAGTCAGATGGGAACTGTTCTGCACAGCTCTGCTGGAGACACTTGATGTTTACGTGTTGTCTGCAGCCCTGAGATGTTAATATTGGCAGTACAAGGACTGTATCTTTGCTATTATTACATGATATAATCTAATGGCAATAATAATACAAGGAAACCAGGGCCTGACACACCACCATAATACAAAAATAACATTACAATAATCATAATAACAAAACCTGCTTGTGGATGAAAATGTAGATCAATTCTACCTTGTGGATGCATAATTGCTAATGCATGGAATATGTGACTGCGTGTCCTGAAATAAGTTTGCTAAGTATAAACTTGTTTTATTCTTCATGGAAACAGTTGGTCTTTGATGCCTTTAGCACTGATAGACCTTAATTTTTAAGACTCTGAAAAACAACATTCTCATATGTCATAACAGAGATGTTTCTTTCATTTAAATTGTGAAAATCTGTCAGAGCTGTTAGGATTTTAACCCTAGCATCAAAGAAATACAGGTAAGACACATCCACTACTTAGACCATGAGCCATTTCTGGAAAATAAGCATTTCTTTAGTTAAAATATGATTTTAATTTTCCTGGTTTAGTTAGACACAGACCAACACCCCAGTTCTGAATACCCCAGATCCTGGAGTGTGGGAAGTCCATAGGCAGACACTAATTTTGTTTCTTGGTTTTCTTTCTACATTCAAACTGGACTTCTTCCAGAGCATAATGATAACTTCCTTGTGTTTTTTATGTCATGTCAAATTTCAGGATCCGAGGTACCATTTAATGAGCACAGAGCCATTTAGGATAGCAAAAGCAAGTACTGCTGAACGCACATTTAACATACAAGTGCAAAGAATGGCACTGTTGGTCTTTTTACCATGATAAACAGGAGAGGAAAAAAGCTATGTGCCATACAAGATCCTCTAAAACCTCTCTCTTTTCTATAGTATATAAATAATCTAAAGTCTCTGCTTCTATCTTTTGCAAGCAAACAATGAGGAACATTTAAAACATTAGACTTTCTTGAGAAGGAAATGCTTCAAGAAAGGGCATTATTTAAAAGGGAAAGGGGGGAAAATGCATCAATAAAGTGAACTAGAACCTTTTTAGTCTGGCCAGTCTCACAAAAAGAATGGCAATAAATATTTCTATAAAAGGCATGTTTATCTCCCATAACCTCCATGACAACAATTATTTCACTAGGCTCAGAATATTCTTCCTTCCTTTTATTTTTTTCATTTTGAATTAACTGCTTGTGTAGACGAGCATCTGCTGCCTCTCCATCTCACAGCTGCTCTCTCTTGAATTTATTCTTACTAGTCTGTATCCCTTGCCCATTTTCAAGCAAATACTTCAAGTCTCTCTCTTAAATGGTCAGTCTGGGCAAAAGGCCAGGAAGTGAAATCAACTCTTCACCACTCGATTTCCTTCTATTTTACTTTATTTCCCTAGGAAACTTTGCCTCATCCCAAAAAGTCTGCCAGTCCCAGAAGCTTGTTGTATAATTATGATTCTATAGGAAGTTACTAAAAGTATGAGGGTTTCTCACTTTAAATGAATTCATTAGTTTCCAAACATGTTTTTGTTTAGGTCTAAGCCTGATAAAAGATTAGAAAGCTATAATAGGATATAGGTAAACTGAAATTAACCTCTCAGTCTTCTCTTTTGGTTGTTTTTTCCTAGGATGGTAGGACATCAGAACTGTGCACAATATTTTCCCAAACCTCCAAAACCTATGGTTTACACAGGCTGCTGATAACATCCCTGTGGACCAGAGAGGAAATGGCATAAAGAAGGTGTCGAACCCCTTCTGACAATAACGCTTTTTAAGGATGGCCTTTGAGCCACAAAGTAGTTTTAAGGCTGCGAACGTCCCTAAGTACACAGTGGGTCTCCCGCAGCTGCCTAAAGAAATATGTTTGAAGAACCGCATACCGTCTTTACGTGGTAACTGCCTTTCATTTTAGCTGTCACCGTCCTTTACTCCATGCTGACAGCCCTGCGCTGCCTGGCATCAGGCTGCTGTGGGGGCTGCCCAGCTGTGCAAACACGCCTGCGCTCACCACCACCACCTCACACACCACCGCGTGTGCCGCACTGGGCAGCGGCAGCAGGGACATGGCCCCTTGGCTCCTTCCGCCACTCTGGTACTTCTGCACTGGTGAATGATCTTATTTCTGTCTTTTATTTTGATTCCTTCCCTATCGTCTTATCTTTGTTTCTACTCCCTTTTTTTCTGCCTACTCATTTTATTCTGTGCTGCCGCTCTCCATTCCCTCAACTTAACCCTGTGCTGCACTCTCAGCCTTTATTCTATTCTATTCTATTCTGTTCTATTCTATTCTATTCTATTCTATTCTAATTCTAATTCTATCCTATCCTATCCTATAGATGATATAGATATAGATATAGATATAGATATAGATATAGATATAGACACAAACATCTAAATACAGGTACACACACATAAACACAACTAAAAGCTCAGATTCTGCAGCATGCAGACACTTTATATGGGCCACTAAAATATATTAAACCAGTCAAAGCTCTCACCACTGCTGGGTGTTTGTCATTCAAGGTACAGAAAAAAGAGATGATGATGCAGGGAAGGCTGATTGTACCACGACGCATTTCAGTGATTTTGCTTTTTTTTTGACCTTGTTAACTGCAAACTGTAACATATGGCCATACCCTACCTCCAGTTTCTGTGGACCCCCTCACGCCAACATATACTGAACATGATGCTCAAATAGGGCAACCAGACAGTGCTACGTAACACAGGAGATGTGAAGGATTTGGAGGCTGGGAGAGAATGAGTACGAATTATCCAGTCAACAAAAGGAAGGAGAGTGGGCTAGTGTGAGAATTAAATATATTTATAGACTACAGTATTTTTGGAAAAGATGTAAAGTGTTTAATTTGAGAGTTCTGGAGTTCATTTCCCCTAGCTAATTACAGGATTGGAATCTTTCTTAATAACTCATTAAAGATGAATGGAAGTGTTAACAGAATACATTATTTTCTTGCATAATTAGTAATGGAAACATGAACATCTAAACTGAACAGGCTTTAAGATGAACATATGCATATTGGGTAATGCTACAGCCATATCTTTTTATTTGTTTGTTTTTGTCAATGCAGTCCATCTACTAAATGCCCCTTCAGCAGGTCAGCATTAGTTATATTTTATGTCCATGTCATAAACGTAACAGATATACCACTGTGTTCCCAACAGCAGTTAAACATCATTGCTTATTTTTAAAAAAGTCCCATTGCTATGTGATAACGTCATTGGAAATTGTTATTACAGTAGACAGGAACTTGCATGACCCCTGCTGGGTTATCTTTTCCAAACTGTGTAAGCAAACTTTGTTATCTATGTAGTCCTTTTGAGAGATGAATAATTAAATTCTTACGATCGTGCAAGTTGTTACAATAAGACAGAAAGTCTTATTTTCATTTCTTGTCCCGTTCCCTGGAAAAGTAACAAAAGCTTGCCAGATTCCACCTGGCATTTTCACTCCCTGTTACAAGTTGTTTGATTCAATGCAGGGAAATTCATGAGAAATCTCAGCACACAGTTGAAATGAGACAGTTCTCATTGACTTCAAGAGGGTATGATTTTTAACAGGTATTTTCTTAAAGAAGAATATAACCCTTTAGTGAGAAAATACTTTTCTTAAATACAACTTACATGTGAAATGTAGGATTGCCTTATCGTTTTATTAAACCACTTCTTAAACACAGATATCAATTTCATGAAGTTCTGAGTGACGACAGGAGGATTTAACCCGAATTTTTGAGGCACGCTGTCAAACAACAGTGATTCTCACTTCTTCAGAATACCTGAATTGTTTACATTATTGTCTATCTCTTAGCGGAGCACTGAAAGATGGCTTTACTCACGATAAATTCAGCAGGACGGACCCAGTACAGATATGGGTTGGGATGAGGGGGGAAGGAGCGCGCTCACAGGGACAGTGCAGCCTCTCCACTGCCAACTGGTGCAGAGTCCCCAAGGCTGCAGCAAGCTAAAAGGCTGGAGCCATTCAAACGGGCAGCGCTGCCAGAATATTGATCTTCTCCTGCCTTTCTCACTCCATCTCCAAAGTTTCCAACTCCAGAGAAATCTGTATTATGCAACAGACAACAATAGGTTTCTTCACCTGTACAGGACAGGTGACAAAAGGAGGTGCACATCAAGCAGCCTTCCTTTACGCTAACAGAAAAGAGATGCTGTAGCTGCTTCGCTGTTAGACACTGTTTCCAGGATGTGGCAGAATGGGTAGACAGATCTATTTCCAGACATTTTCCTGTATCCCCTTTGGTGATGCGAAGAGTCACGAACCAGTTTAGTGAACTTAACTTGTGCCCTCTGGATCCCGGTGTTACGCAATCATTTTACCTGTCCCCTTCACAGCCAGGCACATCTCTTTTATTGCGCCATCCATCTACCTCTGCAAAGCAAAATACAGCTCTTGGTAAGAACAGGATACTGTTTCTCTCTGTGAGGCTACGTCTAAAGCAAACATATCCCCTTCAGCCCTAACGTTGAATGCAAGAAAGAATCCACCCTAAAAGAGAAAAGTAGCTGTATTGATTCAGTCCTTCTCTCATTACTCCTTAGTCAAAAGGTACATATTATTATAAGACAGATACATTGAGATAATGCAACAAAAAAAACCCTAATGGCTCTTATAAAATTACAATTAAAGGAAGCCACTCTTTTTTCAAAGGCTCAGATCTTACAGAGAGAAGACTAAGGAACGACTACAGCTAAATAAGGCTTTTACTACTGAGCAAAGCAGCTAAATTAGTACTCATACATCAATCAATCAGTCATATAACATTCACATTCATATCATAAAGTATTCTTCATACGTAGAAGTTTAGTTGCCTCACATGTTGACTGGTACCAGCATTTGTCTGTGAGTAGCTAATCCTCTCTTTTAAGAAAGGATGGCTTCAGGAAAAGCCCCATGAAGACACTTAATGAAAAAGTTTTCTTATTTACTTAAAATGTAACCAGGAGAACACTCAAAACCAGAGGAAGAGCTGTTTTCTGGAGATCTAGTAGACCTGTTATTTTTTAAACAAGTTGCAGGACTCCCAGGGGCAGCCATAGGAGAGAAGAGCAGGTATGCAGGCAGATCAAGCAGACATACAGCAATCGTCTCTACTTCTGCTGGTGAAAGCCGTCGGCTTTGGCACGCCGTGTTTTCATCTTTCTGTGCAGTACGAGTTCCTCCGATGAGACTGGACTGCCTGGG
This sequence comes from Anarhynchus alexandrinus, assembly GCA_008711295.1. Taxonomy (NCBI): domain Eukaryota; kingdom Metazoa; phylum Chordata; class Aves; order Charadriiformes; family Charadriidae; genus Anarhynchus; species Anarhynchus alexandrinus. Next base: position 3,908,307 of record VUYV01000001.1, read on the forward strand.
GCACTGGTGGCTAACCTGTTGTTTCTAAATTGCTGGTTCAAATACAGCCTAGGAAATTAAAGTCATGGCCTGTGCGAAATGAGCTGGTAGTACCCGTCAATTACCTGGCGGGGAGGGCATCCCAGACGGCTCAAATCACGCCCTTGCTGACAGCCGAGAAGGGAAAAGAGGGAGCAAATGTTTTCGCAGACTGAGCTGCGTTCTCCTCCCCAGGGACAGAGCCTTAGGTTCGAAGCACAAAATGGAAATTTTGGGGCTTCTGTATTATTCCTTCTATTTATAAAATTTAGTTTCTATTCAGCTGTAATAAATGAACTCAATTTTGAAAGAGAAAACAAACTGAAGCTGTAGCATTGCAGGAGCATATTAGGCAAAGCCTTGTCAGCATTCCCCGGCAAGACGGCAGTAGTAAAGTTGTAGCAACCTCTCTTCTCTCCCAAACCTATCGGCCACATCTGGGGAAAACAGCTCAAGATACTAAGCTGACAGGTATTTGTAGAAGTGTAGCTTTTGTACATCAAGAAATATCAAAGGGCTAAAGGAACGGTTTGTTTAGTTTAGGTACATTTAAGGTTAGATCCAGTGAAGAACTGGAGATCTGAATGCTAGAATAAAGCTTCCTGATGCAAACTCAACCGCATCTTTCCAGCTCGGAGCGTAGGCAGACAGTGAGGATCTCCCCATGCTCACCCGCACAGGCACATGGTTCGGTACCTCTATCCTGATGCACCATGGAGAAGAACAAATGCAGGATACCAAGAGAAACAAAATACCAACTGAATGTAAAGATCTGCCTAAAAACAGTTATGAATGTGTGAATTCAGTTTACCTCTAATCAACTTCTATTTCATCTATTTCAAAATGTTGCTTTGTTAACTCTTACACTTTTGATAACCAGAGTTTCTGTGTATGTGCTATCCAGTGGGGTTGTACAAACATTTAGCAAGATGTTTCCCCAAAGCAAAAATTAAGTAACTAATAGATGCATATTTTGGGGAGAGGCTGATATTTGATTCTTGTATTTTTATATAGACCTGAAATATGCATTTAAATCACTCTGCTTATAGAATCACAGGATCATACAACAGCCCAGGTTAGAAGGGAACCTGGAAGATCACCTGGTCCAACCCTTCACGGGAAAGGGAACCTACATGAGATTATCTAGCACTCTGTCTAATTGCATTTTGAAAACCTCCGGTGACAGGGACTCCATTGCACCCCTGGGGAGATTGTTCCAGTGAATGATGGTTCTCAGTGTAAAAAAAATTTTCCTTACATTGAGATAAAACCTCTCTCGGTACAGCTTGTACCCATTGCCCCTTGTCTCGTCCATGTGACTCCTTGTGAAGAGAGAACCTCTGTCCTCTCTATAGCCACCTTTTAACCACTGGAACACATGAAAAGCCATAAACAATGCTTTAAAGTCTACTCTATTGGGGGGGGGAGGGGGGGAGAGAAAGTTAATTATTGATAATTCACCACACTGGACAATAAGGGAAACCAGAACTTACTCATTTTTAGTATCTTATTTTTTGCTTTATTGTGACCTGTGTGCTCAGCTAGGAAATAAGAATGCCAAGGCTGTTCAAAATATTTTCAGAAAATGAAGATTAAAAGCAGCTTCCACCAAGCTGCAGTTTCTCGTCATCAAGTATTCAGGGAGAAGGCAGACAAAAGCAGGAATGGCTTGCACATTGTCCCTGACTCTAAAGCATGCCATACGTAGGGGATATGCGAGGTACTGGGCGCGTACTTTGTATAGTACTGATACAGATAGTATTTTTCCCCTTTACCCTCCCTTCTTTTGTTAATAAAAAAACAAGGAATTTTGTGAATAGAGACTGTTGCATACTTCCCGCCTTCTCTGCTGCCCAGGACACAGGGTCCAGGGCAAGTGGAGAAATATAACTCTAAGCTTTTGGTTTTCTTCTGTATGGTTTCCTGCAGTTCTGGCAATGCACTCGCAACAACAGTTTCCAGCTTGAAAACTTACTGAATTTACCGAATATTTAGAATCCATGATGAAAACAGGCTGTGCTTCAGAGCTTCATCACACAGTGTGTCTATACAACCATATTTCTAATTGTCCTTCGAGGTGCCCAGAGAAAATGAGTTTTATCTTGGTGTAGGCCTAGAGTCAATGAGATCTGTGCAGGTCAGTCACAAGCTGTCTGAATGGGACTTGTCAACCATTTATTCCCTCCAAAGATAAATTAAATTCTTAAGAAAGGGCTGAACAGACACAGAGCCTACCAGTCTACTGGAGCAGTGAGGGCACTTTGTGCAGGACCGAGTCCACCCGGAGCCTCGATCCAAGGCTGTAGAACTCATGTCTCCACAGTTTGCAACTACTGATGAACCTTACTCTTTTTTTAATTCCAAATAGATTATTTGTTTTCTGCTTTTTTTCTCCATTTTTTTTTTCTGGATATTCAAACACTAGGAATTTGTATTATACCACACTCACAAAACCAAAAACATCAACATGGGATCTTCCAAAGTGAAAGCTGGAAAATGAAAAGCACACATATGCGTGTGGTTTTGTGCCACGTAAAACACCTGGGGAAGAGACTGGGATGTGTGCTGCCTCTGAACGTACATGTGAGGGTACAGCAGATAGACATCGCAGTAAGGACTATGGAAATAGGCGACACGTAGACTAGTGTGGGAAAGTAAGGGAAGATTGGTGAGGAGGATTGTAAACATGCTCAAGTGAATTGCAGCTGAAGGTGTCGAAAAACACATATATCACACTAATTGTTGTTGTGATTACTCTTGTGTGCTTGACATGTAGAACATCTCCACTTACATAACATTGGCCTGTGATGGAGTCAGAAGCACCTTACTGAACATGCCTGAGATTCCTGCCCTGCTGTCGGAAAGATCAAAGCGCAGCGGAGAACTACACCTGCTTGAATCCCTGATAAACAGGCAGGAAAAGCAGGTTTTCCAAATCTCTTGTTAGCAAGGACTCCCTCACTAACAAGGACTCCCTCTAGCAAGGACCAAGCTCTGCAGTTCCTGTGTTCCTGCTTGTGCGCCTCTGCCTGGGTCCTGCTTAGGAGATCCCCTGGTTTGCTAGGTATCAAGATTAAATTTACTCTTTGCATTTCATCTGTGGTTTTGTGGTTGCTCTTGTGTCCTGCTGGTGTCAGCTCACACAACTGCCTATGGAGGAACAGTTCCAGTGGGTCAGTTAAACTCAGTTAAGAACAACATACTGGAAGTCAGCACAAGCCCCTAATGTATGATGCATTTAGGCCAACTTGCTTGAAAACAGTGAGCTGAGTAAGTGTTCGTGAGTGTTAAACACATATTGGGAGCTGCGGGGTTGGTTGCACAGCTTCGCCTAATCCAGAAACCTCCAGCTTTCAAGGAAAAGCTCACTGAAGCTGAACCACTTTTCTCCTGGAAGCGCTGTGCAACAGACTGGCAAGACGGGGCCGGGCATGTCCCGCACAAAGCCCTAGGATGGGGCTGTGACCCCGGCCCCGCTGCCGTGGCTCTGGGCCTCGCCACCTCTGACAGCGGAGAGGGCACCGGCATTTTCCACCCTTGTCCTGCCCCGAGGTCGGACCCCCGCCCCGCCGGGCAGGGCGAAGGCTTCCCGGCAGCGCAAGGGAGCCGCCGTCGGTCACCCGCCCGCCAACAAACGAAGGATGCCGAGGTCAACCCCGGCTCCCGACACGTTTCCTCCGGCAGCCCCCGGGGGAGGGCCGTGGGCGCGGGGACGGCTCTGGAGTGGGACGGGAAGGGACGGGACGGGACGGGGCGGGCGGCCGGGGCCAGGCCGAGCGCCGCCACAGCCGCNCTGCGCTGCCAGCCCGCCGGCGCCTGCTTCAGCGCCCACCTCGCCAACAGCTCCTACGCCGAAGCCCGCAGCGCCTGCGACCGCCGGCGGGGCGACCTGGCCTGGGTCAGCGGGGAACCGGAGCTGCGGATGCTCTTGGGGCTGCTGGCGGAGGCGGCGGCGGCGGCGCCGTCGCTCTTCTGGGTCGGGCTGAAGAGGAACGCCTCCGCCTGCACCGACGCGGGGCAGCCCCTCCGCGGCTTCTCCTGGGAGGGCGCCGGCGGCGGGGCGGCCCCGCGGGAGGTGCCGGCGGCGCTCGGCCGGTGGGTGAAGGAGCCGGTGCGCTCCTGCCTCACCCCGCGCTGCGCCGGGCTGCACCTGGCGGCGGCGGCGGCGGCCCCCGACGGCGGCACCGGCTGGGGCTGGAAGGAGCGGCCGTGCCAGCGGCAGAGCCAGGGCTACGCCTGCAGGTACCCGCAGTACGAAGGCGCCTGCCCCGACCTCAGCCCCGACGGCGCCCTCCACCTCGACTACCGCCTCCCCTTCGAGGAGCGCAGCGCCAGCCCCGGCTTCAGCCCGCCGGGCACCGTGCTCACCGTGGCGTGCCCCGGCGGGGAGGTGCGCTTCACCTGCCAGCCCCGACGGGGCGGCTTCGCCTGGGAGGGGACGGAGGATCCCCTCTGTCCCTGCGGCTACCGGAGCCCTGGCAGCGGGCGGGACGGGTCGCCCTGTGCGGCCACGGGGGCGACCCCCAGCGCGGCGGGCGGCCCCGCGGAGCCTCCGGGTGGCGGGGCGGAGGGGCGAAGCCCCTCCGCCCCGCCACCCGGAGGCTCCGCGGGGCCGCCCGCCGGCGGGGAGAAGCCGGCCGCTCCGCCGCCGCCCTCCTCCTCCTCCAACTACGTTTTCATCCTGGTGACGGTCGCGGTGGTGGTGCTGGTCATCCTGGTGATGACCGTCCTGGGGGTCTTCAAGCTCTGCTTCAACAAGAAATCCGAGGCCCGCGGGGATAAGGAGCCGCCGGAGGCCTGCAGCAAGGCGGAGGGGGGCTCCGCCGAGCCCAGCGGAGGAGCGGGCGGCGACTAGCCCCGGGGGCGAGCGGGTCTCCCCGTCCTTCGGGGCGGCCCCGGGCGGCAGATGCCACCTCAGGGCAGCGCTCGGCTCCCCCCGCAGCCCGCCCCGTGTCTCCGTTCCCGCAGCCCGGCGGCCGCGGGGAGCCGAGGAAGAGTGGCCGCGGGAGGCGGCTGAGCAGGACTCGTGGGTTGTCGGACAGTGGGGACACGCAGCGGGGGCATTTCTGCAAGTGGCCCCCTTTTTCCAGGAGTTTGATGCCTTTGGACAGTCAAGAGTTTTTGTCGGTCTGGAAAACGGTTGTGTAGGTGCTGGCAGAAGTAAAATACAAATATAGCGGCCTGGCCGACGGAACGATGGCTTATCTGCAGCTGCAACAGCTGTGGGGTTTTATCCTCTCAGAAACTGTTCTTCAGGTGCCTTTCTCGGCGCAAGTGTAAGGGGGACCACTTTGAGCACTCGCAGCTTTTAATTTCAAAGTCAGTCCTTGTCTGAGTGGTACTTGGAGGCTCTCGTTTTCTTTCTAATTGCTGGAGCGTTTGGAGAGGTGAACTGCCATGATTTTGGAGGAAACAGTGACCCATACTGTTTCAGACTGACATTCTTATAAATGAAGAGCATTTCTATACTTAGAAGGTCATTAAATTGCTGAGGAAGTGGGAGGTTAATGGGGAGTCAGTTTTATACTTCAGCTGATGAAAAGAATAAAGGATGATTTAAAACCTAAATCACTGCTCTGTTTGTTACTTCATACAATATTCATTTTTACTGTAGCAGAGCAACAAATTCTTCAGTTATGGTTTTTCTCCTAAGGTGCGTTGCTACAAAACTTGGTTTCTGCATGTAATATGTGGCTCCCTTAGAGTCATATCAGACAAGGTGCTGACCAACTTCGCACTGTGAGAAATTTACCTGGGTCCAAATACATCATGTGAATCTCATTCTTTTTAGTCAGATATATTGTTTTCCATGGAGTCCCTTGAGAGTTAGGAAAAAAGGATTCACCCTTTGTGCCCCTTTCTAAATGAGGTAAACACTTCCTCTGTGATTTCCCTTGGGAATTCCCGTGGAGCAGCTTTCGTCCTGGCCGCAGAACTTGCTTTCTTTGCAGTTCAGAGTGCTGATGCTCACTTCTTATTATTATGGTGTTGGTTTTCAATTAAAGTGGTAATGTTAAATATTGATTCGAGGTTTTCTGAGTGCAGTAAGACACAACTAACTGGATCTCATCCAAGCCTTTTGGGGTGTGGGGAGGATAGGGAAATATTTTCTTCCCTTAAAAGAACTGAGCTCCAAAATGTCTTTTTAAAGATGCTTTTTTTGTTTGTTTGTTTTTGGAAAAAAAAAGCTGACTTTCTGACTACTGCTTTCATTTTGTCACTTTCCTGTTGAGTTTGGATAACTCGGTTCCAAACAATAATGTGTATTATTATCTATTTTTCTTGCAAGCAAAGACTTGAAGATTAATCTGGTGAAAACACCTGGTAAGGGTAAAGCATGACATAGCCTGGTTTTTTTGTTGTTTTTTTTTTTTTCTCCGCTTATGATGATAGGCTGTTGCTACCTGGGAAAGAGTTTTTTTCTTTTGTTAAGGGGTTCCCAGACATTTGTGAGCCATGAGGCTGTCTATAGTCATAAATTCCATTGTACCATGACAGAAATGAAATCCAGCTAGGTCAGAATGCTACTCATTACAGTGCTGTCTCATAATCTGCAAACTTTTCTAATCTGTTTATCTGATATCTGTATTTCAGAAGGCAGGCATTTTTCAGCTGCAGTAGGAGGTTTGATTCTACATTCAGATGTGCCCAGGTCTGGAAAACAACTTAGCCATTAATGTCTTTTGCCTCAATACTACTCCTGTTACTGCCACTGTAAGTAATTTGTTTTAGGAGGCAGTGTATGTGGAGCTCTGTTCTTCTGCTGGGGGCTGTATAAGCAAATAGCAACTAAGATGAATGAGAGCCTCCCTAAGTTATTACTTCTGTGTTTTCCGCTTTCCCACATATCAGGTGGCTGTGCCCTTAATGGGCCTGTACAACTGTCCAGGTATGTTTTTCTTAGCTCTAGAAATACTCTCATTCTCTGTTTCAGGAGTCTTACTCAGCACACAGCTAAGTGCTGAGTTAAGCACCTGTAACTGACTACTTCTTTTGGTGTCGCTCAGGATTTGACTCAGACTGTTCAGTTAGAATGTGCAAGTTCATGCCCTTGCAAGCCATTCACCTGTCTCATCTTATTATTCTCACTTTGCTCCTTTGCCTTGTCTTCCTGTGAAAGCCCATTTTGATTTCAAAGTTCTTTTTCTCACACTTGAGATTCAGGATTAAGCATTAGACATTTGTCTAAAGGACTACAGAAGGTTTCTGTTATGTTTTCCCTGGTTTATAATTTGACTCAGCTGAAACCAGTCTATTTTGCATCTAAGGATGGGATCTCCTTCACCAGGTATAGACATCCCTAACAGCTCATCTAGACTCGTCTACTCACCCGGGTTCCCTTGCAGCCTATGGAGAGAACGATGTACTTGCAATTTCTCTCATTTGAGACTAGATGCTGAAAACAGGGCCAATGAATTGCATCCTAAAAATGCCATTTCTCTGCCTTGACTGTAAAGAAAGCCTAGGAAGGCTACTCATATTTAAATGCCTGTAAAACACACATCTAAAATAAAATCAGAACAATCAGCTAACTTAAGTCTCCAGCTGTGCAAGCCACTTTTCTAAAAGCAAGCTCACAGTGCCTTGTGTCTCTTCAAGGCATGGCTAAATGGCCATAATTTTATCATAGCTTCTATAGTTTTCACATGATAGAGATTCTTGTTTTGTCTGTTTGGGTTTCTACCTTCTTTTTGCAGTCAGTAGAATACAAATCCAATAGCATTTTGATTTGACCGGAACACAAACAGGTTTGAAATTCATGAATTTTTCTTCCTCTAATGGTCAGATCAAGAAGTGGATGGTTTGGGAGAAAGGATAAATCATATTTGCTTTCCACTCTCAATTTGAATTGTGTCTTTCTTAAATAGGAAACCAACAGATAACTGACTTGCAACACGGACTATTGGCTCGTATCATAACCATGATTCAGTGGTCCGCAAGGCAAATTCAGTGCAGGGTTTGCTGTTTACATCCATAGGAGGAGAATAAATAAGGTCATAATGAGTACAGATAATCATAACAAGGACTGAAATAATAAAATTGTCTAGTTATGAAATTGCATGTAACTTTCTTTTAATTCTTATGTAACACTATATGTAAAACGCACAATCAAATGTAAATATTTTTCCAAAACATAGCAAAGATGGAGACAAATCTTGACCTTTACCCTCATGTAACATACAGGTCCTTTGACTAAACATGTTGTATAAGCACATTGTATTGCAACTGTTCTTCCAGTACAGGAAAAACATTGTTTCAGCCCATATTAAAAACATATAAATCACATATCAACATTGTATCTGTGAGTTTTACAATGGATACATTTGCATGGAGGATTTTAAATAATTTAGTACTTTCAATTCCAGTGGTTCATATTAGTTGTTTTGTTTTGTTTTTTAAAATTGTAAATTCCCTGGGACAATGCCCAGTGTTGTAGACCTTGGCTCTTGGCTGGAGGAATGGATGTAATAATGTAATTGTAATGAAACAGTGGACACAAGAATCTGTGAGTCCACATTTAAAAATGGTAATTTCCGCAGAGTGAGAATGTCCAAACCTCTCATCTATCACAGTGGTCCAAAAGCTGTCGCCTGTTGCCAATTATTAAATCTAATTTTTAGATTTCCTTAATTTCTCCAAAGATAGTTTGACTGGTAGGCATACCATTTGTCAACTGTACATTTTATTCATGAACATGTGATGAATTTTTAATGGTTTGTATTCATCAAATAATCAGAAATAAAATTTTAATTTTCCCCAAATTTTTAATAACACTTTATACTGCTGAGGGCTTGACTAAGTGTGTTATGGGAATAAAGTGAAATCTAAAAGTGGACATGGGCAAATCTCAAATACTTCAAAGAATTTTTCTCCTTTTTTAAGTGCAGTATATAGCTTAAAGAAGATTAAAAAAATGAATGGATTCTGTACTTCCCCCAGGAAGCGTAATTTCCTATCACTTAATCAATTTTTTTTCATGTTTTCAGACCTCATTATCTTTCCTCATTTATTGCATGGAGCTTAATCACTGGTACGTGCAACTTAATTCCTTCTAGAAATAATATTTTCCATTTCTTCAGGATATGGACATTTATCAAGGCTGAGTGGTGATTCATACATTTCACTAATGATATATAAGTGACTTGAAAGGCAAACAAGCAAGGCAGCAGCAGTTACCTCTCTCCCAGGGCCTCAAAAGAGGTTCAACTTCATGCCTTTCCTTCTTACCCCAACACGCAGCCTTGCCGCTCTCCTCTGGACTTGTAGACTTCTGGAAAGTGACTGTGAACAGGGAGTCATCTCTTTGCAAACATGTCTTTTCCCTTTTCCGAATTGCAGACTTGAAGGGCTGCTTGGCTGTAGGCGGGGTACCTGAAGGCAGCAGTGGAAGTGGGGAAGGCAGAGACCCGGTGGTGGTCCCACATGTATTATGTCCTTTCTCTCCTGCCACCTGGCAGTCCTTTCAAGAACAGCACATGGGCTGTAACTTGTCAGAAAAGTATGGTTTTGTTTTTGGAACGTAACCAGCAGGTCTTGTGTTTTGGACTGAGAAGGATGCTTTACGCTGTTCTCTGGAACATAACATGGGAGCATAAGAACAGATAGTTTGAGTGAAATTAAAAGTCATCTAAGTCAGTAATCTCTCTGTGACAATAGCAAATGCTTTACGAAATGGAATAGGAAACCGGACACCTCTAAGTGACACTTCTCCTGGGTACTCTAAGGTTGCAAGACTTTGAGCTTGAGTCTGAGTTCATGTCACGCTTGGTAGACTTCCATCAATTTGTCTGTTGAGTTTGGATTTGACTTATTACTTTTGGCATCCAACCATCCTGTATCAATTAGTCTCACAATTTATTTACATGTGACATAATTAAGTAGACCAGTTCATCTTGATTGTCCATACCTTTGCCATACACTCCTTCACTTATCTCTGTCCCAAGTTGGGGGGTCTATTTAGTTCTTCTTTTTTAGAAACAATTCTATGGATCTGATATTTTTTTAATTCTTTTTTTGCACTTTTCTTATACCCTTTGATTCCTTGTGAAATCCAAATTTAGAAACTGTTGGAGGTGCAGGTACAGTATAGTCTTCTACGATGGCTTAACAGTATTTTCTGGTTTTTAAAAGTTACTGACATAACCATTTGTTTGTTTTGACCGCTGCAGAGAACCGTGCTGATGTTTCCAAAGAATTATCCCTCAGATTTTTCCAGGTCACTTGTGAGAAATTTGAGCAGGACAAGCCCCAGAACAGAGAGCCCTGTGGGTTTCCAGCAGGTTTCACCACAGTTACTAGTACAGCTCTTTCATTCCCTAAATTCTTAGGGGAGAACAAGCCTCTGCTAATAGTTTTGTACCATCCACAGTTTGATTTACTCCAAAACTCCTACAAACTCTTCATTCTGATGGACTTCTACAGAACTATCCATTGTCCCTCTTACAAATTGGAAAAAAAAAAAAAAAAGTCCATAAAAAAAAGAGGCAATAAGATTTCATGTCTTTTTCCCTATGTGTCTTTTCTTCCAGAAACACTTACATATGATCATTATTCATCAGCAGTAAGGACACTGGTTGGTTTCATGCTCTACTGGATTTTGCATCGGTAGTTGCTATGTGTTTATGTAGATGTTCCTCAATTTATTTTTTTTTCCCTGCTTTAAATTGTTACTATTTATTTGCTAAAGTTCACCCTTTTTTCTCTTTTCTGTATTTGTACTTGATTTCAACTTTAAATTATGTCCTTTTCTGTTGTGTACTGTTTTTAGATTTTTTGAGGGGAAAGTGGTCTTCCAATGTCTTCTTTTGATAGGTAAAATGTGTTTAATCTGATCCCCTAAAATCATTAAATAGTCCCAGTGCCACCTGCAAGCCTTTCTCTTTTTAGCTGTTCTTTTTAATTTCTTTTTAGCAACCTTCTTAATTTATATGCAGCTCCCTGCTTTGAAATTGAACATTAGCATAGTGACTGTTTTTAGCCTTTTTACTCATTGTTGTTCATTTTAGGTATCTTGTAGTCAGTGTTCAGCCAAATAGCATCCATTTCTTAGGACAAAATCAGGACCTGTTTCTTCTGTTGTGTGTCATCTTACTAGTTGTGACAAGAATAAATTATTAAAAATGTCTGGAAGTTTAATTACTAGTCTGTCATGATTGCAGTCCACAAAAAAAAAAAAAAGTTTTGTTGTATTGGGTTTGCATGGCAAGGTTTTGGTAGTGGGGGGGCTACAAGGGTGGCTTCTGTGAGAAGCTGCTAGAAGCTTCCCCCATGTCCAATAGAGCCAATGCCAGCTGGCTCCAAGATGGATCCACCACTGGCCAAGCCTGAGCCCATCAGCAATGGTGGTAGCACCTCTGGGATAACATATTTAAGAAGGGGGAAAAAACCTGTGCAATGGCAACTGCAGCCAGAAGAGAGGAGTGAGACTATGTGAGAGCAACAGCTCTGCAGACACCAAGGTCAGTGAAGAAGGACAGAGAGATTCCCCTGCAGCCCATGGTGAAGACCGTGGTGAGGCAGGCTGTCCCCCTGCAGCCCATGGAGGAGCAGATATCCACCCTGAGCCCATGGAGGACCCCATGCTGGAGCAGATGGATGCCTGAAGGCGGCTGTGACCCCGTGGGAAGCCCGTGCTGGAGCAGGCTGCTGGCAGGACCTGCAGACCCGTGGAGAGGAGCCCACGCTGGAGCAGGTTTGCTGGCAGGACTTATGACCCCGTGGGAGACCCACACTGGAGCAGAGTCTGTTCCTGCAGGACTACACCCCGTGGAAAGGGCCCACAATGGAACAGTTCATGAACTGCAACCCAATACATTTGTTTTTATACGTTCCCTCTCCAAGCAAGTAATGAATTGTGTGCATGTAGTGCATGCAGCTTTTTCTGAGAATGCAACCCTCCTAGATTTCATGGCAATAACCTTTCCAATTCTGTAGTGTTGGTGGTGGCACTTAAGGGGAATTGATTCTCTTTCAATCATACCTAACCACCGAGGTGATGAAACAGACCGTGGTCCATTTGAAGCAATTCTTATATCCTAAGAGAATAAGTAATCATGAGAACACATGCATTAGTCTTCTTAAGTAAAACAAAGTTGGTTTTTGATCTTTTCTGGATTCTGAAGCTTGAAGGGATGTAAAGAGAATATACAAGATGAGCATCAACCTATTAATATACAATGTGCATTACGGTCTGTTCTCCGCTATACTTAGTGACATTGTATTATTAGATATCCAAAACTTTTACACCATGAGCCCTCTTTTACTAACCTAAACATCAGACAGATACTAATGAGGAAGCTTTCATTACTTTAAGATAAATCAACCACACTAATACTGTTAATATCCATTGCAATTCCATAAATCCAGTTTAGATCTCATCATATAAAGCCAACTTTGCTGCAATAAAAGACAAGAACTTAGGTTTAAGCATATATTCTTCGTTTGTGTTAAATATTAAAGTATGCATATATTTGTCTACACTACAGAGAATATGCTTTCCTAGATTTGATATTGTGGGAATAGGTTTTTTGAACAAAAATCTTTCTGGTCAGGAGAAGCCCTTCTGCAGACTCTAGAATCTACTTCAGTGCAAATATGACTGACAGATATTTTTCCACAAATATGAAGGTATCACAAGATTTTCTTCCATGCTTAGGGAGTTTATTCTCTTGCTTATTTTCAATTAAGTCGTAGTTTTAATGAATGGTTCTTGAATGAGAACACAGAAACCTGCAATCCTCTGCAGATAGATAAGTCATCTTGGGAATGTAGCTCTATGCCTTTGTGCTAAACTAAGTTTGGAGTTTTGAGGTCTGTGGAGAGGAATATGTGAACGTTACCTTTTGTTCTTAAGAGCATATATCTCTCTTATGGGAAATAATTTTCCCAGTCATAGCACTGAAGATGCTTTTAAAGTAAGAAATTCTGTAAATCTTACTTTATGGTGGTAAAGTAGCAGAAAAAATGCTGCTGTATTCCACTTCTGTCTTGTTGATATGGAGTTCCTTGTTTGTGTGGAGCAAAAATTTCATAAGACTTTTTTCTATTTTAATGAGAAAAGGAAAGGAAATAATCCATGAAATTCAGAGCATCTGAAAAATCCAACATAAATTAACATTTTAAAAAATCTACTCTCCATCTGTTTTCTGCATTGCTTTCCTGAGGTTCTAGTAATTCCATGAAGTACTTAAATTATCACTTGGTTTTTAGAAAAAATACCTAGATACATTCTAAACTTCAAAAAGAACAGCCTGCTTTGAAAATAGCAGCTGACATAAAAAGTAAAACTTCATCTTTTTTTGCTGAGTTGGAATGTTATGTATTTGCTGTGCCCTAAACAATCTAAGTCAATTACATGAAAAAGCCAAATCCTGCTTTATAATGCCTGTATGGGACTCCATTCTTTTTTCTTCTTTTCTTAACAAAATGGCCTCTCCTGGGCATCCCACCCTTGATTTTTCCCCATTTCAGATTCCTTCTTCCTAAGGCTGTTCAGTGTCAGGTATCCACCAGTTTTGCCTTCTTTCTTATCCATTATCCCCAAACATCCAGTCTTTTGCCCTAATGTGAATATATTTTGAATGTTTTGCCTGTCCTGGTATGACAACCCGTAAAGCCCTGCAACCCTTCCACATTCTTTTCCACCATAAATAACAGGAACAACAACAGTGACAACCAAAACCCGCCCTGTCCCCCACACCTGTAACAACTTCACATACAAGCATCTGAGAAAGCCATTCCCATAACTTTTCTTCCCAATTAACTGATGAGGATTTTTTACAATCTTGTTTTAGTACAAGCAGCAGATAAGATTCAATTTCTTCTGGACTCGTTATGTGATCAGTTAACAGCTACTGGCACAAAAATTAAAACGAAGTATACACTGTGCCATCAAAAAAATACATTCTCTGTGTTTCTTTTCTTTCTTTCATTTGGTCTTGCGATTGATTTCATTGAATTTGTGTAAATCTAAGGTGTGAACCATAGGCTAGATCTTTAGTTGATACACCTGTTCAAAACATCACTGAAATCAGTTATTGATAGTAGCCGAGAGTCTTCAGTGGGTAAATAAGCAACTTTTCTTATGAAGACACTCGAGTTCATAGAAAGAATACAAAATACTATAGAAAATACAAGGCATAAGATAATAAGCATGTTTTAATATCAAAGTTGTTCTAGTTTTCATGAAGACATATGAAACTCCTTAAAAAAACCCTCTTTACAATATTGTGCAGTCAGTTTAGCTTCTAAAAGTGTCTTTTCTCTTCCTGTGACTAAATGATATGCAAAATAATTCATCTGCAATGTCAGGAAAATAAACTCTCTAATACTGATATTGATTTTCTGCTCAATAAAGCAGTGCTTTTCAATTTTTTCTTTTATCCATGACTCATCTCTCATTGACTGGATAAGGGGCCAAGTTCCATCTATGTCTGTTTTTGACAGAAACCGGCGAGCAACAAGATCCTGAGCCTTTAGCTGGTACTCTGATAGATAATACACTTTTTGTATACACTTACAATGTATCATAACCTGTTTATCCCAATTAAATAATGAAAAGACCGTAATCATAGCTTCCATTAGTTTTCTGGTTTAGACCTCGGATGGAGATGTTCATCTTATCCTAGCTGGTGAAGGGTATGGCTGGTCCACGCAGTAGGCACGGGAAGTGATTTCCTGAAGCGCTGGGCGATCGCAGCTCTCCGTGAGAGCTAGCAAGCTCCATGCTTTCTGAACATCAAATGGATATCTCCAAACACAGCCACTCCGGTTCTAAATCAAACACTAGCCACGTTGTGGTTTTTTTTTTCTCCAAGATCTCCTTCTCCTACCAGCTACCGATCTCTCCAGCCACGGACACCTCTGTAGCAGAATTAACGCTCCACTTTCCTCTACACATCAGAGCAGCACAAAAGCAAACCAAAGACTTACTATTGCCTAAATAGTAAAATAGCGCTACCTACCTGTCCAGCAACTGGAGTACGAATTTTACTAATCATGAATTCCTTTATAACCAATATATATTCTAATTCATCCCTTTACATGTTGGATAACGGACCAAATGGGAAGTTTATGTATTTCACAAGAAGGAAGAGTCCATACTTCCTTTGTACAGCTTTGCCACATTTTGGCTATCCCAGCTGACCAGCGAGCACTTGAGCTTGCCATTGTGAATTAGAGCACCTGCAAGTTCTGCATGGATCAGTTGAACCCGTGGCCCTTTGCTTTGGTCAGTCTGTCGGCACCGGCCCCGAGGTTACGCAGCGTTGCTCAGCACTACGAAGCGCGGGGCAGCACAGCACCCCTGCAGAAGCTCACAGCTCCCTCTGGGCTGTCTTACAGAGTTTTACGGTTGGTAGGGCCCACGCGTACACTGAAAACAGCACTGTCACCAGAAATGTAAGCGGAGCCAATACAATCCAATCACTGTGACCATCACAGTTATCGGCAGGTGCCAAGTCATAAATCTGGTAATTTTTAATCTGTCCTACAAGTCCCATATGCTATGCATGCGGGCACCTTTATCTGAGCCTTTCTGGTTAGAAACCTCAAGAACCCACAGAGCGACCCTAACTCACGTTACACAGCATAAGAACCTGTATAGAAAAGACTATTTTGGGGGAAAAAGGAGAGTAGAACAGGTCTCCTGTGCCTTTATATTGCTTTCAAGGTGACTCTACTCATCATAGACATGACAAGCACATAATGACAAATGCATTCCATCCAGACTGGAAACGAAAACCTATATATCTCAGGTAGGATACACCACCTTGCTGTCTCTGCTTCATGGCTGCTTACTACTCTGCCAAAGCCAGATTTTAGATGTTTTGGGGAAACAAGGTTGGAAGGGGGTGGGCATAGTTAGTTTTTATCGAAAAGCTTCTTTCTTGTCAAAACTGTGCTTGGTTTGTAGCCATCTAGAGATGTACTTTGAAATACTCTCTGGTTCACCTGTTCTTCTTGGCTATTTCTCTCTACAAAATATAATATCTAAAAGCATTATTCTTAAAGAGAAATCTAATTAGTAAATTACCCTTTCTTCCTGTGGCTTAGCCTGCAGTTATCAGTCCAACAGGGCTCTGTTGAAGAGGGTGGAAGTGCTGAATACACAATGCAGTAGAAATATTTTATTCTCCTCTAGAGATTCATAATTCACATGCTTGTCTGTAGAGCCCTGGAGTCAGGTAAGGTTTCTAGGGGCTGAAAGCACAGAGTCTAGAACATTGAATGGAAATTTCTTTCTTGGCTAATTTCTCCTGCTTTTATTAAAAATTATTTTTCTTGGATTTTTTTTTCGGCAGGATTTTATGACACTAATTTACACTGCTGCTCTGGAAACATGGCAGAGAAAAGCCAAATCTTACATAAATTATTCATCACTGGATCATTTTATTTCAGTAAGATTCAGTTTAATATTTAAAATTAGGATGCTGATTTGTGAAAACTGGTTAAAATACAGTATATGGTCATAGTGTTAACAGAGTGTGCCACATACATTTGAAATGCAGACTTCTAGTTTTTTAAAAAAAAACAGAAAGCCTTTTTTTTTTTTTTTTCTGATTCACTGGAAACCTGGCATTTCAGAAATACTTACATCATATTCAGAAACTCCTTCTCTGAAGAAATCCAATGGGTTTTTTACGTGTCGAATGCAAAGAAACCATATGTTGTGTGATGTTCTCTGCCACAGGGACTATCTAAAGAGGCAGAGGGTTGACATGTGGCCATCACCTTTTTCATCAACAGCCCAGACATGAAGCGCCTCTGCGACCAGTCTGGTTGAAGCCCACTAACTGCACACAGCAGTCAGCCCCGGGGTTATAAGATGTGTCTTTGCTACTGCGCTGGGAAGCTTAGTGAGGAAGAAGAGTAATTTGCTGCGTACCCTCCTTTTAAGTGGGAAAATGCTGCGGAGGTACCTGATGTATGTGCTGGCTGAAGACCATTCTCTCTTTGTGCATATCATGGGAAATAGTCCAGCTCATGGACTAGATACTGTTCAGAGCCACCACACGGTTGCGTATAGGTCTTAGGCTAAACAAAGAACAACAAAAGACGCATGGATTTCAGTGACATAGGGCCAATATTTCCATGACAAAGAGTGTGCAGTATTTTTAAAACATCAAACTGATGGGGAACATGCAGCAACGTACTACTGGTTATAAATTACAGTTTACCCATTTGGAGATGAATTATGTTATAGCTGTATCAGGGGGCAAAATGTCACCAAGAAATAAGTCGCTGTACTCTTTTTTTTCAGTGAATTAAGCATTGGTTCAGATTGTTTTCATATGAAATCTGAAGACTCTTATTTGCAATTTGGAAAGCATTAAAGAGAGTTCTGTTTGTTTTCGGTACACATTATTTCACAAGGACAACTGTTTTTTTTCCCCCTGGTAGTTATGTTCTACTATTTAGAACAATAACACAGAATGAACTAACTTTTTCTTCCAAAGCAAATTACGAGTGATTTACAGCTGTTGATCACCTCTCCTGCTGCCGAAGTCAAACGAAACCCGGGGTGAAAAATAGCAGGGAGAAGTGTTATTTTAGGATAAACAGATTTTGTTTCCAGCTGAAACTGCACAGGGTGTTTTAGCCAGCAACCATACGGGTGCTGCTGGCTGGCGGTGAGTTAGCGCATCCGTGTGCAGGAAAGTCTGCCATCTACTGAGGCACCGACAGCCTCTGCGGCAGCACCCGGCTACTCTGCCCGGTGAGAGCATCACCTCTCTGCGCTCCTCTGCCTGGGAGAACCGAAATAATTAAAGTGCATACGCTGGTAGGTGTGCAGGCATCCATCACGGCTTTGTTTAAAGGCAAAGTGGGAAAAAAACCCCAACAACAACAACAAAAAGAAACAAAACCAGGCTCAACTTTTCATCAAAGCTGAGTATCGGCTACGAATCACCGCTTCTTAACTTTTGCTTCCTCGTGTCTGATGTTAACCAAAACCAACTGCAGAAATTAGACTGACTCTCTATTTAATCTGACCCTACATAACAGTACGCCTGGGTGAAAAAGACCACATAAGATTATGAGATTTATACCATTTTGAAGAGATTGTCAGTGAGATTTTAAGTGAAGCTCTACAAATAGCATCGTGTGGTATCGTGGGGCATTTTACTGTTTTGACAGCTGTCTGCTTTCTGTGAAAAGTTAAATAAGCTTATAAAGAGATTTCCTCCTTTCTCCCCCCCATATGTGCATGTAAAACACTAGCAAAATTAATATTTGCATGTTTTCTTTAAATGAGGTCCGCTGGGAAGTAAAAGAAAAGAAACTGTACAATTGTTAAAGCTTTTCACAAAATATTTTAATAAGGATGTAACAGCTTCCACATTAGCAATTTTTAAACTAAAAGGAGCTGACTCACAGTCCATTGAAGTGAGTTAGGATTTTTTTCTCTCATTTCGATGGGCTTTGGATCAGACAACTTCGAAATACTAAATTTATACATTCATTTAACAGTACCTAATTTTTGGTGAAAGAAATGTACAAAGTAGTATCCTGCTTTTTGCTGCTGAGAAAAGTTAAAGGGTATACTTTAACAAAAACCTGTAGTAAGTCCACCACCGCAAATGCTGGACGCCTTAATTGTCAACCTTACACTTAACACTGTACTTAAGCACCGTAGCTACCAGTACCATGCTACGGGTATGCTGCTACTAGAGATTTTTCCCAATCTCTCGCTTCAGATTGCCGGCAGTTATAATTAATACAACCAGAGTATTGTGCTAGAGAAGTGATTTATCACAGCTACTGGGACACCTGCCACCATGTGACACTGTTAACAGAGGTGGTAGAAAGCGCAAAACATAGCTGCTTATTTCAACACAGTCCGTACCGATCCTTATGTCTGGGGTAAGAGGGAGCAGGGATAGAAGGTTTTGTTTAATCAGCTGTCATTTATCAAACAAGAAAGCTTCATTTGTCTTACGAAAATTGAGGGGAAGAGAGAAAATTCAAGCGAGAGAATTTTTGTGGGGGAGACAATGTAGATGAAAGAGATAGAAAAAGTGACAACCTTTTTATCTGAAAAGGAGCCTTCTTGAGCATCACCCATTTTAAATGCAACCTTGCAAGTAGCCACCACAGACATAAGTATACAGTATAAATTGCTTCAGAGAAACACGTTCACAACACAGTGACAAGAATCAAATAAAAAAATTGAACAAAAAGACGTCTGGCACACACTAAAACCAACAATTCTCAGAAATGAAACATTAAGAAGCTCTGGGCCAGTATATTACATTGGCAACATATGAAACCCATTTTATTTTTTTTTTAGTGCAACAGAAGAAACTGGAGCTAGGGTAATAGCTATTATCAAACAGCTACTTTTTTTGTCAAGTATTTATTTCAGAGCCTGATGGAAATTTTGACACGAATCCCTCTTTTTTTTCCACGTAGGCTAAAGTGACTTTGCGGCCACCCAGGTCATTCAAAACTGTCTCAGCTCCCTTCCTTGCTGTTTCACGGCTGACGGAGCAGGCGCAAGACAATGGCTTCACAGTCTAGTGCTCCCTTTAAACTTTATTATTAGCACACTTTATTGTATGTATGGACACATTCAAACATTTCCCAGCTCAGTGCTCCCCCCGACTCCCGGCTCAGCGCTCTGCTCCCTGTGAGTCACGGGACTGTTTATCTCCCGTTATCAGCAACCTGCTGTGCAGCTCTGAAGCACAGCAATAATCAGATTTTTTTTTTCTGAAGACCTTTTCTGCCCTGCTTCCCCCGAGCGTAGCGCAGAGAGCCAGACCCCAGTGAGGTGGAAGCTCCCCGC
This sequence comes from Anarhynchus alexandrinus, assembly GCA_008711295.1. NCBI lineage: Eukaryota > Metazoa > Chordata > Aves > Charadriiformes > Charadriidae > Anarhynchus > Anarhynchus alexandrinus. Next base: position 3,928,114 of record VUYV01000001.1, read on the forward strand.
AAAGGAAAAGGTGGCTCCGTGGCTATGCTGCTTCTTTTCTCAGGGCTTTTTTGCTCCCCTCTTTCTTTTTTATTCCTATGGGGGGACAGAGAGAGGCTGCTTGCTCCTTCCTGCGGGAGGGCAAGGTGTGTGTTGGGGGTGACTTTTCCCAGCGTTTCTGCTCCCTGAAGGGGAGGTGTGTACCGCCAGATGCTGAGCAGGGTCGTTTTCAGTCGGGAGGGAGTCTGAGCCTGAATGCCGGGGCTTGGCTGAGGCAGGCTCGACTCAGTGGCTGGGGGGGGGGGTCCCACCAACCGAGGGGGAGGGCAACCTGTACAAAAGGTGAGGGGACAGTCGCTGAGGGACCCATACAGCCACTCATCAGACAGAGAGAGGGGTGGCAGAGCCTGGCTGCCAGACCCTAAGTCGACCCACGAGTGCGGCAATTTGCTAAGAGGGTCTCAAAGCATCAGCGAATGCACCTGCTCTCAAGGGAGGCAGATGGGGGGGAGGAGGGGGGGAAGGGGCAGCAGACCGAGGACGTGGGGTTTTCTTCACTCCTTCTTGTGCCAAACACCGCTGTTGGTGGGCAGGACCGAAACCCCCTCCCTCCCAGCCTCCCCATGCCACAGCCCTGGCCTCGCTCACCCTCCTGCTGGGGGGCAGTAGGGGAGCGTGGGGGGCAGGAATGCTTCCTCAGAGGGTGGTAATCCTGGAGGTGCAAGTGCCATTCCTGTACATGCTCCCTGACTCCAAGTTGTCTGGGGGAAAGTCCTCCACGCTGTATGCCCTGCTTTTGAGAGCAGTGGCATAGTAGTCGATGGGTTCCTCTGCAGCATTGTCCATCCAACTGAGGCAGAGCAGCCGCTGGAAAGACCGCTTGAAGTTGTCCGAGAGAAAACCATAGAGGATGGGGTTGGCACAGCTGTTGGCGTAGCCCAAGATGACGGAGAGCTGGCTGATGGTGGCATCATCCTGCTCTACGAAGACATTGACCAGCTGCACAATGTAGAAGGGCATCCAGCAGATGACAAAGACCATCACCACCATCATGACCATGAGGGTGATCTTGCGCTCCGAGCGTTTGCGTTGCTGCCAGCCAGCCTTCAGGGCCACCATGCGCATCTTGGCAATGATGAGGATGTAGCAGAGGCAGATGGCCACCACAGGCAGCAAGAAGCCCATCAGAAAGGTGTAGACCACAAAGACCACCAGCCATCTCTGGGTGGGCTCTGGCATGAGCATGTTGCAAGCCACCGTTCCATCACTGTTGGCTGCTGTATTGGAGAAGATGATGATGGGCAGGATTATGAGGATGGAAAGCACCCAGACACCCAGATTGACCATCTTTGCCACAGTGGGCCGGCGGTACCTAGCCGCCTTGATGGGGTGCACCACAGCGATGTAGCGGTCCACGCTGAGCACGGTCAGGCAGTAGATGCTAGTGAACATGTTGATGGCATCCACGCTGAGCACCAGGCGGCAGAGCAGCGAGCCAAAGGGCCAGTGGTGCAGTAGGGTGGAGGTGACCAGAAAGGGGACGCTGAGCATCAGCAGCTCGTCCGCGATGGCCAAGTTGAGGATGTAGATGTTGGTGGCCGTCTTCATCTTGGCATAGCGTAGGATCACATAGATGACCATGGAGTTGCCGCATAGCCCCACCAGGCATACCACGGAGTAGATGAATGAGATGAGGATGGCGCTGCCCTGAGACTCACTCAGGGTGCTGTTCGGGACGCCGGAGGAGTTCCTGCCGCCCGAGTCCATGCCCCCCGCCGCCGCCTCCTCCGAGGCGCTGTCGGCTCCGCCGCCACCGCTGTCGCTGCCGCCGCTGTCGCTGCCTGCACCGCCCGGGAGCCTGGTGCAGGTGCCATTGGGGAGCATCCTCTGCCCGGACCTCCCCGCCCCCGGCTCAGAGCAGCGGGCGGCTGCCGCTGGCCGGGCTCGGCATCCCGGCGGCGCTCCCGGCGCGGCTGCGGCGGGGCGCTGGCATGGGGACGGAGGCGGCTGCCGGCGCCGCCCGCTCCGAGTGGCAGTAATTGCCGCTCCCCGGCTGGTGAATGATTAATAGGCAGCGGCGCGTCACCAGCTACGAAAAGGAGGAGGGAAAGAGGGAAGAGGAAAA
>VUYV01000001.1:3930290-4143948 GCA_008711295.1 Anarhynchus alexandrinus
CACTGGTCCCCCCCAAGCCAGCATCCTCTCCTCCCCCTCCACTCTGCACTGCTCCCCCTCCACAGCGTCTGGGTCCGGGTGAGGGGCACCCCAGGCAAAGGCACCGTCCTTTCTCCTTTAGCATAAAAGCCTGGGCCACGGGTGGGTGGGCAATGTTACCCGGGCAGGCAGGCTTCATGCCTACACCGCTGCTGTAACCCTCTCCTGCCACTGCACCATGTGTATTGCCCACCCCATGGCACTAGCGCCAGGCATGGCACTGGCTATGATGTTCCACACAACCTTCAACCCTCTGAGAACAGCAACGCCCACGCCTCCTACTACCACGCAGCTCCGTGCCCCACACCTTGTCCTGTCCCACCACTACCACCAGTTATCACACACTAGCAGCATCTAACACTTTACAGCCCTGCCCAGCTCCTCACGCTCTGTCCCAAACATGCCCCCCCTTGTCCCATTCTGACACCCGAGCACATGCTGTGCCTCTGTCCATCTTACATCCAACAGTGCAGGCACCAGTTTGCATGCTACAGCTCACCATCACCATTTACACCGTGGTGGTGCCAAGACCACCCTAGCTATGCTGCCATGCAAATACACCATCTGTCCACTCTTCTGTCCCCTCACATACTGCTTCCACTCATAGGGTCACTTCAAGCTTAACCATCACATGCTGCATCACCAGTGCTACACTCCCCTCCCTTAATATTGTACTTAACACACAGGTATAGCCCTTATAGGGTTGTATCCACACAGGGAGGGGGCTATAAACCCTTCTCACAACTATACAGTGACACAAACCATTGACACCATTTCCAGTCATGCACGACTTCAACACATACGTAGCCATCACTACATAAATGACTTATCCCACGCTACACCTGTACACCCACAAACTGCTTTTACACACTGACCCATGCCATGCTATTTTGTACACACACCCGATCCTGGACAAACCCAGTCACATACACCGATAGCTACTCATACTGTCATCTCTAGACAGACACTGCTGCCTTACACGCCTCATCCACACCACCAGTTCCAAACACACATGAACACCAGCAGATAGTCCTAACACTGCATCTCTATACCCTGGCAAGCATACTTTTTTGTTGTGTTTTTTTTTTTTTTTTTAAAATGTATGACCTTCACACATACCTCTCCTTCTTGGCAGTATGTCTCTTATCTCCCTACATGTTATTGCTTCCTGCATACAGTCTGTCCTTACATATTCATACATAACCACTTAATCAATTTCCATATACCACCACCACGTGGCCATTTTGCATTAGCCAGACATGGTTACTCACTAATACACACAACCTCACACTTGCTCATTGCATCAACACTCCCTCAGCACATACATACATACAAAATAAATGCCCAATAATTGCTTATTCTGTTAACTGTAGCCACTCATATCTGTGAGCCCACCACACCTGTATGGGCACCAACCTGGCTCTTCACATAAGCTGTCACCTATGAGCACCACCTACTTTTGTCAAGAACAGCCGGTCCACACCGCATAAATATCACCACGGTGCATATGCTGCTATATGCTCCCCACAGCAACACTATACTCAGCGTCACACATGCATCCTCACAACCTACTCATTTTACCATGCATACCCATCACCTCCTACCGTTCACACATCTTGTTATCACTGTCTGCCCACCCTCACAATTATACATATTATCACTACCCACCACTTTAATATGCAGATACACGCAGCATTGCCATCCTTATAACCCATCATCAGGAATTTATTCTCTCTAGCACTGTATATATCCCCATAGCCCTTATCACCAGCAGCAGCTATTCCAACATGTACATGTAACTGCTCTTTGAATGATTTTCCTCATGTCAATCATCACCTTCAATTGACATACACCTCGGCACTCCAATGTGACCTGCATGTGCTCTTTGATGCCTTCTTGAAGGTATTACATCTAGCACATGCACACTTTTGCATGACCCTTAAGCAAGCTGTTTCCTTTTCTTCTGTGACTAAAAAGTAGATTGTAAATACATATAGATGTATATATACACCTCTACACATAAATGTAATGATATATGAAAATAACCCTAATCAGTTTTTAGTAATTGCACATAAATTCTATTTGGATGACACTCTTTGTGACTTTTGAGTACTTTTTGTATTTATGTTCTAGTATAGAAATGCATTTATTGAGCAGCCGTTGCAAATGATCTTACCATTCTTAGGACTATTGCTGTGGATGAGTGTTTTAGCTAGATGTTAGAGCACTTGGGGATGTCATACGAATTTTTCTTCAGAAAATTCATCCTTACGTTTGGCGTTTTAGAGGTTGTGTATTCTGATGTGTTAGCATCAGAGCTTCCAATATGCAGTGAAAAAAAAAAGATTTATATTTAACTACAACATGCAAAATCTTTACTTGCAGCGTGCTATCTGACACCGCTCGAATCCCTACAATTATGTAAATTTAGCTGGAGAATTATTTTCTTTAAAATTTATGTTCTGGGAGAATATGAATCAGCTTTCAGTCACTGATATGAGAAGGAGCATAAGTCAATAGCTGCAAACCCATCAACAAGAACATCTGGTTGATTGCAGCACTTTAGTCTGTTTGAAAACCTATAGATCAAATATAATCCAATTTTTGTTTACGTGAGCATTTGTTTTAAGGGGCATTTACTTATGGAGCATTGATTGAGGGGTTTCCTTCTTTCATATTGTTATAAATTGGCATTTAACAATAGCATGACTAGAAAAGTGAATGCTTTTAGATTGTTCTTTATGAACATGGGAGCTAAAGGATTGGTTTTGAAACTATTAATAGTAGCATCATCACCACAAAATTTCAGTTCTTGTCTGCATTGTCCTTCATTTCATTTGCACACATATAAACACACACTCACTCATGGAGGCATTTTAGAAATTTTATTCATGCTTTGGCCCATTCTAATTAATTACTTTGTAATGCTAACATTTGGCCATGCCCTGCACCCAAGAGGGTCACTGAAAGCTCTTCTGGTGAGCTAGATTTGGACATAGTGTTCTTTCTTACTGCAATTATTTGAAATAAATTACCTGTATATTGTAAATCCTGCAAAGGTACTAACCTTATTAGACGTCACACACATACCTGTTTGACGTGTATGCCCAGAAAAAACAAAATACCATCACGGTTGTAATTATAATGAGGTACCATGTGCTATACGGTCTACTTAGAAGGCTTGAGGATTTCTGTATCGCCATTTATTGAAAAATTTCTTTGTATATGGAAAAATTACGTTCATATTAGAGAATGATACCATTTTCCCGAAACAAATCGTTTGAATGCCTGCCTAGTCACTCAGGTCGATTACTCTAGCACAGTTTATATGTATTAATTTACTGAGAAATTCTAGCTACTGATCTTTATCAACATTCCATTGCCCGTTGCTCATGATTCAAAAGCATATATTTCTAACCTCAACTACTTGATAAAGTAGCGATGCTTGATTAGAAATAGCACATTTTATTATCCCAATAATGATATAATGCCATTATAAATACCAACATTGGCTCATTTCAATGTCATGAAACAAAAGGCATAGTTCTGACAATCAAAATATCCTTTCAAGTAGAAATTCTGATATAAATCAACTCTAATTCAGGAACATGCTTAAACACTTTTGTTTTGTTACAGTTTGTTCTTTTACCTAAGGACTTTGTATGTAAAGAGTAGGCCAGAGGTCTTAGCTTGTGTTTTTAATCCACCTGTCACAAAACAGGGAAGGGCAGGCTGACCTTCTCAACATAGTCTGCAGGTTGGCCTAAGACACACGTAGATACTTGCCAATACCCCATTTTTGTAGCAACACCTGCCTCCCCTGGAAGGGTGGAAAAAGAATTATCTCTCCAAAATTCTTACTTCTGGGCCATGTTGGGAAGCCTAGGGCCAAGGTTCAGCCCATGCCTAGGGTTAGAGTTAGGGTTAGGGGAGACATGAAGCCCATAGCTCCAGGTGCAGTGGGGATGCAAGGGGGAGGACCAATGAAGGGGAAGGCTGTGCAAAGAGCTCATGCCTGAACACTTGTTCGTTCCTCTGGGACAATGCTAGGCATCTCAGGGTACAGCTCATCCCACGCCTAGGCTTATGTTTAAGGTCAGGAGAGAGACAAAGCCAGCAGCTCCAGCTGAAAGGAGTTGAAAAAGGGTTTAAAAGGTACATAAGGTAGATGAAGACTCCACAGATGCTATCCCCTAAATGACTTCCTCCACTTGGCCACTTGGGGAGACTTCGCAACTTTTTCTCCCCTGTCCACATTCTCTTCTGGAAGATGGCTTGGGTGTCAGGGTAAGGTCCATCTCAAGCACATCTTAGGGTTACACTTATGTGAGGCAAAGCCCAGAGCTCCAGCTGATGAAGCACTTCCCACTCTGATACCAGGAGCTCATTCCTCAATTTTTGCCCCACAGTTGAATGCTAGCCCAGTCAACTCCATCTGAAGGATTAGAGACAAGAAAGCCAGTGGCAATTAAAACAGCCTTCTGACAAACATTTCTCCTGATGGCAGGGAAAGGCTGACTCTGAAAATCTCCCACCTTACAAAAAAACCTACAAACGGCTCACAAGGCAAATGATACATTCTCTGTCAGTCAAGATGTATTTCACCTAGTGTCAGTGTGTCTTGAGTATTGCGGCAAGGAAAAGGAAACAGTCAAGACACTTAAAAGGAAGCCTACAGTAATTTATTAAATATTTAAACCCCAGTAAAATATATGAATAGTTTTCATCAGTATCTTTCAACTTTTCAGCACAGCAGTGATGTGGTAGCCTGTGAAACTGCTCTAATTTGTATACACCATGAACCTTTAGCAAATTCAAAAGAGTTTTGGTAGGCTGAGTCATTTCAATGGGGTCCCACTGATTAATTCAGTAAATTGTCTCCTATTCAAACAGTAGACACCCTGTGCACCATTCAGAACAAATGTTTCTTAAATCTTGCTGAGAAATTAATGAGTGAACACTCTTTTACAACCATTTGTTTCTACAAAATAACAAAATATTATTTAGTTTGGTTAATCAGTTGAACTGTAATCTGCTACAGTTTTGTTAGAAATCATTCAGTATCCATTTCAATTGCGTATTTTTGGAGTCATACATTTTCCATGACCTTTTGATTAAGATGATAGAAAATTTGGGGCCACTTAAACTGCTCAGATGTAAATTCTGTTCTTGCTTTCTCACTAATATCACTGGATGTGCTGTGAGTCAGCAGAGATTTCAACTTTTCATTAGAATGTCAACATATTTTAAAACCTTTCCTGTTCAATACAGCTATTGTATCCTAGGTGTCATGATTCTAGATATCATTTTGCTTTTAGCAGAGTGCCTAAACTTTACATCAATTTTAGTTATGGTTGAAAATGCAGTGCAAATAGACAGATGGAAGTGATTCATTATAATGGTATGTTAGAAAGCATTTTCTCCTAAAAGGAAAAATTTGTCATTTGAACTTTACAATTAATTGAGAAATTAACATCTATTCTGTAAAAACAGATGTTTTAAACCACATTCATCAGAGAAAGAGTCAAGCTGTTGCTTAGTGAACACATAAATGATTCTTTGTCTCTTGATCCAGATGCATTTATTTCAGACTTAGCCGCTGAAAATATTAAAATCAGATGGTTGACAAAAGCTGCGTTACATTGCAATTCTTCCCACTTCATCACGTTTTCTACTGTAGTAGTTAATAACTGACACAGAGTACCATTACTGAAATCAATTATCTGGCAGAGTCGTACAACAAACTGCTCTGTGCCATTAATTTTTTTCAGGAACGCTGAGGGCTGAACGCATGTGCTGACAGCACACTCCCCAGGTTCTCAAGAACAAGGTTGCTCCCCCAGAGAACGAGGTAAGACGTAGTGCTTGATTCTGATCTCAGATGCACTTTCCCAAATCTGAGTAATTCTATTGACTTGTAATTAACTGGGTTTGTATCGATGTATCAGTGGTTGGAACCTCAGTTTTCAATACTTGCCTCCCTTCGAAAAGTTACTTGGTGACAAGTGTCATCAGCAGTAGGTGCGGCTGAAATGCTACTGAGCATGTTTTGGCTGTAAGCACAGCCAAGGACAAACTGTTTTTAGCAGATTTTCGTCTTGCCTAGTTAAAACCTGCCTGGACCAGGGCAGATAGTTGTACAGAAAACATTGTTACTGCTTGATTAGCCTGAATATTTGAAAAGAATGAGGGAATTGTATATGTTGTTTTAGCTGGATAAATAATATCTGAGAAGTAACGCTCCCCAAATAATACTGCCTTGTTCTATGTTATAATGCGTATTCCAATAGAAAAACCTGGTGCAGTAAAAAAGTAAGGCAACTTGTTTCATCACTTCGAAGGGCATAAACCAAACAAATACTCGTAGCAGGAAAATTGCCTGCTTTACTTCTTACTTGGAAGTAGAGGTGTCTTCCAAGGGGGAATGTCTTAATCTAGTGAAAATTGCTGTATTTCTATTGACTTTGCTGACCACGGATCATCATGTTAACTGAGCCTTGCCTCTGAGGCTTCGCAGTGGTGCGTATTCCATCCCAGGGCAGAATATTTATGACTCAGTTGCTAGTCATTATTACAGTGCAACTGAACAGACAGGACCCCAGCGTGTTTCCTCAGGGGCGAAGAAGTGTGGAGTTGTGATTTGATACCTATGGACATCGCTGGCATCTGAAAACATCCAGAGTTCAGATTACACCACGGGTATCAGAAATAATTTCACCTGTAATTATGTCTCCTTAGCAAGACTTGTATAATTTTTGATGTATTTCTTGAGGAGAAAATTAGGATCCAGTTACATTTTTGGGGTAACATTTAGAAGCATAGCTAGCTCAAAGCACTTTACAAAACATTAAAATAGCTGCTGGTTTGCAATTTGTACCATCGGCCATCTTGACCTCAGTCAAAACTGTTCTATGCATCTCTGAGTATGAAGATTTGCTTTATAGGGCAACAATTCTTCAGATGTATGGTCATGAAGCTTCCACAGGGATTTGAGAGAGTTTCATTTCTCATCTTTGCATTTAGCCCCTATAAAATTGCAGCACTTCAAGACAATTGATGGGAATCGCTGTATTTTAACAAAAAAAAAAAAAGGCCTTTTGGAAACAATTTAGTTAGGCTTGACACAAAGACAATCTCAAAAGACATTTCACATGGCGAAAATTTGTGGTGGTGTTTACAGCAGTTTCCTTTACTTCCTGTAGCTGTGCAGGACAAAACGTCCCAAATTACTTACACATAGATGGGCAAAACTGTTGAAATCACAACAGGCTTCATCCATTACCCCTGAAAAAAAGTTTTGGCTGCTTCATATGAAAGGAAATGGAAGAGCAACTTCTCTTATTTCACCTGTAGAATAGAGTTGCTTCTACATATTATCTCTTCACTATGAGAGATAATAAAGAAATGAAAATAGACGAAAACTTGTTAAAATTGTCATTGTTGAATGGAAACGTCGGAAGCCCCTTTTGACGGGACAAGCTTGCATTTTTTTCCCAAATTCATGTTATAATCCCCATGTCAAGTGTGTTGTATAACTACTGTTTTCATTCTGTGGATGATTCTATGCAATTTTTAATACTCTGCTTGTTCTTGCTTCTTTCTAAGTGTTGCTCTAATTTTACTGATCCCCTGCTGTGTAATCTTTGGGGTCTTGGAACTGTTTCATGTGGTACAAGTGACTCACTATAAACTCTCTGTTTTGAAGAACCACTTAATCTTTAAATAGCTGTATTTGTATAAGTTACAAGAAGAAAGGGATTTTTTTCATTATTCAAGCAGAGGTGGGAATGCACTTTCAGAGAACATGCAAATGCATTTAAAAATTTTTGGGTTTGAAAAATGTCTGTAAAAGTCAACTTTCCCAATAATTTGATGAATGTAGCTGCTTGAACTGTTTCACAACTGATTTAAACAAAAGCAGCTGTGACATTTATGACTTTCTTCCTGTTGGATTGTGCCCCTCAGTAAGCACAAGTAATTGCAAATAATTATCACAAAAGCTAGTGGAGGAAAGAGGTGTTAGGTCATCTTCTGCTAGTTGGAGTGCAGTACTTCCCCGCAGCAGTTACTGCTCTCTGGTGCTTTGTCCAGCCTAGATTGGAAATGGCCCAGTTATTAGTCTTCACCAGCCTCTTTGTGTTTAAATGTCTGCTGGTATGATACTGTTTGCCAGTACTAAGTATTTATTTTGGCAGGCCTGGATACAGTCAGAGAATAAATATTGCACTAAATGTATGAGGAAAATGAGGGGGTGATCAGTTACAAATGTGGTGGGCGGGGGAGAAGGGGAGGCGCCGTTTGCAAGCAAATAACTTTAAACTAATCAGGAAATATTGCTATGATTGCAGAAAGCAAAGTAAATTTGTAGGATAACCATAGCTGTCATATGATACCCAGTTAAATTTTATTACTTATTTCATCTAGCTTATGGAAAGAGTTCTCAGTTTGTGAGTTTTCATTTAAAGGTCATATGAATAAATGGTGCAGATCTTCCTGATGAATAACTTCTCAGCCTTCTGAAACTTATTTATGTAGCAAACAATCATTTAATTCACAGTAAACCTTGTTAAAATTTGGTGTCTCATCATAATCTGGAATGTAATTGTTTCTTTTTACTTGGGAGCTATGGAAAGCTATATTTATCATGGAAATGATAATACACAATTAAAGGGAAATATGGCTACTAACAACTGAAGTTGGAGTACACACACGGTGACAGCCCAGGTCTAGCTTGTGTTGTTTGAAGTTCAAGTCCTCCTGCACAAGACTGACTGAAGAAAAGCATAATCCCAGAGTTAGCTTTGATTATCTGTGGTACTTAACCTTTGATCACCCGTGGTACTTGTACATCTCTGAAGACAGTTCAGCATTCGGCATGCACAATTTTGTGCATTTAACAGTCACTGAAAATACTTTCTTTTTTTTATCTGTTGTCTTTGGTACTCTGATGTCCTGTACTTTGAGTAGCCACCAACGCTACTGCAAAAGGGATATACAAAGATGCCATTATGATCTTAAATATAACACACAACCAACCACTTACTGTGTGAAATACTGGAAAATCAATGATGAATACCTAATTGTCAGCATATCCAAATATATTTCATAAAATACGGTGTGCTGTCATGTTTTTTATAGGGGAAATACTGAGGAAAAATTACCTCACAGGCTCTAAAACTGTATAAATAGAATTTTCCATTCATCAAGGATGACCTGCAGATACAAGATTTGTAAATACTGCCACTGACTTCAAACCGAAGGGCAAACCTAAAATTCCCTCTCCATCAAAACTTGTAATGTGATATCTTACTGTGTACAGGCACCTAGTTCTTAAATTTCCTTATGATTTTTGTTCTTCTTTGAAATCTGAAGATAAGTTTATATTGAGTTTTTTTTTTAATAGGGAACTTCAATTTCTGCTTCTTTGGGATGAAATAGAAGCACGATGCAGTACTTAAAGAATGTTTTTAAAATATCCCCATTTTTCTAAAGTAGCCTAAGATACTGAAGTTTACTAAAACATCAAAGATCATCAGCCTCTGAATATGATTAAAAGTGCATTCGACGAAAAACCTTCATTTATTTTTATTACAGAAACTCTTCACTGCACTCTTACGCTGGAAAGCTATGCTGAGTGTGGTGCTGAATTTTGTATAATTTATTTTGAATAATTTATTTTCCTTTATTATTCAATCTCACTTGAACAAAATCTCTTCTTTTGTAGTTCTTCTGTTTAGTTATGCAAATGGTTCTCACTAAGGGATTCTGAAAGTTATGAAGCTGACAAAAATGAGGAAATTGTGTCAACATATATGTAACATGGTATTATGTATATACTGTATTGACCAAAGTGAGGGCTAGAAAGTACATTTGAGAAAACACCATGATCTGACAGAAAATCTCCACTTCCAAATCCCACTCCAATCAAAATATTTGATGTCGTCCCTGATGGTATATAGCGCAATAAAACAGAAGGCAATCCCTTCCAGTCTGACATGATCAAAGATTTTTTGCAGTTTTATCTTGCATATTTTATTAAGTTGAAGGACTTTTGTTTAATTTTCTAAATGACCAGAAAAAAATCCAAAGGCCAGGTTTTGGTTTTGGTTTTTAAAATAGAGCTCAGCAGCTTAAAATGCAGTTGCAGAGTAAAAAGTTACAGCTAAGTAAATAGAGTTGTAAAATAGATTTATTGCAAAACCTAAACTCTGCAGTAATTCAACACCTTCATTGATTCTTCCTGTACAGAAAGACCACCTGAAGTCTATGGAGTGTGACGCAACAAAGTGTATCATGGTATGTAACACATACATTCACATCAGTGTCTCGTAGTGTGGACAGGGGTCACAGGGAATCTTCATGTAGACTGAAAACTCATCTGCGTGTCTTGAGTACTGTTAGTCGTTTCCACAGGCAGTTTGCCCATGCTAAGTGTCGGTCTCTATCCACAAATTTATTTTCACCTCTATTTAAAACCCAAACTACTTGTTTTTAATTTCTTGCCTATGCTTATCATCTTCTTTTGACACAAGAAATGCAAATTGTTGTTCACTCCCTTCGTGCTCTCTGCTATCTACCATTTTATTTATCCAGTTGCTGTGATTTTCAGACAGGAAAGGCATTTTGCAATGTTCAAAACTATCTGAAGGAGAAGATGACTAGATGAAGGTCATGTAGCAGGCAGGGATGGTAAATGGTTGTTTCATCTTTGTGTCACGGTCAATAATGTACCTCATGTCGTCCCATCACCTCAGAATGCAAGCTCAGTGTGGTAATATACAAATGAAACACAGGAAAGAAGAGAGGTTTTAGGTATATGTGTACGGTTAGAAGATGTTCAGACTTGAGCTGTCCGATTAACAAGAGGGCGTGCAAAGAAAATAGATGTTATAGGCAGCACCCACGTTTACCTTCCTATATTAATAATGACTCACATACTTTTTGGCTCCTTTCAAAGCTTATCCTTTGGTAGTGGGAGAAAGCCTGCAACGTTCCACTCTGTTTCCCCCTACTTTTCAGAGAGCTTCAGAGCATCGCTCTGCCAGTCTCTTTGTGAGCCACGCTGGCAGGACTCCTTCCGCCACTGCCCTTCTCCCTCTCTCCCTCTTTTTTCTCTCTCCCTGTTCTCTCATCTCCCCTTGTTGGCTGAAGCCAGAACCACTTTAGTAGCCTCTTTCACTTTGTCAGCCTTTGCTAACACTTGCAAAAAGTGGTATCTGAGGACAAGTTTACGTTAACAAGCAGTGCACATCAGTAACAGTAGATATGTAAAGTGAAAGAGTTAGTACTGAGGTCTGGATGTCACTTTGCGGGTTATTTTGAATTTTGGACTGACACCAATCTGGTCCACGGATTCAGTGCCTGTTTGTGGTGGCAGTTCGCTAGGTGTGCTCCTGGAGCACGGCTTCGGATTCTGCACTCAGACACCACGCCACAATGGGAATCAAAGAGGACTGAACAGTGATATTAGGAGATACACTTGAAAAGTGATCCAAATTGAACCACTGATTTAGACAGACCCTGAGAGCTTCGTTATGGTGTTTCATGCACCGCTTCCCTCACCACGGTGAATGGCTATTAAAGGGCGATCCCTGTTTCTTATTTATACAGTACACTGCTTTAAGCAGGAAGTTTGTTAGCATCTATGCAAGGGATGGGAGACCCTTTATCTTTCCCTCAATCTTTCGAATAGTGTGTGCTGAGAAACAAAAATATTTACACCAACAACCAGATTTAGCTTCTTTCATTTTTATCTGTATTCCTGTTTTGCTATCACCCTGTGCATCTCTTCCCCAGTGTTTTGCATTGTTCCCTTTTATGCCAAGATGTGTGTGGGGGTTGTATTTTTGGACCTAATGGGTTATGGGTCAAAGCATATATTTAACATGTTTCTCATCCTGTGAAACCTACTTGTCCATAGGATGCTATGCCCACATTTCCCCCAAACGCCTTTGTTACTGCTGCTTCTGAGATCAAACACAGGAATAACTGAGAAAACGAAGAACTGTGCAGTGTGTCGGCAGCCTTAGGAATAGTCTACGTAACCTAATGTTTCGCACTCTGAATGGATAATGGCAACCGTTACCGCAGCGTCTGAGAGCTGAGCCCTGGGGGTTGTTTAGGCACCTAATTCCCACTGAGTTAGGTGCCAGAGCTGTGGGCATGCCAGGGGTGTCTGCATTTTAGTAGCCAGCGGTTCCTGCCCCCAGCTGCTGGCTGACCCTGCTGCCAGTCTCTCAGCTTTAGGCGGAACCACAAGGCTGGACTGTGGGAGCAGAGGTCTTTCTCCATGTGTTTCATAGGCACGGCCAAGGCTCTTAAATTTTTCCCTAGAGCTCAGACTCCAGCAGAGCTACACAGGAGGTGAGAACTGGGAGACAGCTCTGTTTTTTAAAATGCGAACAGACATACCAGTCACATCCAGATCACACGCACTGTTTTGCTTTGAGGTTTTTCAGGATTCCCACAAGGACTTCCATGCAAAAGGAGGGGAGTATATCTAGATGTGCTTACTTTTTTCTCTAATAAAACCAAGAATGACTAAAAGATGTTGATTATTTTAAAGTACTCAAGATAGGATGTATGATATGCTGGTCCAGTTGTGGTAAAAGTTCCACCAAATTAAGTGAAGCCAGTGTATTATTTGGAGGAGACTGTGGAGGATGAACAAAGAACAGCATTCCCTGTACTGCTGGAAATAAATGCATCACATTGTTCTGGTACATGATTATCAGATAATAAAACCGTGACTATAAAGATGGGGTTTTCTAATTAGGTTAGAAAGAATATAGAGGTTGTACGGTACATTACAACTCTTCTAGCTTCCATAAACTGAACAGCTATCTGTAAACATGGGAAAAATGCGTGGAGATAATTCTTAACTAGACTATACCATTAACAGTGGTGAAAAAAAACCAACTGTGAGTGCAATTCCTTCCCATTTGTATCTCAGCATTCGTTTCTGGAATATTTTCAGTTGACAGTAGGCAGCATCCTGGTGGCCTGACAGACATAAAAGTTCTGAGATTTTTCTCCTCAGTAGTCATGGTGGATTAAAAATGCAAAATTCATCTCATGACCATTATCATGCTGTGAAATAGGCACAATTAATTTCAGACTTGTGAGTTTGAGTTGATCAGCCAGTGAGGATTTTGTTTAATAGTAACTACAGAAGAACAGGGAAGAGAGGATTTTCTGAAGGCATTGTTTGGCACTGTTTTCATTTTGAATGCTCTTTATTTGTTTCCTTCTGTCATTGATGCCTCTTACTCATATCAGCTCTGATGCTGCCGTCTTCGTGCACCTCAGATATCACCTAATGCTGCAGAAGCTGGTCTGAAACAGATTTCGAAAGTTTAGCTTGAGTATTAGTTGCAGAATTGGCCCTTTTTAGATAGGTATTTGGTATTGAATATTTCCCTGATGTTGAAATAAGGCCTTCTAGAAACACTAAAGGAAAATGTTCGTTATTGACTGTGCATCATAAAAACCTTTTGCTCATCACTTACACTGGCTTTGACATTATACTCATTAGCAAATCCCATTGCAGGTTTAGGCTGTAATTGAATGGGAACAATTCTACCGACTTCAGTCAAAGCATTATCAGGCTCATTTTCTGATGTGGAGAGAAAAATAAACAAGACAATTTTGGAGACTGCTAACATTTATATGATGTGATCATTTTCAAGCTTTTGTCTTCTCATCTTATAATAAAAACCCTTCCACAAAATAGATATAAAATAGATTCAGGAGACTGTTCCAGAAACCTGTCTCATCTTTTAATTTCTTATAAGCTGCTAACACCTGATTTGCCAAAAATTTTGCCTGAAATCTGTGTTATTTGGATTCTATTTTTAGGAATAAAAAAACAGTCTTAAAGATGCAGCATCGGTATTTTAAGGCATACAGATCTGTGGAGGAATAACTGTCTTCAGTATCATCCATGTGTGCTACGTATTGATTACTGAGTCAGATTCCTGCCAAACAGTGATTGACACCAGAGGCAAGTCAGTGCTTGGCATCCTAATGGATAAAATTCTCACTACTCATGCGTAACTTGAGAGGTCTATCTAAACTCCCAAGTTTAGTCCTAATTTTTGTCTACTCTGCTAAGATTCCAGGCCTGAAAGGTTCCTAAAATATGCAGTCCACTTTGTTTCAGGTCTGGCTAATTAAAGCTCATTGTCGAGCAACACTACTTCTTTCTGCAGCTGTGCAGAGACACAGTGACCGCACCAGGGTTCTCATCTGCCAGGGTCCAAGTTTCCTGCTCAGCACGTTTCTGCAGTCATAACTCAGACGAGCTTCCCACTGAGCCACGAGCTTTCCTTCCTTTCCGTGCACTGCCACTCCTTCAAGAAAACAAGGTGGAGTTATCTGCAACAACATTTCCTGCTATCCTGTCTCAAGAATGAAAAGAGGATTTTATCTGCAGGTTCCGTCAAATTTTCGGTTAAAACTCCAACATATTCTTTGCATTTGTGCAGTTTTAGTTGTGCAGTTTTCTTATTTGTGGACCCTATTTTGAGCTGGACTGGATGGTAAGCTCTTACTGGCAGCATTTTAGGATGCGTAGAAACAGGGGCTGGTGAGATAGGAGGATATGTGCTGTAGTAACAGCTAAGGATATGAAGAGTCATTCTTCAAAAAGTTATGAATAAAGTAAAAGGGAAATGGATTTTGCAGCAATAGCCATTGACCTTCTTTCTCCTTTCTACCTTGCAGTTTAATGAAGTTGGTTATGAATCAGCTGAACACTGTGGTAGTGAGTTCTTACTTCACCGTAATTTTTGCTCTATGCATATTTCTTATACGTTCAGTCCCTAATTTTAGCATTGATTTTACTCTTATGGTTTTATAGTCTGCATGAATTTATTTTCTTTCTCATAAGAAAACCAGTAAATAATCCTCCTAAGTGCAGTTTGCATTCACATATAGGTACAAAACCATTTTAATATGTCCCTGTTGTACTTGTCTGAAAGGCTTACTCAAAAGAATTTAATCTTTAATATGAGCTAGTTAGTCTATTTAAGATGAATAAATCACAAATGCTACAAACCAACATGTCAGTGCCTTCAAAATATTTAAAGATAGATATAGGAAATGGTATTTTTAACTTTTCCATTTTTTTAATCTTTTAAACTTTTTACTTTACTTAACATTTTTAACTCCCACCTTGGTGGGCTTCTAGATTTTATGGGCATGTACAAGGATGCAGGAAAATTTACTGGGTTTTAGAGACAGAGATATATACCCCAAAAAGCTTCCCCCCCTTCCACTTTATAAGCTGATAACTTATTGAAGCTTACCCTGTATTCTAAGGGATGGGGGAAAAACAGCTCTGTGAAACACATAGTGTAAGTTGTTATGGAAGCTGTCACTTTGGTTCATCACTCATCCTTCTGACATATTCAGAAATCCCTACACTGGAGGAAAGACCTCAGCATCCAGTGTTGCTTGGGCAACATGAAAAAAACTATAGTCCAAAAAATGTGTATTTTCCCCATTAGAGTCAGGATACAAGCAAGGAACGTGACCAAGCTGGCCTGAGAACAGCCATCCTTCATTTTTTGAGACTGGTTCCTTGAAGGTAAGAGTAAGATGGATCCTCTCATGACCAAAATTGACCAAAAATTCTACAGATGATTTAGTGAGCAGAGGCCGTGAATGTCCTGGCACTAACTGCAGATATAGTGACGAAGAGACTTGTTTGAAACAGAGAGAAATCTGAAGCTACAGTTTGACTACTGTACTGATTGATCCTGACATTTGTTTTAATGAAGTGTTTCAGCTAGACCAGCTGGGAGTCATGCTTATTGTTTCACTGCGGTATCATTCCAGAAGTCTCCTTTGTTCTTCCATTAGCGATGTGAAAACACAACTCCCCCAGCACTGCAAGGGCAGGGAGCTTAATGACACCGAGGCTGCTTTGGGCACTCAGGTTGCCAGCTTTGTGTGGCAGCATGCATGCTGTTTTGTGTTTTCTTGTCAGCCTTGACATTTGATCAAGCTTTCCTTTTATTCATCTTCATTAGTTCCTTGGTTGTTGACACTTTGGGAGAGTTTTAACCTCATTTTTATCAGCGGTCCTATTAGTTTTACATTCTACATTAGGAATTTAATTTTAAGTTCTGAATTCCTAGTTGCTAAGATGTGACAGAGAGCCTTCTTTAATGACATACTACTCTTACAGACAGTAGCAATAATCCTGGTGAAACTGATTTATTACAGCAATTACGGCCAATTTCATGTTTGCTACCAAGTCAACTGCTGTCAGCATCCCCTTATAACTGTTTCACCAAGTCCTTAATTATAAATAATAATTATAAAAGAGAGCACGCTTCAATGTTGATAAAGAGTGACCATATTCTAATATTGTGCTATCAATGTGAGGGCAATTAGGGTAGTTAAGCACTGCATGATCATTCAAGTGACCTTTATGACTTGTCAATGAAATAGGAAGTAAAACGTATTTTTAAAATGCCCTGAAAAGCTTAACTCTCAACAAGTCCCCCTAGGCAAAAATTAGAAATAATCTTTCCCCCATGAGGGTCTACGTGTGTTCTAAGGCTTTTTTCCCCCGTGTTCCTGTAAAACATTAGGCTGTCTGTAGGCAGACATGGAGCATGGAGTAGAACAGCCCAGCTCTCCCAAGACCTGAGATTAGAAGCCTTGCTTATGTGTACTGGCCATACCTGATGAACTGACGTAGTATTTTCACAGAAGTGGCAGGAAAAAGGAAAAGTTCTCATTTTTCTGTCTATTACATGCTGTTGTTCCACTGCTGTTATCACTTGAATACCTCTGTGCTGCAAAACTATTGTAAACTCAAGTTCTGGCAGAGCTTGGTGGTCTCCTTTTCTCTTCCCATAGTATGCAGCAATTAAATCTTTCAAGAAAAGAAATGCTTCAGTTTAATTATGTTTTGCAATTTGTGTGTAGAAAACTTAATCACTTAGCAAGAGGTCTGACTGGATGATCCCTGTGAGGTGTAATCTCTATGAATCTATGAAAAGATCTTACTGTGTCTTCTCCGGAAGCATCGGCTGTCCCTTCCTATGCCGAGCTCCCATCATAATAGAGATGAAAAGGAAGTGGGAGAGAGAAGTACCTACATTTCCTCCTCCTCTTTCACCTTCCACTGCAACACATGGTCCAGATGGAGGAAAGCCGGCAGCCGTCCATCACAGCTTATGTTTGTGCTCTTCCCTCAAGTATTTTAGTAATGGCTATACTGACGTCCCGTGAGCCTGAGAAAAATCACTGTCCTGTTGTCCTGCACAGAGACATAATAAAAGAGGATTCTCAACCCGAACAATTTACAGTCCCAAATGACAGAAAGCAGAGGGGAGAAAAGCATTACAACTTC
This sequence comes from Anarhynchus alexandrinus, assembly GCA_008711295.1. NCBI lineage: Eukaryota > Metazoa > Chordata > Aves > Charadriiformes > Charadriidae > Anarhynchus > Anarhynchus alexandrinus. Next base: position 3,947,698 of record VUYV01000001.1, read on the forward strand.
CTCAAGAAGCTAGAGAAATGAGAGAATGAGGACTGCATTTTTAAAGATATTTTGATGTTTATACATTGAAATACTGTTGGGCTAAATATACATAGGAATACAAGACTCAGAGCCATAATTTCTCTAATTACTATAAATTAATTGAAATTATACTCAGATATAATACTAGCCATTAAAAAAAGCTTTTAGATGAAAAAAGTTTAAAGCAAAGGATTTTATTAAGAAGACTTAATGGTTCTGTGCACTAGCCGTTAATTGGGTGACCTTCTATAGGAAGGACTTTTGCATATAGCCCATTCATATGAGCTTTATAAATGCAAGGCAGCAGAACAGTAAAAACTTGATGAGGCATTCCTTGGTCTCAATTTTGCTAAGCAGAAAAAGGACTCTCAATAATGAATCACAACAATGGCTCTGTGGCCAACATACTTAGAGGGAAAAGGGCTCGTCTGAGTGCTTGTTAGAGAAGATTAATTCAAGCTAAATGAAATAAAAAAGATTACAGCTTTCCAAAGCAGTTACAATTAAACCTGGCTAGCACCAGATGTCACCAGTTAAAGGGAGCACAGAGTGAGTGTGGTCAGCTTCGTGAGATACAGTGGGGACATTTAATAATAAAACTCACTTCCTCATAAATTTTAGTCTTCTTCAAGGCAAGGCACCAACTGAGCAGGGTTTGGGTTGTCTGAATTTAATGACTTGACAAAGGAAAGGGTTCAGATGCCGAAACTGAATCTAGAAGCAGAAAAGATACCATCAGGACCAGACTTGTAAAATGAGTTCCAGCAGTTGCTCTGTGGCTATCTAATCTGTAGGTAATATCCAAATCAGTATTAAAATTCCAGAGACACACGGAACCTTTTTCATGCAAATGTACAGAATTGCCCCGTGTCTTTGGTCCAGCGCCCAGCTCAGTGCGGCGGCTGGCAAGGCTCCACAACTCAGACGTTCCCCTACCTAGACCTCCGGAGATCTCTGGGCAAGAACACAGACGTTATCTCAACGTGAAGAGAGAAAAATCTAATATGTGCTGATAAGACTGAGCTTCCTCAGAGAGGGATCAACCTGCTTTAAAACACAGCCATAGACAGAAAACTCTTGCACAAAACCTGGAAATCCTCCATCTTAGAGCCTAAAATAATATCGACTACCATCTTCTAACAAGACATCCATGTGGATATCTGCTGCTGTGGGTAGGGCAAGTTTCATCTCAGATTGTTCACTCAGTTTTAAAGACGCTTGGAAGGAAATGGTTAACCACTGCTGTAATCTCAATTCATTTCAGCACAATCTGTAGAAAGGAAGCTGTGAGGGGGGCAGTTTGCTTTATTTCTGACACAAAGCCTTCTCTCTTCTGCATATTAATGTGTTTCAACTTGAGGCGGATGGGGGTTCAACACAAACGTGAGCTTGTATCTGTCTGCATTTCCTCATCATTCTTTGTATAGGCTCTCGGCTTCTTTAGTTGCGGCTGTTTATATTTTTAGCATACCTTTGTAGCTGTATGCAACAACAACCACGCTAAATAAAGATTTATGCATACAAAGAGTAATTGAAAACACCTGAAGACAAAAACCTGAAGAAATAGATATAATAACCAGCTTCTCGATCTTTAAGGCTTTGCTGTTTCAACCCTTTAAGCACATGTCATTTATTTTAATAAGTCCACTGTTTGCACTATGATTACAGGTGCGAACAACCTTAGCCACATTTATATTAATTGCAGGACTGAGGCTGAAATCTAGAAATGACACAGCTGCATTAGTATCTACAGTTGCTAACAGAAGAAAGGCATGGTATTTGTAAGGCATTCAAGGCATATTGCGTGCCCTGGCCAAACAAATCTTGAGGTACAGTTATCCCTTTGTTGTGTCCATTTGGTAAATTTTTTTGACAAAGCAAAAGAGCTGCTGGATGGCATAAATGTATCAGACATATGTCAACACTAGGCTTTATCGGGTCTCCGGCTAAAGCACAGAAAAATATTTCTTTTCCATCTCTGCTTCTTTATTATTAGAAACATTTTTAAAACACTTGGCATCACATCTAGCAGACCTCTTCATAAAAAGAGCTGATAATATGTTCACCAGTGACAGCATGGGGCTTTCTTTAATAGAAAAGTAATAAAAACCCCTGTCCTAACTGCATGTGTAAGAGAATTTTGCCAGCTATGTTCTGCAACAGAGAAATCTGAATTAGTATATTGCAGTCTGAAAGGGAAGAAAAGATCAACTTGGGAAATAGGAAGAAGTAACTGGTACATTGTGCCCTTGCCCCTTCATCTCTCAGTCTAGAGCTGAAGAGTCTAAAAAATTCATCAGCTGCAGCCTTCATGCTAGCAGGCAGAAAATAGATGTTCTCAGAGTCAGCCAAATCTTAAGGCTTTAGAGATAAGGACCAGTGCATTGAATTAAAACCAGGCTCCAATGGGTGGCCAATGTACAATTTAGAGATTAGCAAAATGTTTTTCATCTCTCTGTTCTGGCAGACCACTGCATTTTGAATCAGCTACAGTTTCCAGGCAGCCTGCAAGCTTGGTCCTAGCAGGCATCACCGCCTCCTGTGACAAAGATGTCAACATCAATCCTGGTATGTAGTCTTGCATCTCAGGAAAAAGGCTGCAGCCTTTTAGCCTGCCCAAATGGTAGAAGGCATTTCTGGCTACAGTTGCTATGGGAATACAAGAGCAAAAAAATGAATCAAATCACCTTGAAAATTAGACCACTAAAGAAACATAAAATGTTCTGAAGCTTGAAATATCACCTAGTGGTGTTAAATCTCACAACTGTGCTGTTATTTTAATATCTGAATAACAAACTCTTTCTCAAATATCAGGAAGTAGTGTAAAGGGCAGGAGCAGCATCTTACTGTGAAGATGGCATTCATTGTATTTCTGTGGAAAATGCAAATAATAGGAATAAGACCTCTATAAAAGGACAACCAAATGGAATGGGGATCAGAAAGATTTTTTTCTGGGAAAAGGACTTGTGCAGATGTGTGTATTTTTCTACTTCTTGCCTAATTAACTACCACAGCTCACTATTGCCAGTATTAGACTTTGCAGCTACTAGGAGAGGGAAGTGCTATGGATTGGCTATACTGAATGTATATGAAGCCTAATCACAGTCCCCAAGGGAAAATCCTCTCTTTGGTATTCCAGCTGAACTTCATTAATGTACAACTACCTATTGCACATTATCCACTTATGCAGTGTACCTGAGGGAGCAGGCTGTCTAATGATTTAGTTACTACTCTCCCAGATTCAAGAAAGTATTGAGTAACTTGTCTCCCCTGGGGATTTTCTATGTTCCTTTATAGGCCTGGACCTAGACTGCTCTGCAAGAAACCTGGGGTTAGTTTCTCAGGATGACACAGTGAGGTGCTTGACACCAGTAGAGCTGCTCTCCTGGTGCTTAGTGGAATTTAGGGTAGGTGCCTGTGTGCCTTGGACAACAGAGAATGAAACACACGCAATGAAAGAAAAGGATTTCCAGAAGCCAATGTACTGAGTAATAAAACCTCAGGTTGTTAGCCAGGGATGCTCAGGAGCAATATGGGCAAGCCGTGTCTCCGAAAGGCAGGTACGCATCAACTCCAGGCCTGTGGGACATGCCTGTTGCTGCTAAAGCACCACCTATTCGAGTCCTTTCTTAGAAGGCAAGCAGCCCATTTTCATAAGAAATTGGGATTCTCCCCAGAATATCCAATTTCACAGGGATTAAAGTATGTCACTGCAAAGCAAGAGACCCTTTTTCAAACCTTCTAAACTTTGTTTCCAATTCAGCCCCAGTCCCACCTTGTATTCTGAGACCAGAGTGCCTCCCGCTGAAGCTATCCCACTTTGTATAAATAATAAACTACTCCAGCTGAGAAAAAATAGAAGATTGACATTGTATATGTTGGCTAGGACACTAAGTTAGGGACAGCCAGGTTCCAAGTCGCCCTCTTAATGAATCTTTGATTGTTTTGTACAAATTGCTTCTTTCCACCAAGAGCTCTGGGAGAGGGAATTTAAAATCTGGAGAGTGGGTGAATTGGTAAAAGAGCCTGTGCTGTCCTTCTCATTAACCGTGAAGGGAATCAACAAAGCAGTACAGATTTGGGTGGTTATGTAGTTTCCAGAGAGCACATCTTGGGGGCCAGCCCTTACAGCCCTTTGCGTGGGCAGCTGTGAGCACCAGCGGTATCGTGCCAGCACTGAGGGAAATGCAGTGCCAGTGGAGAGAGGGCAGAAGTCCCACTCAGTGGTTGTTGGTTGTTTTTATTTAGGAAATGCTGCTTTGCAAACCACATTTACTTTCTTAAGTCATAGCTGAAATGCAAGCTGATTCCAGGAAGTTTCTGAACTTCCTTGCTCCTGAGAGACCACAGCAAATCTAAATCCTAGTTCCTCTGCAGAGGATGAGAGCCAGGGCTGCTCCCAGGAGTGAAGAACATCACAGGGAATATAAAGCAGCTTCCTGACCAAGAGCATCCGAGAATCAGTATAGCTATTTCTATTCTCTTAGAGAAATACCCCAACTATTCAAAGAAATTATTTGATTTCTCCAAAACAAAGCACTTTCAGAAATTTGTGCCCGTGGCAATTTTTTAAAAAGCTAATGCATTTGGTTCACAAATAAGCTTTCTTTTTCCTAGTATCAGGATTTCCTGGAAATGGAAATTAGGTATTCAAAAACAGCTGGGCAGGCAGGAGTCCTCCCACCTTTACACTATCAAGAGTGTGTTTTTCCAGTGGTGTTAAAGTGTCAAACACACACAAGTGTTACAACTCACATAGGGCTAGGTAAAATTATTGCATTATGCCAGAGGACCTCAGCTCCTAGAGTTAATCAATCGAACAATTTTCAGCTGCCGCCATTGTCTCTCAAAGCAACAGTCAGTATTTTGAGCAAAAAAAAAAAAATGTGTTGAGTAGGAAATAAGAGAGAAAACCTTGAGGTATGTTTGTGAGCAGAATTTGTCCTTTTCAATCGCAGCCATAGCAGTATTGCACTTTGAAGCCTTTAAACATTAACCAAGAATAAAGAACATTTTCTGCTGTTTGGGGCACTTGTGTTACATGATCAAGGTCTCTTAGCAGTTGAGAGGATTATTCTGATTCTCTCTTTCATCTGCCTCTGGTTTGCCAGGGACAGTATTATCACGCGCAGGCTCCAAGTCTCAGGAGCGGGTGGATTGCCTTTCCCTTGAGTACTGGGCAGTCCTGATGTGCTTACACTCGCCTTTTTGTCCTTTTCCAAGTCTTATGTACAGATCACATAGCTAATTTATGAAGGCAAGCAAAAAATTTTGTCCTGTCTCGGATTGTCAAGGAGCAGCGAGGACAGGCTGTTTCTATGGGAAAGTAAGCCGGGAGCCGAGGGTGATGCCAGCCCAGCAGTGTCCTCACTGACCTCACATGGTCCTGCAGCACCTGAGCATGGTGGGTAGAGAAGAGTGCTGGAAACAGGGTCCATCCACAGCCCCATCCAGAGAGTCCCATCAGGAGCAACAGGAGACAGGGCTGCAGACAGGGCTAGAGACACGGCTGCAACACGGGTCCAAGGGGTCCATGGGTGAGATGGGACTGGGGACAGACACCCTTACAGCACAGCTCGGGCAGGGACTGGGGGGCTCAGGCCTAAGCTGAAATGGGGCTCCAAGGCCCATGGGCAGAGTGTATGGCTGGGAGTCTCAGGTGAGGCTGGTCAGCATCATTAAGGTCTACTGGTACTCTCAGGGCTCTGCCATTAATATTTTATTAAATCCAGTAGAAACCCAGTTCCACACATTTATTTCTGCTCCTGTTTTTGCTTATTACATCTGTCCTATCAGTGACTTTCTTCTTCTTTAAAAATTTCCACAAGACTTGCTCCTTTTGAAGGTTCCCAAGTGCTGGAATGCCTCAGTAGGGCCGCAGCATCAGAGCTCTCAAATGCAGGGCAAACTGACTAAAAATAAATATAGCAGAAAAATAGATATTTTGTGAAAACATAATTGATTGTACTCAAATTGTGAATTGTACAACTCTATGTGAAGGTCATACTACATACATCCATTGAATATTCCATCTATGATCAGGTATAATCCATCCATTCAAAAATTGCAATTAATATCCCTTTGTGTAAATGTTTTAAACAAACATCTATTTAATGGGTGATTTTCTTATATACACAACATATTTCAGTTTCATCTAACTAAAAGCCTGAAACTCTTTACAGGATGTTACTGTGCTTTTTATATTGAAAGCCAAATTCTGCCTTCAAGAGGCCACAAAAGCTCTGATTAAAAAAACCCTAAGTGAATGATGAGTGAAAAATGACAATGTGTAGAAGGATAAATATATTGGCCCTAATAAAAATGCAGGTAAAATCTATTCAAGGGCTGTGGGTTTTTTTATTATTTCAGTCCACTTTTTTCTAAAACTGCTGTAGCTGTTGTTCTCCTTGAGCTTATAAAAATAAAAACTTCACTTTGATTTGTGTCTCATTCAGGGAAATTCTAACACAGCTAGTAAACAGTAAAGAGCTCGATACTTAGGAATGTAGCAACCCTTAAAAACTGGGGCACTGGCACAGTTTTCAGGAAGCCAGTGCTGCAACCCATTCTTCAAGTGGGAGAGTGATAAGGGCGAGAGGGTTAACACTCCCACCATAGCTGTATAGTCTGGGAGCACGTAATGTAGGTGTCAGTGATACAAGATATAACTTCTCGGGAGTAGTCCTATCTGGAATTTCATTGGCAGACAGGAGGGCAGGGAAAAGACTTTTCTGAAACTCATAATTCTCAGAAAAGCATGTGGCAGTCACTTGGATACAGGGAGAGGTATGTATGTTTTCTGATTAGCACGAGGAGATTCATAACTTGGTGCAAATTTAAATGTATTTAATCTCCAGCTGATAGTTATTAGTGGTTATTCCAATCAAAAAAAGAAGTTCAGGATTTCCTAGGAGTATAAAAGAAAGGCGTATCTGCAAATCAAGATTAAAATTGCTTATTGAAGCTAAGATTTCCTGCTTACTGGTTTGAAAGAAGGTTAAGATTGGTTACTTAAAACACTTTGATTGAAATCAGTCCATCCACACAGGGTCCACTTGCCAGCATTCCTCGTTATTGAATGTACAAGCTTTCATGTTGGCAGCTGAAGGCTACAGAAAGGAAACAGTCCAGGACTTTAAACCTCATCTTGGAAAAGCTTTCTCTTTCCATTTTGGCAGCTAAGACCTTTGTTGTTTTTTTTTCTCTGTTCTTGTCATTAATGAGGAAATATACATGTTAAAAGAGTATTTTCTTGAGACTTCATCCAACCCATGCCATTTCTTTTGTTCCGTTGAGCTAATAGGTCACCTCTATTTACAATATCATACCCCAGAGAGGGGAATGAAGTTACCAAACAAATATTTTACCTGTGAATTAATTCAGTTTCTCAACTTGAAAAGTTCAGAGGCTGTACATTATTTTCCTAATTTGCTTTTCCAGACAAACCTAGCTGAAGTTCACAAGGCTGAAGTCTGAAAAGCAGGCAGAAACTCTGAGGAGGATCCGTTCTCTGTATTAAACATGTAACTGTGGAATAGATACTGTCCACGCTCCAAACAGACACCAGTGATTTTGTGAGACGCCTACTAACAGAAAGGCAGATGGGGCCATCTGTTTATGAAAGGCTAAACTAACCTTGCAAATCCAGTTTAAGAGATTCAGCTTACTTTAAACCTTAATGCTTTGAGTTTTACAGTCCACTATATGGTAATTTTGAAACTGAGCAGTGAGACAGAGCACAGCGTGTGTCCGGGCCTCCCGTGCTGAACCCATTGCTCTAAAGGAGCCTGCAGATCAGATGCTGCCAATCCACAGGTCAGCCGGCATAAATTATTGCAGAAATCATTTGAACCCCTGAGCATCATACAGTAATTAGATACAATTTATCATGTGAGATTTCATCTAAAAAGATTAAATGAGAGAAACCAACAAATATTAAATGCAAGAATGTGCATTTTATAAATGTTACTCACATTTTCAATTCTATGTGAAGTGAGGAAGCTGAGGTTCAGTTTGCAAAGTTATTGTGGTTCAGACCCTGTCCAAACAGGCAGACGCCATCACGGCAGCCCCCAGCAGGACAGGCACGTGCATGGACCACAGCAGTCTTCTCTCTGTATTTCCTCACCGCTCTGCAAGGGAAGGGACGCTGCGGGCTCTGCGTGGTGAAGGGCCAGTTACCTCAACGTCAGAGAGTCCAGGCAACAGCTGGCCCCCATACGGGCCATACTCAGCCTCCATAAGGCTGATCACCTCAGTTCCAGCACTAGCACTGAAGAAAACTTAAATTCCCTCCCATCTCTTTAATCTGCCCAGACTGTACACCCTTTGCTCATCATTCACACAGGTATGGGACAGACTTTGTACCAGCACTGCATCCATTTAGCTTCTCACCTTTCCACCTGTTTATAAGGAAGAGGAAAGAAAGGAGATGTTGTTCTGTAATTTGTTCTTCAAAGAACTGGGATGGTTTCACGGACACACTAGCAGAACAAGGACCTCGTGTGGCTCTTTGTCACCTAGTGCTGCATGTTCCCAGATATAAACCGAGCACTCACTCTCTCCCTAAGGTCAAGAAAAACAAAGAGCAGTGGTGCCATTCTTGTAACACCATTTTTCTGAGCTTAGTTTAATTGCTTCTGAAGCATATTTTCTTCCATGGTTCTGTTTCACCACAGTTAGCAGGTCTGTCTCCAACCAGGCCTCAGGCAATCTGCATCCAAGGCTTCTGTTTGTTATGGGAAGTCCTGAAAAGAGGGCAAAAGTGGAAAATCCACATGAAATGGCCCAATGGAACTGAGTGGTATACACACAACCTCAAACTTTCCCTTTTTTCCCATGCTGGGATTTGGCCCGTCAAATGGAGTCTGCTACTTTTACTTAAAACAAAGGTTTTATTTTTAGGCCACTTTTTCAATGTCATTGCCATAGAACTTTTGATCACAAACAACTTACTTGGTTTTGAGTTCAAAGAACCACCTAGGCAATCTCAGTCTCAGAAAATCATAGTTTTAATATTGCCATCTGAGTTAGCTAAGAACAGCTCAAAGAACCTTCTGAAAATCTATCAAGGAGCCCTTCAAAGCAAGAAAAAGCACAAACTATTCCAGCATCTTCCAAAAAGTAATTTTCATGGTGTTCTGAAGCCCCTGAAAATGGGGCTGTGAAGTGTAAGTGCTATCTCATCCATGCCTACAAATTGCCACCAATAGGAGTCTGAAATACTCTAAGCTCTTCAAAATCAAATCTGTTTCTTCATAGCATGTAAGACAATTTAGATTTGTTCTTTCCTTTTTTGCTTCTTTAGATAGTTATGAAATACTTTTAGAGACCTCACAGTGTCTAAAGGCAGTAAAATCTTTCACCAAAGTTCTTTAGATAATTGGAGTAGTTTCCATCTTCTTTACAGTGCTCACAAAGCTATTCATCTCAGAAGAAAAGTAAGAGTATTTAAAACAAGTGTATCTTGAAACAACAGCTTGTCCTCGCTGACCCTTTACTGACAGTTCTAGCACATCAGACACTAAAACATAAGCTCCCATGGGCGTGGGGCACTGTGAGATCCTAGATTCTATTTGGTTTCCAAATGTGTAAGTACAAAACAACAGGGGAAACTGTCAAGACTTCTTCCTGGTATTTTCTACACTATTTCATCAGTAGATTCAAAAGAAGGTGATTTTTACCTTCTTTTGACCAGATAAAATGCTGCTTCTTTCAAGTACTGTATTTAACTAATGTTCTGTTACCCTCAAACTTATGGCACTGACATGATGTATGTTTGTTTACTCTTATAAACAAATCCATTACTATAGGACAAGATTAGCAAATATATTTAGGGTTTTACTAAAGCAGAGCCCATAGTGATTTCACTGCGACTAGTTAGCCCAAATAGACCTGCAATGCTACGGCACAGGCAGAGAAAGATGGGCCGGTGCCTTTCTGAAGGAGAAGTATAATGTGGTTCATACCTCTGAGCTTTGCCAACTTCAGCATCTTCCCAGTAAGGTGAGGGCTGCAATTGCAGGGAAAGTAGAAGGTGATGGTCGTGGTGGGTGGAAAGAGGTGGTCGTAAAGGGACGGTTTCGGTGCAAATGCCTTGTTACGGTTCTGTTCACCAGTATTTACTAGAGGTAACATGACTAGCAAACCAGAGGTTCTGGCCACAGTAAGCATTTTTTCCCCTTCTCCTTTGCTCAAGGTTCTTTAATTAATGAGATTGGTTTTGGTGAGAAATACTATGGCCCATTCTTCAAGAGCTGCTTTTGGGACCTGTTCACATGAAGAGGCAGGTCTTGCGTTTAACAGTGGAAAGCCTGAAGACCAGCCTGTCTTTTGATTCCATGACAGGGTCTTGATGGAGCCTTTGATCCTTTTGCTGGGATAACTGTCTTCAAAGGATGCAGTTATCTCCATAGTTGGACCTTACTGAAATCGCTTCCATCAGTTTTGTATGAAGGTAGTGACATACAAGCTTGAGAAAGTCTGCATTCAAAACCAAGGATTAGTTTCTTCTGGACATTTAAGACAGATGGGCATGCTACTGTCTGAGTTTCCCAGAACATCGGGGAACTGGAAGGATCCCACTTAGGTTCCCACATTTTCCCCTTCTAGACAACACAATTTACAATGTCCTTGAAGATATGCTAGACACACATATAAAATGTGAAAAGAGCTTTATATACTTGATCTTACATCATCAGTTACAAGATTATGATGACTTCCTCTCTATAGTGGGTGGGCAAGTAAAAGCACATAACATTTGAACAACAAAGGTACAATGTAAGCAAGTTACAGATCTAATAATAAAATCAAGAAATCCTAACCCCTCACCCTTAGCAATGCCACTCTTTTCTGCACAGGACAGTTAAAACCAACAGCTAAGCCTAGTCAGAGTTCACTGGAACTGGAGAGTAAATGTTCCCTGGATGCCAAGAAGAAACGAATGGGAAATAGAAGATGTGCCATTCCCAGAAGGGCCAATTATCCTGAGAAAGAAGCCATTAGCTAATCAAAACTGATAAGCATATTTAAGCAAGTTTTATATTTTTCACTTACATGACTTCAAAGTGGATAATCATTCCGGTCATCTGTGAAGAAAGAGAATGAGTCTGGTCTGTTTTTTCTGCAGGCTGGTTTTTCTCTCTCTGTTACAGTGGATAGTTCTCAAAAGCAGCATTATCAAGTGAAACAAGAATGGGAAAACTTGTTACAAGCCGTTTAATTATGCCAGACCTTCTCTCTACCAACATTTTGATAACGTGGCTTTTTAAAAAGTGCTGTCATGAGTAGTGAAAGAGAAAGAACAAAAAAGTGCAACTCCCTTAGAAGTACTTCCTTGGAAATCTAGAGCACCGCAAAATCTATGGCAAGCCAGAAAAGATAAAAGAGCAGTGTAGGGGGGTGTGTGCGTGCACGTACGCATGCGTGCATGCACACTTGTGAGAAAATGCCTTGGTTTTCAACCAGTCTCTTCTTCATCTCTCAGAAGCCATCATCACTGATGAAAAACAGCCACATAACATACTCTACCCATGATCACAGCAGGCATTCTGGCCTTTTTTTACCCATACTGTGTGGCATGCATTAGTTGATGGTTTTCAAAGACTGTGAAAAGTTTATCGGCGATCCAGTGAGGTTGCATTCTTTGCTGCAGTGGACAGGATGAAACATTACAGGTGTATTATTCTGAATGTACATGAAAAGAATGTCATCTTCCAGTCTGCATTATATATTTATTATATATTAGTTGTAAATAGCAATAATAAACAGAATACTTTCAACACCCAGAATTTGTGCACAGCCAAATCAAAACTGGTCCTCTCCATGCAAAGTTTATAAACCGAGCATTTCCTTAGTTTACTGGCTCCATTTATTTATTTACTCCATTTTGCATTAATGGTGGTGGCATCCACTTGACAGCAAGTAACAGCTTTCAAACAGTAATGATATTTGCAAAGCCCTTGAGACAATGATGTCATTGATTTGTCAGCTTTTTCTTTAAATGAAGATCATTCTTTAATGTTACAGACAGACTAGAAACATGCTCAGGCCTAAAACAGCCTTGGTGGTTTGGGCAATAATGGGCAGCCACATATTCATCTTTCCCTGGCCCAGAGAGGTACTCATTCACTGCAACCTGGAAAAGGTAGAGCTAAATGGCAAGGAAAAGAGGAAGGTTGGAAGGGATAGTTAAGCATGTAGTCCAGTGAGTGCTTTATTCACCGATGGCCAGGCAGAAATTGAAGCAAAAGATTAAAGAGTTAAGCTCTGTAACTCCTTTTCCACATTTCCTCTGCAGTAACAGGGAAGGCATTTCAGGCAAGTCTCAGACAATTTTGCATTAATTGATCCAGTTATAACCACAAGTAGAAGGTGTCCTCCCTACAAGGTGATTATGACCATTCCTACAAATGAAAGAACATTAATGGAAAGAGGCCTCCTGGCGAAGGGGAAGGCTGAACTCAAAACGCAGGAGGATAATTCTGATTTGGTGATCTTGCTTTCACCTGTTGTTTCTGTAGTGCTTATAGAAGGACAAGACAATCTGCCTGCTTGGGTTTGTCTGTAGATGTTCCTTGCCTCAGTATCCAAGCAGAGTCCTGCTGTGCAGCCTTATTGCTGCATGTTCCTTATAGCATCTGTCTCTGTTAGAGCCTAACCTTTACTGCATCAAAAAGTCATTTAAGGATTTAAAAATTGGTGGTGGGGGTGGGTTGGACATGCTCCTTCTACTCTTTTCCTAATTTCTTTTGAAATTAATGTATTAATATTAATTCTTACCATCCTCAGTTCATATAGATTTATGAACCAATTTGCCTTGTATGGATTATTGCTCTTAAGATGTGCAGATTGGCCACATTTGATAAATCCAGCACACTATCTTGAAGATAGTAATTTTTCATTCTAAATTGTTGGACACAGCTTGCTTGCTTTATTTCTCATAGTTGAAACTTAATCTTTCTGAACCTCATACTAAACATGTTTATCCCAACATACTTGACAGAAACTACAAATTGCTGTTGGCCCGCTTTTAGTTTGGTAATTACACTACAGCCAATACAGGTAAAATAAATAGCTATTGGAATATGCCTGACTTTCATGTGCTGTTGTAGCTTAACAATCTCATCTTGACAAAATAACTGAATACCTAGTTTCTTTTTTTATCTGTCTGTGCTGTTACGATGACCACAGATCCTGTAAGTTTTGGTAAGTGGAGAATTATATTTCAATTTTTAGAATGCATTTGACCTCTGTGTCTCAATGCTGTTCTGTGCTCTCCTTAGCGCTCCTGCCTTTTGTGGGCAAACTGGTATCTTAAAATGAGTCAATGCATCATTAAATCCTTCTTTCACGCCTGCTTGCCAAAGGCTATTAGCACTAGAATGGTATGTTACTGTGTTTCCATCCCAAATCCTATTTACTTGAGGGAGGAGTTGATTTGCTTGGATTTGTTGGAAGTCATTGTCACCCTTCCGTCTTGACTTTGACTCACAGCATATTCTTAGACTCTGCACTAAAACCAGGTGAATATTCTTAAGAGATGGCACTTTAAAATTGTCTTTCTTATGAGTTGTAATTATTACGCACCATGTCTCACTCTTATCACTGTATAATTATAGACACATTGTGTAATTTACATCAGGGCCTATTTAGAAGTGGGCTAATGAAGAGTTTCTCAATCTCAACAGTGTTGCAATTTTCATACAACACAAGGAAGTTTTCTTCAGACGTGTGAAGTCCAGAAGTAACTGTTACAGCACTTGGTGTTGTGATTCTATCAAATATGCAATAGAATTTCCTTTTTCTTCTCTTAATTTCCTGTATTTCATCTCTAAGAACATAAGGAGTGTTAGACGGATTAAAGCATGTCTCTTACGTAACCAATAAAAGATACCCAGGGGAAGAGAGCATGTGCTGAGAAATACTTCTCACAGAATACTCCGTTTCTCACATTTGGCAGTTTCAGGACAGCCTGTGATGGAAGTCGCATATGGACCATCACAATTAACGGCCCTTGATAAATCTGTCCTTCGTGCCATATGTATTCCCATCTTTTTTGACAGATACATCTTCCAGAGAAACCAGTTGTGATTTTAAAGTAATAAAAACCCAGAGATGCTACCACGTAACATTGGTGATCCAATGACTAATTGTCTCTATTGTTAAAATGTGCACCTTATTTTTACATCAAATTTGCACAGCTTCAGCTTCCAGCGGTTGACTCTTCCTGTGCTTGCTAGGTTGGAGAGCTTTTTGCTATCTGTAAGCTTGTTCCTAGACAGATGCCCAGATATAATCATTATGTACTTTTATATTTGCTCAGACAGGACCCAGGTGCTTAGCTATACTTTTGTTTTCTGTTTTGGTTTTCGTTTTGGTTTTGGTTTGGGGGTTTTGTTTGTTTTTTTTGTTTTTTTTTCCAGGAGACTGAACTTGCAGCAGGTGAAGTACCTTCAGCTAAAAAACAGAAAAAGAAAAGAAATCCCTTGGGAACTGCGGATTGTAATTTTTCACTGGACCTTCAGCAGGCTTCCTTTCATTTAAGGTGCCTAACTATTTTGGATATCTCTTCCCAATTTCCTTAGGAGCACTTACCTCCACTTTCTCTTCTATTCTGGGAAAGTATCTGGTCTGAGCCATTTGCTAACCTTTCTCAGGTTCTGACTTGGTGTTTACTAGGGGATCAGGCTCTTTCAAAAAACCAATAAGGTCTAGCAGGATTTCCCCATGAAATCATAAGTACCGCGTGTGTTTTTATACATGAGCGCCCATTAAGAAGTGGGTAAGAGTGAAGGAAATAAAAGAATGGGGAACAAATGAAGATTCTCATTTTAAAGATGACTCTAATGTGACATTGCTTTTATAGAAAATATAGACACATGAATCATCTTATGATTCAGACTGAGCTGTAGTGTGGGATACTATCACATGCCATGAAAAAGAGGAAGTGATTAAGAGATGCTACAGCTACACAATACACCTGAAAACTTAAATAACGGACTCAGACAAAACGTGCTTAGAACATAAAACCTGAGTGTTAAGTAGTTGACTTCAGTAGAAATAAAGCATGAGCTGCAGCAAAAGACTTAGTCAGTATGGTAACAGCCCAGCAATTTAAGCAATCTGATGCAGATCTGAAGTTGGTGAAAAACAGCTCATGTATTGGTCCGATACAGCCATTCCAAGTTACCGCAGCTGATGACCTGACTGTAAGTGCATTGGCAGATCTGGGTTGAAGTTTTAAGCAGCAACAGTGAGAAGTGATTAACAATGTCAGAAAAAAACTCCAAAATGAAGGTGCAACAGTTTTGATAGCTTTCTGGAGATGGCTTAGAGTAGTTGTTTATTTCATTCTGTTGCAGAGATCTGGGACTGGGAAAGACAGATACAGTCTCAACCTCTCCCAAAGTCTGATTTCAGGTGCTATCAGCTGTGAGAGGAGAAGACACTAACAATGGGAGACTTCAGTTATGCTCCTCTACTCGAGTACATCAGGTAAATATGGGTAAGTGTGTTATGATGTGGTGGCAATGTTAAATTTGCAGACAACATTACTGACGTTAGTGACTTGTAATTAACATTAGTTGAGTAATCCACAAGAGAAGTTGTTCTTGCCTTAGTCATGAGCAGTGCAGAGAAGCCAGTTCGAATGTCATTATTCAAAAACCTCTCCGTATGAGTGACCTAACTGGTTTATATTAAACATCTCTGCAGAAAGAGAAAAAGCCAAAAAAATCTAACACAGTAATGCTTAACTTCAAAAAAGGGAACTACATAAACTGAGGACTGTTGTTAATGGAAAATTAGGTAGATGAAAGGACAAAAATCTTCAGTTTTCATATGGGAAGTGTAAAGACATCGTGTTAACAGTTCAGAGCAAACACATACAACTTATCAAACCAGTTATGTGAAAACTGCTGGCACTGTTAGCCAGAAGGCAGAGGGAAATCATTAGCATAAAGACACCCCTCAAAATCACAGATGAACAAGGAAGACAGAAAATAATATAAACTCTAGGTAATTACTCATAAAACAAAATAAAGCTTTCTAAAATGATTTGGTGAAAACTTGATAAAGACACAGATATTAACAACAAAGGCTTTTTTCAAACGATCCAAGGAAGACGACTTGGGAGAGTATGGTAAGACTAATAGATGATCATCATGTAGAAGAAGCACTGATGTAAAATAAGGCCATAGGACAAACACTATATAAATTCTACACATTTGTGCATACTCGAGGTTCCCATGGCTGACTTCTTTTCTTCACACAAGTTGATCTGAAGGATGTCTCTCAGATTCAATTGTCAAGGGGTTTAAAATAATTGAGGATGAAGAATACAGTGACCGAGCAATAAAACTGAAAGTCATCTGAGTTGCAAATAACCTCACAATACAAAATTGAGAACAAAGGATGATGATGCTAATTCTTGCTTTTAAAAGAACAAAATAGGCCGATGCCAAAGCCAGCGGGAACATTTTTGGAGGTGAAAGAGAACCTCTGGATTGCCAGAGTCAGCTGAAATTTAAGGGAGCTGACTGCAGGTTCTCAAGGATTTACAGAGAAGTCAATCGGATGGAGGAACGGGGTCAAGAAAAGGGGACTTAAAATCCAAGAGATGTTGACCTCGACAAGAACACTGAAGACCAAAATGGAACTGAGACAAGGAACCAAGAACCAGAGTTTTGTGATTGAAATCTATGGTTTGGGTCACTATGTTTTTTTCACTGGAGTTTCAAATTCAGGATTCTGTCTTATTTAGTTCCTCAAAGACAGGTCCCAGAAGGAAACAATGTGAGGACCTGTGGGCTTGGAGTTTTAGACTTGATCTGATAAGGCACTGGGGAATGTAGGAGTTAGCACTGCTTTTGGGGCTAGGGCAACTCTTCTGCAGGGATCCTATCCCAAAACAGAGAGAGGGATTAACACTGCCGATTGAGCAAGCCCAAATGCCATGCTGGGAACCCTACATCTCTCTGAACACAGAGACTAGATATTTGCTAGGATACAAAGCAAGACTTGGTCTGCTATGTGTTTCTCAGTTCAGTAGTTGATTTTTTTCCTAAGAATCGCAATATGTTATATTTACCTCGGTGCTTAGCCTCCTGAAAAAGGAGATCTCACGCTGTCAAGGAGATAGCAGAATCACTAAAAGCCAAACAAAAATAAGTCAATTAGAGAACGAGACTAAGTCTATTTAGCTAAACATGTCTGAATTGCAAAAACATAATACATGCAAAATAATTCAATTATTTCTTGGCATAATATCCAGCATTCATCTTCAAAGATCAAAACATACACACATTTTTTATTGAACTGCAAGACAAAATGAGTCAGCCAAATAAAAAATTAGTCATGACTGAAAGACTGTCTCAGAACAATTATCTTCATGATAAAAAATTATGACATTGTCACAATATAAATTTGTAAATAACATTTACTCACAACATTTATGGAGTTAAAAAGGCAAATGGTGCAAGACAGTTTTGTTCTTTTGTTTTGCAAAATGAAGAAAAGTTTCTTTCATCTCGCTCCTGCTTCTGAAGAAAATAGAGACCTGAAATAGCAGGCTGAGAGAGAAAAGGCATTTTATTCCATCCTACACAAGCACTCTTCTATTTTTTTTTGATGAACAACAGCTTGCACTGTATGTCAATAACAAGTTACAACTATGTTGTAGCATTTCTTCCTGAAATTCTTGACAGAGGATTTTTTCTGAAAGAACTCACTCTAATCACAACATGCATTGCAAAATAATACCATTAATACCATTTTGATCTTCCACTGTTTTAAAAACATGCAGGAAAAATTAAGTTGCATGTGACTTCTTGCTCTCAAAACACATGCAAAAAAGCTCAACAGTCACCAAGGCCTTGCCCATTAACTCAGGAGTCTACATGTTGTCTAACTGTCCTTTTTGGGGCAAATCCAATTACGAAGGCTTGTCAGAAGAGAATGCCAAAATCCCTGATTGACTCTCTTAATCTTCAGGCAATCTATCACCTCTTGCGTTTAAGTGCACTTCTGCACAGCAGGTACAGAGAGCACTGCTGTGTCTGCCTATGCTAATCCCAAACCCACACCTAAATGGGGGCGTGACGCAACAATTTTTGAGACAGGATAGGCCCAGAAACAATAGATAATTTCCTGAATGAACAGACTATTTGATGAATGACTGTAGGATCAACAGCTCCTTTGACTACGGCTCTGTTAATGGAGATAGGAGCACCCCAGCATTCCCTCTCTGGGGGATAAACTTATTTGCATAGCTCTGCCAGTGGAAGTAACTGTGTGAGGACTCCAAATTTGCTTCAAGTCAGGAATATGACTGTGAACAGTCAGTGAAGATGATCTAAAGGAACCTGGCTGATTTCTTAAAGGGTATGAGTATGTAATTTTTTCCCTTGGCACATCTATAGGGACAGTCATGTACACCTTGCCAGCAATAATAAGTAAATGGAAGAGGTAAAACCTTCAGCTAACGTAGCTCTTCGATGCCAGAAAGGGTGCCTTTTCACTGCCTACGGAACTTACATCATTGAAAATGGAGTGAGGAGATGAGCTTATTTGTCTCCTCAGTATTTCCTATTAGCTGTCACCCCTTCGTGATGCTAGATTTTGCTGGCCCTCAGCTTCAGGTACTTTTACACACTGTATAGGGAGCCTCATTGCTCATAAGACTATGTAAATTGTACTAGGCAGCCAGGCATGTAAAAGGTGATGTAATATCACTACTAAGATCTTGTGTGGATCTAGCCACGAATTCTTCAGAAAATAAGCTCTGTGAGTATATTTTTAATGGTTTCAAGTACCTCAAATCCAGTAGCGTGTAATAATTAATTTGTTACGGTATGCTTCTAAATGATAGTTTTGCTATGATTAGGAATGAAAAGAATTGATAAAAGGTGGAAATTGGAAAAACAAACATAAAGAAAAAAGGCATTTTATCTTCTTTAGTGCCTTGTGCAAAGCTGTGCATGTCACAGTGAAGTGTTGTACATACTGGTCTTTTAAAAAATACACTGCAGAACTTGTTGCCTGTGGTAAAATATCCCACTTCTCTGCAGACTACAATCATCAGCATCCCCTTCAGGTGCGAATACTTTAATCAGCCATTTGAAACAAGCAAGAATTGAGCTGATTCTTAAAAACACAGTTGAGCATGGCATGATATATAGATTCTTCCAGGAGCACTCAGTAAGTACTTCTCTAAGCATCCCTTCAGATATTATGAATTGAACAAAATGAAAAATGAAATTCCTTCAGGATGGAAGTCAGTGGGGAAAACACCACTGATTTTACTGGGGCAAGAATTTCCAAATTCATTTTTGGCAGCTTGATATAAAGAGTTTCTCTGCTCAACAGCATATCCCTCCTTTGTATATATGCATATTTGTGAGAGCAGAATTCATTCTGCTAACAGAATGATTTCTAAGGAAGCAGGAGCTAATCTGAAAGAGACACTTTTTAAAAACCAGACTTCATGACTCTGAATAAAATTTATGAAATATCATTTCCTACATGCAAGCTTGTCATATCTGGAAACTGTTATTTGTGCAGGCAGGCTGAACAATTAAGCATGCATCTGTCTGCTTTGAGCTCAGATGGCTGTTTGCACATGTAAATGGTCATAAAATATGGCATTTCAATGCTTTGACTTAAAAAAATATATTCCAAGTTTTTTGACCCAGAGCTTGATCTCACTTGTGCTGATACAAATCTCTTCATCTGTTACATCGGTGTTGAGACCCCCAGTACTGTTCTCCTTAGATTTGATTTCAGAAGGAGCAAGGACTTGTAAAATTGTATGTGTAAATGCCATTTTGTGTTATAGGCTTGTGGACTGCCATGAAACTTTGGCTTTGTTCCATTTTATATGGTGCTAATGTTTGAATTTGAGCACCTTATTAGGTACAATCAGTGAGACTTTGGGTTTGAGCTGTGGAATCTACAGCATGTTGGTGATGGTATGGCTTTATTACCTGTTTTCTAAAGGCAAAGGGAATGATGGGTTTTCTTTGAAGAAAAAAATTAGCCAGCACTGTAGCTAACTACAATTAACACTTTCTTTGATTCTTGAAACATGACCTTCACCTGCTCTTGCGTATTTGGATTTTTTTCAACCCCCATTTGAATACAGATAAATCTGAGTTCCAGCCACCATCTAACAGATATTCCCTAGATCAGCTGCATGGGTAGACAAAGATTTCACTCTTCTGCTACATCAGATTAACATTAATAACAGAGAGAAATGATGGAGGAGGCGGTGCAGTCAGAATATATTCAGGAGCACTTGCTTGTGCAAGTCTGTGCTCAAACCTGCCCTTACCTTGTCTTTGCTGTTGCTATTACCCTTGCTAGCTAGAGCAAAAGTCTGCTGTGTAGGCCCTCCTGCACTGGCACATGAACAGTCAAACAACTCACTGGGTCCATGACCACAGGCTATCTGGAGACTTCGGCATGGCTGAAGGTGCAGAAGTGGCTCCAGGTTGAACAGAACACCATGTGTTCTGGCTTGGCCTTCGCTCACCCCTGCATCTTCTGATTGTGTATGTTGTTGCTGAGATAGCTCCGACACGGAGAGGGACAAGAGGTGCCGTACAGATGGTTCTCAGCTGCTCTTTCCTCTCTGAGCTATGGAGAACGCTGAGCTGCCAAGAACGAGTTTCTCTTGCAACCTCAGTGCAGAGCTGCGTACAGGTAGCGTGAGGCCAGCACGAACTCAGCTGGAAAATCAGGCTGTTCTTAGAAGTACTGATGCAAAGAGAACTATTTCATGGCCAGTTTTCCAGTATTACTATTTGCAAATGTGTCCTTGAATTTTGCTCTTTGCCTAGCATATTGACTGGGGAGCTTCATCACCAAACAGGTCTAAAGTGTGACACTGAATTTCACTCTAAGATACTTTGATAGGTTATCTTATCTGAATAGACTCTTTGGATGAAAAAGACAAAGTGCAATGACATAGTAACTATATGAGTGTATCTATTGACCGGTAGATAGAGATAGAGTATTTACACTTTTTTTTTTTTTTCTTAATTTTTGGTACCTGTTTTGCCTTTCTTTTTTTTTAATTCATACAGCTTTAATCTAATCAGCCAATCGGGGCGGGGAGAGGGGAAGAAGGGGGGGATGAAGCCAGCTATCAAAAAACTCACATTGCAAATCTCTTCTAAATAGTTTTATTGATTTGTTTTGACTTTCTGACATATCTAGTTCAAGTGCTAAATTGACATCTGACCATCTGGCACCAATGCTTGTTCAAAGTTGCTGATTACAGTTCAGATGGAGGCAATGTTTCTATTCATGCTGGCATGACTTTCAGACATGAAGGAGTTTTGCCAGTTTCTCGGTGTCGTGACTGAGTCATGGCAGAGGGGAATACATATTAGTACTGGCATTTGGGTGAGAAGTAGTGGAAAAAAAATATTTCTGTAATATGTTTTGCAAGCAAACAGAAAAGGAGAAGAAAAGAAAAGGAGAAGAGAAGAATCTCACAACTTATGAACACTGTAAAGAACTGGAGATGAAAACATAAAACTCCTGCACAAAATAATAGCAAAAAAAGTAAGACCAGCTTGCAGAGTTTTGTAATGGAAAGAAAAGAACGGTATAAATGAGCTACGAATGCAAATGTGTGCGTGAAAGAAGAAACAGCAGAACAAGGGTTAAGAGAATTGCCTATGCTGATAATGAAGGACAGGTTCCCAGGACACTGCTCCCAGGAAACCTTTCCCAGAAGCAGAATTGAGGCATGTATTGTGTCTGCCAAGATCTGAAGGCCTGTGCACTGATAAGACCACAACACAGATGACTTCTCAACTGGATGACCGCAGCCAGGTTGCAGCAAATCACATATGCTCATCTTATTAGTCCACCAGGAAAACAGACACAGATTTCAAACTGACAAGGAAGAACAGACAATGAGACATGACTTTGCTTGCAATTTATAGAGGCTGAAGTAAGCACGATTCTGAAGCAAAGGACTGTCCCATGAGGACTGCTAAAGAGTGTAAGAGATCCATCTCCAAAGTATTTCACCATTGCCAGTCAAAAGAGCATCAGAGGTGTAACAAGGACTCAGTAACTCATGTCTCCGATACAGCATACAGATGTTCCTGCCCAGACCGCTTGAGTGCACGTGTCCTGATACTTGTAAGTATGTGGGTGTGAGATTGAGACCGATTGAAATCTGAGACTGAATGCGTGCAAGCTGGGAAAATCTAAAACTGAGAGACCGTATAAATAAATATTGCCTTCCCCCTGCACAAGATTTCACATTTAGCTTTTTTACGCTTTTGCAGAAACAACATGGATTCACTTCAGAATACTGTCTACTTTACCGTTCCTATCTGAAGGACAAAACCAGAAAGGATTAAGAAAGTTTAAATTTTTCTGTATTCCCCTGCTAGAGAAAACAGATCACCACTCCGTGGTGTTTGAAGGCTGCACACAGAACATGCAAGCACAACTCCATGACCCCTCACAACGGCTCTGTGAAAACCCTCAAAAGACGGAGCTGTTTTCCTGAACTAGAATGTTAACTTCAGCATCATCATAATATTGGTTTGGGGGTTTGGGTTGGGGTTTTTTTCTGTTATTTAATTGGCTTTTTGTACAGGCTGAAAAGACTCCTCTTCATGGGAATTAAACAACGAATACACGATAAACATTTAGATGTTTTACTGGACTCTGTGCCAAGTCTTTTAAAATGAAAGCCTGCCTGATCCCCTTGTATGCTGTGTGATCAAATATAGCCTGATGTCATGACAACTCACTTGGCCTTGTGTGACTTTTAGTTTCCAGAACAGCTGGAGCATAAACCCATCAGAAATGCCCACAGATTTATGCAAACAGAAATGGTGAAGTCACCTATGCACAATTTCTGCATGCTGAAGAACTACATGACCGAGTTGAACCAGCCACAACACTCTGTAACAAGGTGCTGTGCCCAACCATACAGGTAGAAATTTTCATAACAAAGCCGGCTCTGAGGTGGAGGAATAGATACAGGTTAAGTTAAAAGAATTGCTTTTGCATTCACCAGAACAAGAGATAATGGTCCCAATTATGCTTCCAGGTCCTGCTGTGCAGCTCTATTAGCTTTAGTGGGAACAAATGAACTACATTTGCCAGACTGCTTCTAACATCAGAAATATATGTTGAAAGCAAGGTTCTCTGCTATTAAACTTCACAGAGCTAACTCAGCCCCCACCGATCTGAACTGCTTAGTGAAGTGAGATTAGACATCAGCTGCAGTTGAGAGTCGGGGGGGGATCTTCACCGGTTTAGGCTCTCAAAGGTTATGGTCTTTCTCACTGCCTACATGAAATAGGAGCAATAGTTTAAATACAGGGGTGGTATATACACATTCTCTCCTTTGACCAGGGGCTTTCCTGTCCTATGTCAAAATACGGATGTCTTCCAGCAGTGAAAGACATCTCATCTGACCAGACGTTCATTTGCTCCCTAGTCATGTGGCTGACATCGATACAGCTGCGTCATAGGAAAGGACAACTACATGAGGCGCATGTCACCTGGTGGGCATCTGCCCATGTGGTGTGACACAAACAAGTATCCAGTTACCTAGCTGAGGAGGATGTCATGTTGCTTGCAGGACAGGTGATCATCTGACAGGATGTGTTTTTGAGCACCTCCATAAGCTGTCTGTGATCAGTCCCGCGCTTACTGAAGCTGAGTTTTATCCATGATTTTTACCTGGTGAAGGAACAAAACACTTGTCATGAATTACATCCCACCTAATATTGCAAAACAGACAATACACTTGATAGACCCACTGAATTACAGCAGTTACGAAGGCAAATAAAGTAGCGAGTCAGATTTTGTTTCTTGAATTAGCCTTTCCAGTAAAATACTTCATTTTATTATTGCCCTGGTTAACAGGTAAATGCTGAAACTTACCTCACTTACCTTGATGACAAGTGACTCAGCTTCCATAATAAAAATGCTCACTAGAAGCCAACTTTGCCTGGATCAAAACCCATTCTTACACTGTAAGAAATTATACTTCTGACTTTTAATTCTTTAACATATAGGTCAGTGAATAAGGTCATATCTGTTGAGCCATAAAGCAGCAGAGATATAAAAACACACCTTTTTTCCAATTAAATGTCTCATCTGACTGCACTAACTTCAGAAGATAAATGCCAGGGACCAACAATTACGGTGAACATAGGTATTCCAAGAAGTTTTAGTCAAAATAAGCAATGGCGTACTCAGTAGTCGAGAGGCACATTTTTCCAGAGATCTACAAGGACGATTTCAAGGCTTAGTAGCATGAGACACAGCATCTCCACAGAAAGAAGCCTCCTTTGTCAGATGCAGCCTATGTCTGGTCATATGTGGGGGACTGAAAAAGCTCACATGAAAGAGAACTGCAGAGAATAAGCTCTGGAACAGACAAACAGCTCTGCAGTGCTGTACCCAGACACAGGTACAATTCATAGGTGTAATTGTTAATCACCAGTTTTCTTGCATCTGTTTTGCTTTGCTCACTTTTGGTCAGCCCTGGGTATTTATTTGTATCCTGAGATTCCCTAAATTTTACCCTCTCTTTGAACTTTCACCTTCATTTTTATCTTTTTGTCTTATATTATTTTAAACATTTATTTCCATCATGTAATTGCTTAAATGTCAACTTTCATTTGACAGTAGCATGTTCCATCTTCTATACTTTGATTTCCAGTTACTTCCCTGTGGCAAGAACTTTACAGCATTCTCAGATAGGAACTTATTTTGGGATTAAGCAGCAAAAGACCCTGATATTATGAGAAGACAGATTGTAGGTTCATCTCCATCATTTAGGTATAACCCTATCTGTCTGAGTCAGTATCATCATTTTTACTTCCTAGGTTTTGGCTCTTGGGTCCACAGCATACAGGTTTTCTTTTCCTTTGTTTTAGGAATTGATGTCTGTCACCTGGAATAAGCAATTGGCCATAAAATGCCAGGGGAAGTTTGCCACTTTGGCACCACTACTTTCCAAATACAAAGCAGCCTGGTCTTGCTGAGCGAAGGCACAATTAACTCCCCTCTCTTTGATTTTAGCTTGTAAAGGGCAGCATCTGCTGAAATTACAAGCCAACATACACATTGCCCATTGTTTTCCATAGTCAAGGACAGCCTCTGGCTCTGTAGCACGTTAACTGTCCAAAAGTCTGCCCCAAATAATTCCTGCCTCACCACAGCTATTTTTGGGAGTGTGATTGATAAGGGTGTTTCAGAACTTTCTTAATGTTGCAGCCTTCTTTCCACTTGTTAAGAGTCACTGGATTGCATCTGGCAAAGGAGATTTCCTCCCACAGATGCAGCATTTGGCATCATCAGGCCTTGAACTGGTTCTTGGAGCTCCATGGACAATATACATCTCACCCTTTACAACCCTGTTACGTATTTTGGGTAATCACTCCTCCCAGAGCCATCAGTGATAATCCACTGTTCCCACAGCAACACAGCAATCTTCAGCCTGACCTAGAGGCCATGCTTATTAGCAGACAGAGCTTATTTGTAGGAATGCATCCAGTTTGTTTTGTCACTGTAGAAGGTCACCCTTGATACAACAATATTGGCAACTATGTTACAGAAAGTTAAAAGATAATTAAATCTGGTTTTAGTGGCTACCCAAAAATTTTAAGTCCACTTTCATGTCTTCATTAGCATTTGTCTCCCAGGCATCCATCAGCCATGAGGTCGAAGATGAGACTAAGTAAGTGTTCTCCCTAACAGCAAAATCACTCTGGTTGTGGATGGAATTGAAGGAGTAGCTAATGAATGCAAATGAACTGTAGAGAGTTGCCATTTTACTATCCTTTGTATAGTAACATCAAGTAAACCGTATTGTTTTATCTGGTTTGTCTTGGACAGTGACATTTGTAAATGCGGAGTCTGTCACCTTTGATTTGCTTCTTTTTATAAGCAAGCCGACTTTATTCAGCACAAACACTGGAGGGAGGTTTTTCCGTTCTCCCATGGGCTGAATCTCATAATTTCTCTTGTGCTTGTTCCTGCCCTTTCTAAGACAGACCATTTTTTCACCCAGTTATCCTTTTGCACACCTTCTAGCTCAGGACACAGTAACTGCATGTCCTAGTATCACAACAAAAATCAGCTTGTTCTGCAGTTATGGAATTAAAAATGGTACATAAATGTACTAGGTGATGAAACTTGAAATGGGAGGTCTTGACTGAATAGCAACTGCACCAATGCATTGTAAATGTTAGAGAATCTTGTCACAGATATTGAGAGCTGCTCTGTCTTTGCTTGCTGTTCTCATTGAGCAATGAATACTGAGTGCCTAATTGAGCTATATTGTTTTCTAATTTTCTTGGCTGCGCTGACTCCTTAAACATGTCAGAGAAAAGTACCAGCCGAAGGATTGAACCATTCTTTTCCAACAATCACTGAGGTTAAAAGCTATTCATTTCAAGGTGTTGTACTCAGAAAACTCAGCTACAATAACTGCACTCCGGAAACATCCATAGAGGCATAATGTAAGTCTTAAGAGGTATTTTATGTCTCCATTTGCCATCCTTGGAGAACATAAATATCTTGCTTTGAATATGTTAAAGCATGCAGTGAGCTCGTTGTGAGATAATAATTTATTATTTTAGCTGTGCTTCCTCTTAATCATCTGTTCAAAGGTTCTTTCAGGCTGGCCTTTTCAAATGTCAGTGTCCAAAGCAAAATGTAAGGGGTGTCTTAATGCATCACTGGACTTAATATGCACAAAAATCCTGACCCAAAACACTTTCAAACCCATTAGAAGGTTCCCATTGACTTAATAGCTTTAGGTCAGGTCAATAATTACTAGAGTTGAGGCTAACTCAAGATCTTACACCTAAGCACAGACCATCTTTTAAGAATATCAGGTCCAGAGGCAGTGCTAAGCTAGGAGCTCATTCTCATCTTGAATATTTGCATTCTGTAAGGGACTAATAATTTACTGTTTGCATTTTTTATACAGAGAAGAGATGCACAGATCTAGAGGGAGGGTTGAAGTGAAGGTGCTAGCCAGGATCTGAGACTGCACAGAATGACAAAGAGGAATCAAAGAAAGAGCTTGCAGGAAGGAACAGCACTCAGACTTCGGGTGTTATTTCCTTTTTTCCCATACTTCACAGACAAAGGGCTTTCTGGCTCTCCATGGCCTTGAGTGAGTCCCAGTGCAAGGAAAAATGCTGCATTTTCACAGACTGAAACCAGCCTTCTTTCTAATTTTTCCCAGCAAGAAAAATTACCTAGAAGAAAATTACATACAAGCAATTGCAAAGAGAAAATGGCATGATTGAATCTTTTCCATATTCTACTATTCTTGAGACTAAAGACAGTGAAAAGAAAGCCCTCAGCCCTCAAAATTCTGTCTGCTTTTGTCTTCAAACAGCTCTGCTGATCCTGTGTGTTGAAGCAGAAATGTACAATTTGAGAGTGGGTTGATTTTATATCAAATATGTTTTTTTCGTCTCCCTTGTGAAAATCTGGCTGTGTCTTAGATCTACCGAATAGCTCAAGATGATGGCAATTCAAGCAATAAGGACCTTTAGATAATTGATATGTACAATTCCAAGTACAATAAGTGAACAGCAAGTTTGTGCTGCATCCAAATTTGCAAGTACAATCAGATTACGGAAGTGAAGGCTATTGAGCGATGGGGCTCTGCACAGCTGCAGAGACTGCATGGGTGACTGCCTCTGAGATCCGAGCTATGGCACACAGCACTGTCCTATTGCTATGTCACAAGCCATAGCAGAAAGTGAATATGGTACTGGAAATAAAATTCTGGTGGCCACCTTCTCGAAAACCTCAAAAATTTTCAGACAGCATACATCTATAAGCAAAGGTGGTAATGAAAGGATGATGCAAGGGAAATAAAGATCACATTCAGCTGCGCAAGTGATCATTAGAGCCTTTGTGGGAGGTGGCTGTACTAAGTATTAATTTGTTTTGTGGAGATTTTCATATAATTCATCCATTTGATACAGGCAAAATTCTGGCAAACCAAAAGGGAACTTACTGTTCCCAAGGAGGCATTTTTTGACTGCTTTTGGAAGTTTTGCCTGCTTTGCGAAGTCAAACAGTCACTGGCTTTGGGTTGGGTTTTTTTTTGTGTAAAGTACTAACTTCAGCCCAGATTTCTTTTAAAAAGTTCAAGATGCTCAAATTAAAGAATAACTTTCCCAAATGGTTCATATACCTCAGCAAACCCTAAGGCCAACCTGTCCTCATCACAAGATTACAATGCAATATCTCTTTGATCTGGCTTGCATTACAGAGGTGCTGTTTTGTTGTAGTTTTTTTTCCCCACAGTTCTATTTCTGGCTCATTTTAAATGTCAACACAATAGAAGTTTTTTTAAAATTGTTTTTAGTTAGACATAAAGCAGCACTTGCTCTGTAGTTTTTCACATTTTTCAAAATGCTTTGACATGGAAAAATGATTGCTATTATTTTTTCATCTACTAAATTGATCCTAAAATGTTAGCAACAATAGATCCAGTGCAGAAAACGTGGTTATTAAAAAGGCTGGAAGGTATTTTATTAGAGGTAAAGGTGCATTTCAGAGACATTTTATTTTAGTGTGGAAAGACTGTTAGGCATTATACTGTGCCTACTTGTCTATGCTGAAGTGTTACTGATTCTTCCTTTTGAGATACTAATCTCATAGCAATTACTAAATAAATATAGTTCAGAGAAGAAGACTTTCTAAAATTCTGCCTAGAAGTAATAAACATCAACTACATAAAGAGAATGGGTTATACTTTCAAAATTAAACTTTAAAAAATGTTTTTAAAGCAAGACATTCCCTCCAAGAAGGGGTCTTCAGTAAGCAAAAATGGGCCTACTCCCCACAGCTCTGTGTAGCTTAGGGTGCCTAAACTTGTTTGGTATCCAGAGGCAACTCGGTGGCATCAGTACAGAATCCAAGTTGGCTAAATTGGTATGAAAATCCAGCTAAGCTACAGTGCATAATGCTACAGATATAGGCTAAAATACTGGCAAATTACTCAAACCAGTTTTTTGTTTAGTGTCCGGTTTGACCACAAACAGGATCCAGGAAGAAAGGCAGATGTATGATGCAATAACAAGTACCTTTATTATTTTTACCTCAACAAAAATTTGTTTCCAGACCAACAATGGGCTGAAGTGGGGCCTGTTTAAAAACAGAGTGCATGGCCAAGGTAAATCTGCCTGCCGGCGAGGAGAGGAGAGGGGAGGGGACAGCGATGCTATCTTGTCTCCTGCCTCGATGCCCAGCTTGAGCATGTTGGTTCCCTTTTGCAGAAGCCTGTGGAAAACGGCATGGTACAGGTAAAGAAGGACAACATGCCACTGCGCAGTCGAGCCTTGTGGGGTCATTGAGGTAAAGTCCTTTAAGTAGTAGCTTTGTGCTTTGGGAACAGATGCGCATTGTCCCTTGTATGTAGGCTGTGAGGTTCAGGCAGAGACAATTTGCAGAGAAATTCGGAAAGCCTAAGAGATCTGGATCCAAGCCCCAGTGATTTGTTTTGAAAATATTGTGATTCAACACTGAGTGTTCAAAAGGATCTTTGGTACAGGGTAGTGAGATGGGGTCACAGTTTGGACTAGTCAGAGGTGGGGAGGAGTGGTAGAAGAGCTTTGCCTGCTGGGTACAGTAGGATGGACCTGCTCACCGGAGGGGTTGTAAGGGTCTACAGTGTGGCTGCAGGGAACTTCTGACTGGAATGCCTTTCCCAGGGCATTCCACATTGTCTTGTAGAACAATGAAGATATGAACAGCATGAGAGGACTTTCCATCTCATCCTTTGAAAATAAACCTGAGACAGAGTGCCTCCGGAGTTGGGTTTATTTAGCCAGTTCCGGTAACTGAGTCTTCTGTTGTTCTGTTTTAACTACAAACAGTTCTGGCTGAATAACAGATTAAAGAAATAAACCAAGGTTTGCTTTGACTTTCCTTTTTCCCTTTTCCAATCTCACTGCTCCATTGTCCTTCTCATTTAGTGTTACCATTGATCTCTGGATCACCTAGATAAAGCCCCAGAAAATTAGAGGTCATGTATTTGCTGATTTGGTTTTCTGCATCATGTGTTGCTCACTTGTCTATTAAACAGACCACAAAACATAAAACCACACAGAATTACATTAAGCAACAGATTGGGGAACAAGTAGACTAGATTTTTAACAGAGAAGTCTTTCAAGAAGAAAAAAAAGCAACCTGCACAAAGTGCTTAACCTGTTCTTGCGCTCCTGCTCATTTGTACTGGTTTTGTACTTAGTCCATATCTGTAATCCAAAGTGAGGACCTGTGTTTCAGCCCGCCCTCTCTGTCAGACCAGCAACGCAGCAGTTAGCCTCACTCTCTTATGAGACGACTGGAGGTCAGCTGAGAGCACATCCTTTAGAAACTGTGTTTGTAGAGATACTCCCTATGCAATACTCTACACTGTGGTAAGAACAAAGAGACATACAGAAATAGACGAAGCCTCGAGGAATTATGTTTCATTCCAATATCAAATATTTCAAAATTTAAGAAAGAGTAGAGATCTTGGCCAGGTGCATGACATAGGAAAATCTGACTTACAAGAGAATTTAAAATAAATGGCAGCATCACTGCTCTCCAGAATCAAGGAGTACACAGCTCTTTGGGATTTTAACATCTAATTAGTATCAAAAGATATAAAACTCAGAGGAACCCTGAAAAGCAAACAAAGTAAACCACAAAATCCCACCAGTTTTAGTCTTAAAAGGATGACTGACATTTCCATAAAACAAAGCTTTGAGGAATTGAGACACACATATAGTGTAAGAGTAGAAGTACATAAATAAAAAATATAGATTTAACATATCAGGTACAAGCAGGTACCTCCAAAGAAAATGCATTGATATTTCTTATATTAACTCTGTACACAACACAATTAAAAAGGTTTACCTCCCAGGCAATCTGCTTCTCATGACTTCTTGCTCGGTAGCGAGTTACCATTCTCGTGTCTTTTCACGAAGATGGCAGTGCAGCAGTGTAGCAGGACTTCTTCATGTCAGATTCCAAGAGGACTTTCTATTTTGGGTTTAGTACATTGAACAATTCCCTTTTCTGCTGATGGCAGAGGTTCATCTTGCCTCCTGCTGTTTTGGCACTCATACTTTGTCTGCCATTTTACATTCCTACTAGGCATGCCACTGAGCTGTGTATGAGTCCTTTTGCCACTGAATTAGTTAGGGGATGTTCTGTCACTCATGTTCCTGTTATTGTATTCCATATTATTGTTTTCCCTGCATTGTTTGGCTGCCCAAACTCTGGTTCTCCAAATGGTTTTAGGTAGTTTCTATTTGAAAACACTGGTTTAAGTGACTATTTTGTTGTTAGTGTGGTACAGTTATACCCTCCTTCTTCTGTCTTGCTTACCCTTCTTTCTCCCTACCACATGTTCATGCTAATTCAGGACCATATTAAATTAAAGCACTAAAGGGACGTAGACTGTCTCAGCTCTGCATGAGGAGAGGGATTTCACTCACAAATGCATTGCTGAGTGGATGTCCCATGGTGATTCTTCAGATACCTGTGTGACTTCTAACTCCAGCTGTTTGAGTATCCCTTTTCCCACTCCTTTCCCTCTGAAGTCTCTTACCTTCTTACCAAGCTACTCCACAGCCACAGATCTCCCCAGTGCCTCCCAGCTCACCCAGAACTCTCTAGCCTTCCCAAAAGCACTTTACCTCTCTCAAATCTGATTTCTGGGTCTCCCAAGGGCAGTCCCAACTTGTCACAAACACCTCTTTCATCAATACCCCAAGCCTTTCCCTATTTCCCTCTCTTCTGATGGAATAGCCCCACTCTTAAAGATCCTGCCCTAGATCACTTCACCAGCTCTGATATTCTCCACCAGTCACAACCCCAAGGCCCATTTTTATGTCCCAGCTTACTTTCTGACTTAGTCTGAAACATATCTGCTGTACTGCTCTCTTACAGCTTCCCTTTCCTGCTGCTTTGCCCATACGTAGTTGATGGATTTCTAATTTCACAAACAGACTCGCATTTTTCTGTTAGCTGTTCGTATCTGCTGCCATCTCCCATTGCCAGGTGCCAGTCCAGCTGCTCTGGTCCTGGCTTCTCCAGAGCAGCAAAGCTTCCTGTAGACAACCAAAAGCCCACAATCAACATTTGCCACAGCATTGATTAGGAATTTGAGGGCAAAAATAAAGACTTTACACACAGGAGATACGTTTCTGAAGGGATGGGGGTGAATAGAAGGAGAAGGACTTTCACCCTTTAGCACCCCGCTTAAAACATCATGAGCCTTGGCAGCTGCAGCCAGAGCAGTGAAGCCATCCCAGCTTTCAGCTAAACGCTCTTGACTGGGGGACGTTCGGCATATTATGGGAGCACAGGGAGATGTACGGCGAAGTGTACCGCAGCACAGTGTGGCGCAGTGCTTATTTGAACACTTGGGCCTTCCTCTCATAATTACCACTAACCGAGAGTTAATCAGCCACCAGATCCAATTCCAACTGTCCCAGTTATCCAGCGAGTAGCCTCAGAGGTGTCCCAATTAAACACACTGTAAAATATGTGCATAAGCTTGGCTCCTAGTGAGACCTCTTGATTAAAAAGACATCATTATTTCACACCTCTGCTAATTAGCGCTGACAGTAGGTCTGATTTCAGAAGAATTTGATTGCTTCCAGCATATTATCACACTGACAACTGATGCAGTCCTGTACACCCCTGCAAGGGTCAATCTTGAGAACAATATTGTAAAATGACCTCACATCACCTCTGATAGTTTGGCTGGGAAAGACTTTGGTGCATAAATATTCAACACAGCTAGAAGCTCTCATATCAAAGGAACATAACTATATAACTGCAGATAGCAGAAATTTTGATTCTGCAGTTTACATAATTTTCATTTCCTTATTGCCCTGATTCTGTATATCCTGCTCCAAGTCTTACAGCAAGTTAATCACAAAGTGGCTATTAATACACAGTGTGAAAGAAAACAACCAGTATAACATTAAAATCAGAATTACAGTTGAAAATTTACCACCTTCTTTTAGTTAAAATGTGCAAACTACCTCACAGCTACACAAACTTAAGAGAAACCAGTACGATCTATTGTTTGTGATGGCCATACCTAGACTCCACTAAACTGAAAAGTAATCAGATGGCACAGACTACATCTGTCTGTAGGTTGTTTAATCATAATATGATCAGAACAACTGAACACTGATAAGTGTTCCTGAATGGCAGGCCCATTACTTAGTCATGTTTTTTGATATGTTAACCCCTCCCCCCTCCATTTCAAATGTAAAAGAAAGGGTGCCACTGGCTTATATACAGAGCATTATCCACACAGAATCCAGGACGAAGGGCACAGCAAATTATTTGTATTTCTATCTTATTCACAATTCAGGCCTTACTGAAATTAGCATAGAGCATGCAGCGATGACAAATATTATATATTAAAATATATAGCCTGCTGGGAATATTTAAAACCTCTTTTGAAGGATTGTTACAGATGTAAAATCCATGATGGAACCATCTAACTACACGGGTTTTCATCTTGTGCAGTTTTCTAGATACAGAACGTGCACGTAATGTCTGCCTTAAAGTGAAAAATACACACATAACATGGTTTGATATTTCCCCTGCCTTTGGCTACAGGTGAACAAATCTAGGTGAATTGTAGATGTACTCGGTGCAATAATTCACCATTCTTGGAATATAATCCCCTAGTTGCTAATGCTGCTTTTAAAAGGCTGAGTGGCACGTCAGCTTTGTGAAGCACCTTTGGCGATAACATCTTACCTAGAGTGGCTGCTGGCGCTGTGCAGCACCAGTCTCCTGCACTATACCTCAGCAAACCCATTCGTGGCAGGAAGCTCTGCTGTTACACCAGAATTTGACCCACTATGTGTGAAAAACTGATTGATAAGGCTTCCTATACTGTTCCAGCATGCAATACTGTATATACACAATTACTCTGAGCCGTTTAACACATCCAAATAACTGAGAGTTCTTTATGAGGAGCAATATACCACTCTTTTATCCTTGTTGTGACTAAAAAGATGATTGCCTGGCAGCTTCCTGCTTTTACAGATCTCTGCTTTGAAACACACATTTGAAATTGCACCATTCCTTGTAACTGCATCTTGCCTGAGAATGAACTTGAAAGACCAAATCTTAATTCCAGGATGTTCCTCCCCATTGCTAGCTGGTTTTTGTTCTGTAAGTATCTGAGATAATTTTCCGTATAACTGGTTAGCATTTTGGAGGGAAAAAGATGAGACTTCCCTTAAGTTTTTTAATCATGGGGATTTTTTTCAACCATAATGAGCTCTCAGAGTACAAAGTACAAAGGAGAGTCCAATATAGTTTTTACAGAATTATGTGGCTTTTACTTGAAGTTTATGATGAATCAATTAGGTATACAGTACCAGTAATTGGAGATAGAGTGCGTTCATTCAAGCCAGAAAAATTTGACAATCTTCAGCCTCTCTTAAAAGTCTGGCAGCCATGCAATCTGCTCTGCAATCAGTGTGCTATTTATATGGCAAAACATCTTATTGCATATTTCCTAGACTTCAGATAATGTGGTTTTCCCCACACTCTGACCTGGGAATAGTGGAACATTTCCAATTTTGTGCAAGTCCAGAAGGGATGCAAATCCCTGTGACTCAGATTCAGACTAAATGTGATGCTAAAAGAAAGCTGCAGCAACAAAACAGCTCTCCATCTCCTTCCAGTGACTGTAAAAGAAGTTGAGAGGATTAGCACAGAACATATTTAAGAAGGGGGAGAAAAGCCTGTGTGGCAGCAGCCAGAAGAGAGGAG
Source organism: Anarhynchus alexandrinus (assembly GCA_008711295.1). Taxonomy (NCBI): domain Eukaryota; kingdom Metazoa; phylum Chordata; class Aves; order Charadriiformes; family Charadriidae; genus Anarhynchus; species Anarhynchus alexandrinus. The sequence continues at coordinate 3,982,543 of VUYV01000001.1, forward strand.
TGAGAATAAGTGAGTGAAACAACCCTGCAGACACCAAGGCCAGTGAAGAAGGAGGGGAGGAGGTGCCAGAGCAAAGATTCCCCTGCAGCCTGTGGTGAAGACCATGGTGAGGCAGGCTGTCCCCCTGCAGCCCATGAAGGTTAACGATGGAGCAAATATCCACCCCGACTCTGTGGAGGACCTCACGTCGGAGCAGGTGGATGCCCGAAGGAGGCTGTGACCTTGTGGGAAGCCTATGCTGGAGCAGGCTGCTGGCAAGACCTGTGGACCCATGGGGAGGAGCCCATGCTGGAGCAGGTTTGCTGGCAGGACTTGTGACCCTGTAGGGGACCTACACTAGAGCAGTCTGTTCTTGAAGAACTGCACCCCATAAGGGACCCACGCTGGAGCAGTTCATGAAGAACTGTAGTCCGTGGGAAGGACTCACGTTGGAGAAGTTAATGAAGAACTGTCTCCCGTGGGAGGGACCCCATGCTGGAGCAGGGGAAGAGTGTGTGGAGTCCTCCCCATAAGGAGGAAGGAGTGGTAGAGACAATGTGTGATGAACTGACCGCAACCCCCATTCCCCATCCCCCTGTGGCACTCGGGGGAGGAGGTAGAGAATTTGGGAGTGAAGTTGAGGCTGGGAAGAAGGGAGGTGTGGGAGGAAATTTTTTTAAGATTTAGTTTTTATTTATCATTATCCTCCTCTGATTTGATTGGTAATAAATTACATTAATTTACCCCAATTGAGTCTGTTTTGCCCATGTTGGTAATTGCTGAATGATCTCTCCCTGTCCTTATCAGAATCACAGGCCTTTAGTTATATTTTCTCTCCCCTCTCCAGTTGAAGAGGGGGGTGATAGAGCGGCTTTGGTGGGCACCTGGCATCCAGTCAGGGTCAGCCCACCACAACATGCCTTCATTGCAGATGTCTATAGTTAGATAACATGAATTCTATTTGACTAGAAAGGAAAGACAGACAGCTAATGAATGCTAAAAAAGCACTGATGTGACTGATACCAGAATTATGCAGAATTTTCAGGTGAGCGTAATAAAAGAGACTCTTCAAAGTGGTAGAGGATGCAGGGAGGAATAGTGGTGGGGCTCGAGAAAGCGGTTTGCAGTGGAATGCACTACTATACATTATATCAGTTCAGACAGTATGTTTCTACAGTCCATTCTGAGCTTCAAGTCCACATTTGTCTCAAAGACCAGCTTCAGGAGTGCTGAGAAATACAGCTTTCTCTAACAGCTGCCCCAGGCTCTGTCTCCATGCAGGTTTCTGCGCATCAGCAATCTGCCCAGATGTGTTCAGTGAGCCTCTAATCTGACCTGTGGTAAAAAAAAAAAACCACAACATCATAGCTAATGAAGAACACATAGGCTTCAAATGCTTTTTCAGGCTGTGCTGGGTTGTTTGACTGCAGTTTCATTAGCATCCAAGAGCACAGCAAAAGTTTTTACACCATTAAAGATTACACCAAGATAACTGCCCATCTCTTCAAACTGCAGCCAAGTTCTGGAAGAATAGAATTGTGCCAGAGAGGTAACAGAAAGGATGAAATACATAATTATACTCATTTGAATACATTCTGTTGAATAATGAAATTGGCTTTTATTTAGATTGCAAACACTTACATCAGGGAGTATTTTTACACCAGGCTTAAACTGTAGCCAAGGTGCTAAGCAAATAGGCTCTAAGAGAAATAATCAGTATGATCATCATTCAGAGTACTGTGTTTTTCTTCCAAGACTCATGAAGGACTTCAACAATATCAATTTCATATGTTTCGTAACACCCTGCCAAGGTCAGCTCTACTGAGAAACTGTGACTCTGCGCTGCTCTTTGGGTCATTATCTACACCAGATGCAAAGTACATAGAGAGTGCAAAGCTCTACCTCAACAGAATAATCTTATTTAGCAGGTGCCCTGCACAGATGAGAATTACTGCTGCAGTGGCATAGCCTTGCTGAATGCTCCAAAAATATCACTGACATAAATTAGCTCTGTACCCTAATCAAAGAGCAGGAGGAAAAACCTGTCTCCTAGTTCAGTGGCTTAGTCGCAAGATTTTGATTTTTCCTTTACATGATATATTAACCTCAATACGAGTTCTTGCACTGCAAACATTTTCAAGCAGAAGAGTAGTCCCAATGGAACAATTTGTGTTCATAAGGTTAAATATATGCACATAGTAAATTATAGGATGGGAACCGCCAAGTTGTACCTGCATTGGGAGGTACTGTACCATCAAGCTTTTTGAGCAGGGTTTCCCTTTGTAAACAGTGAAGGGGTTTGATTTATAATATATTTGCATAGTAATACTAAAAGTATTTACTCAAAGCATGCCACTGAAATGTATGAAACCCAAGATAGGGTGTATATATTCCAAAGCTGAATAATGAAATAAAATGTTAATACTGGAGACTGTAGAATGTGCAAACACATTATAAGTGCCCATCTGAGTATAATCAGCAGTAACAAGTAGAAATCTTGGAAATACAATGGACTGTAATTAAAATAAAAGCATTGGTTTGCCTAGGTTGCAGTCATAACTTTGAGCAGCAACATCCAACTTCAGCCAATTATTTCAAAAGGCTCTGGCATATGTGCTGAGGTTTGCTGCTCCTAGTACTTTGAGAAGCTTATGCTCCTTGGGCTGAAAATTCATGATGCTCCAAAAATGTTGCTTTGTGGGTTTTGACACATTTATTTACAGGCTTGCCTTTATCTTTGGCTCAGCTTCGTGAAATGGCAGGATGGGTAGGAGCAGACTACTTCCCTATTAAATTCAGAACCGATAAACCGCACCTCCCCTTACCATTTACCTCTTTAAAATGTTGAGTGTGATCACTAATTCTGTTTTAGAACCATTTGTATCATTTACATGTTACCTATCAGTCACCTGATGCAATGACAGGCCAAGATTTAAAAAAAACAACAACAAAAAAGAGGTTTTTTGGTTAACTGCGGACTAGTTGTTAGTGAATTTAATCAGTCTTGGAAGGATTACAGCAGACTCATGAAACAGATGGAAAGGGGAAGAAAATTTTAATAAATATTTTTTTTAAAGTAACATCCTTTGGGCTAGATTGTCACAGGCCTTACCCAGCGTAAATGGAGCAAGGCCTTTCCCATTTCTTGCTCAGACCACAATCAGCTTTATCTTTTTTTTTATCTTGGATCATCTCCCTGACCCAGTTTACAGCTGTATTGATGCAAATAATGCAGTAGTGAAAAGCAGCATGGGCAAAGCGAACAAAAAATGTTTCAGCTGACGGGAGGGGAGGAGAGGGGAGGAAACTTTGTGAACAAGATTTATGGCTGAAGAAGATGGGTGGTAGAACCACACCCTGTGAGCTATGTCTGGAGATATGGGTGGACTTTGGTTTCTGAACATCCTCCCCCAGCATGGAAGAGACCTAAAAATGTGGGAGGGAGTATGCAGACCACGTACAAGGAAGGAGTGCCAAATTTTACATCTGCCAACTAGCTACTCATCCTACTCTAACCTGGCAGATTAGTCTTGTCAATGTACCCTCGCATCAGATCCGGCTGTCCCCTCTCTGTCCTCCTTTAGACTTCTGTTACATCCCTCTTCCCTTTCATTCCCTTCTCTGAAACCTAAGTACCAGGAGAAGGTGGAGAGAAGAGGTCCATGACAGTGGCAGTTACACCCCAACCCAGTCTACATGTGAGAAGGGGGAGAAAAAGAACATCAAAAGAAAGGGGAGGACTCACCAAGCGGCAGAAGGCAGCAAATCTGCGGCACCCTTTTCTGCTCTGCACTTTCCTGAGAAAAGCATTCCTGTAGGAGCCAAAGAGAAAGCTCTGCCCATTCCTTACAGGACCCATGACTATAGCAGGAATACATATCAATGAGAAAAGTCTCAGAGAGCCCGGCTTAGATTTTGAGGGACTTCCTTGCTCATTGGTGATAAAAGGTTTGCCTTGAACGCTTTGTTGACTCCTGCCTCGCAACATGGATTCACTGGGCTGTGTGGCATTCAAAGAGCAACTTTAGTGAGACACATTTAAAAAACTTGCTCACTGCTTTAGAGAAAGGGCAAGTAAGGGTAGCCAAAAAGGCTTTTCCGCTCCCTGGCTGAGAGTAAAAGTGGGAAGCCACCTGCTTACATTTTGAAAGCATTACTGTCTCTACCTGTAGTACAACGTGCCATTAGCTAAACTCTTTACAAACAGAAAATGTCAAGTTTAAACTTATATATGTAAGAACTCAGCTAATGAAAGGCTTATTGCAGTCTATGTATTTTCCTATTTATAGATCCCTCAAAATAGTTTCTAAAAGTACCACATAATTAGAAAGACTCATTTTCTGCCAGACGGTCCCACCCTTATTCGTGATGAATGGTGATTTATTCTTCTGAAATTATGACCAGCTTTATTAACAATTTTCCCTGTTTTCTAACCTATTCTGTTGAGGTTACATTTGGTTTTCAAAGTGGGGAGCATTGTGCTTCTAAAACTATTTCTCCTATTTTCTGACATCTATTTTACACTACAAAATTACGTTTGATAAAATCCCAAACCTCTGATGATCCTGTGGAACGGTTACACAGTTTTGTCCTTGGTTAAATAAATGCAAAGTCTAGGATGTTGCAAGATAATCATTTATTGATGGAAAACAAACATTCTAACTACTCAGTGCCAACCCACTGATTAACTTCAAGGACTCAGACATGACTCAGAAACAGTGGTGTCCAAATGACAATACTTTTACTCCAGCATGGCCTTAAGTTCTCTGTTTCTCCGAGCTAGCCACAGACTGGGTAACACTGCCCCTGCTGTAATTTTCACTCAGCTTTTCCATGCCCCACTTCCACCTGGCCTTTAGCCGTGGCAGTGAGAGGATCCAACAGAAACTGAGAACTCACCATGGGGGCGAGTCCCTTTTCTGATAGCCTCCTCAAATTCATGGAGACAGTGAAAGGGCTTGAATGTTTTCCCTAGTAGTCAGCAGGCTTTGTCTTCACCCTACTGTGGTATCTAGATCTGGAAATTCAATTATATTCTGCAAAGGAAAATGTGTCTAACCTGTAAAGGGATGGGAAGTGTTCTGCTAGTCCCATGGTAAATGATATGAGCATCACCACTGTTACAGAACTGCACCAAAAAGTAATTAACACTGTGCTCGTAACTGATTTTTCAATTCAGCAAATGAACTGAAAAAACTCTGAAAAGCTTCATTCCAAGCCACATTTTGCTTTTTTGAGGAAAACCAACCAACACTATTTTGTTTCATTGACACTTTTGCATAAGAATCATTTCAGTTGTATGCATGGGGACAAATAAGCAAACGAAGTTATACATACAATTCACAAAACTGTTGAAGGAAATGCAGTTCGCAATCATTTGAGGCTGAACAAACCTAACCAGAGAGGAGGAATTCTGAGTTGGTCAGAGGCTGAGGAGATCTAAACACAACTCTTACTGCCCAAATGAATGCCCGTTAAGCAACTGGGCAGAAAGAGATGGCACCCAGTCAGTCTCAGCTGCTACATTCATTCTGATTTGTACAAAATACTGACTTTGTTTCTGACATAGATCAAAAGAATGGTGGTAGTCTGGGAGATCATCCACTCAACAAGGAGATAAAAAACCAAGTACTCCAGGGAACATTTAATTGTATTTACCAAACAAAACAGCTCAAACAACAGACAGTGAGAAACCATCTATTTCCTCTGATATTAACAGCAGAATAATTCTGGTTTAGCTGTTGTTCCCTGGAGAGGAAGTGCAGGCAGGATTTAGAACTTGCACTGAATCCTGAATTCCATTTTCTGCTGGACAAAAGCAAGACAAGAACTTCTCCATCATTTTTGTATTTCTAGCCCAGAAAATGTATTCCAACTTACATAGCAAATGCCACTTTGGATCACAGTTTTAGGGTAACTAAACATCAAAACATAAATTTTGCCATAAGCTTAGTTTTCACTGAAAAGAAAAAAGGCTCAGCTTTAATGATAAGAATGATAAAATTACATGAGGGTTAAAATACCATTAAACAAAGGGCTTGTAAAATAGCAGTGACTAACCTACTGAGTTGGAGAGGTGTGGGAGTTTTTTATTATTATTAACTGTAGCTTTTTGAGGTTGTTTTGAGAACCTGTCTTGTTTGAAAAATGTTTAACTATTTTCTAGCAGCTATCTAAAGCATATATCAAATTCAGCAATAAAAATTTGAAGGTGCACCTACTGTTAAAGCATATTGTGGCCAAATTTTGATCTCCTATATCATTTGGCACGGAAATGGAAAATGCAATTTAATGAAAACAAATGTGTAATATTAAGTCTGAGGTCAATAAAGCTAACAGACAGTATATACTTAATGGCATAACTATGAAGAACACTGACCAGTAAACGGATTAAGAGTTATGCTATAAAAAATCTTTATGCCACGATCTCAGCTCATCAATCATGGAAAAGCAATTCACAGGGGTACTAGGAAACCAGAGTACCTTTAGCTACTTTCTTTGATAACACCAACGATCTTCTGGATTGGGGAAATGTAGTAACCTAAAATGAAGCCAGTTATTAAGTTAATATAGGGCCAGAAAATCATTAGCAAAACTTGGAGGGGAAGGATTAGTGCAAAGACTATAAAGCAGATCAAGACCTACCTGGGACATAATGAGAGCCATCATAAGCAGAGCGCACTGGTTAAAATGGGGTTCCTTTTGATGTTCCTTAAGGGTAGATAGAGGCATTGAGTCTCTCTAACATTTCCTGTAAAGACATTAGCACAAAACACTGAGTTGATGAAATTTCTGAATATTCAGTGATGGATGTAAAATGAACACAGGAGCCAGAAGGATTATATTACAAGAAATATAACTAATCTTGAAGATTAAATAATAGGAACAAGGTTAAAGTTAACCATAGCAGAAAAGTAGAAAATCATGTACTAAAAGGCTGTTTACCAGGAGTCCAGGTGTCAGAGGCAGCCACATTTCTGCCTTTACATTGTCCCCAAACAGTCCAACTAGCAGCCTGTGCTCAGAAACCTGCGCTACCATAGTGGGCACCCAGAGTCAGGCCCCACTTGCTGATACACAAGGTTGGCACCCAAAGCCATTCGTAACCCGATGATTGGGATCTCTTGTTGGAGCTGTGCTGTCTTCTGTGAAAGAGTTTCATGATAACTGGAAGAAGAACAGGAACTCAAGTCCTCTCTTATCAGACAGATGCACCCTTGCTGATTTACAAGGTCATGTCCACTCTTCGTACAGCTCAGTGAGTGTTGAATGAATTAACAGTTTATGTAATATTTGATGACAGTTCAACAACTTGACTGAGAATTACCTGCTATACATTTGTCACGGATTGCAGTATTTCTTTCAGTGATGGCTGACAGGATATTAAGCCCGTAATTCATAGAGAGGAAGTCCTTGAATCTATCTTCTACATCCTACAGTGATGCTATCAGCACTGAGCTCTGATGAGTACAATGCTGCTGGCCTGACTCAGTTTCTGGAAAAGACCTGAGCTCCAGGTGAAGCAGGTACTTCCACTTAGCACAGAGACATCTAATTACTTCTGTGCTCATCTGCAGCACTTTGTATTGGGCAGGCTGGGCAGCATCCTGCTCAGTTTGATAACTCCTATCAATTCCATTCTTTAGTGAATATAGGCCACAAAGCATACAGATGACCAAACTTGTAAATGCATGCTGTATCCCAAACAGCCATGATACTGAAGGATCTACAGAGCATGTATGTCTTTGCTCTTCCTCTGTTTTCTCTGGAAACAGCTTCCAGAGCATCAGTTACAGCAGCACTCCTCAACCCACAAGCTGGTGAGCAGAATAGTTATGGGTCTTTCAGTACAACTCTTTGAAGGCCTCTTTTCTGTCTTGCTAATGCTAAATTAGATTCACCTGTATTTCTTCTCTGTCCCATTTCCTCTTTCCAACTAACAAATCTAACAATGCTAACTGCACCTGTCTTCCCTTCTGCCTCCTGCTCTTCCCTCAGTTCTGCACCAAAAAAAAAAAAGGTAGTTCTGTTTTGAAGTCCCAGACCACTAGCCAAGACATCTGCAGAGCAAGTTAGCCCTGTTATTTCTCTACTTGGCCTTTGATCCTTACATCCAATTTCTCTACTGTTTTCCATCGGTACATATCTTTCTTTATATAAAAATAAAAGCCTCAGTTCACAAAAGATATTGGTGAGAAATTCCCTGAAACTGTGTGGTGTCCTACTGTTCACTACCAGTTCATACCCATGCCCAAGGGGGTATCTACACTCCAGTCTTTGCAGATGTCAGGTCTGTTGAGTCTGAACACTGTGATTTAGACTCTTGCAATTAGTTTCAGTCTTGTGACATCCCTGAAGCTAGTTCCATACCTCACTCATTTACAGTACAGCATCATGGTCTTTGTCCTACTCTAGGATCCCATGTGCCAGTTGCACTTGGCTGGCCTGATTTGCAAGCTACCGTAGAGTATGGAGGAATGATCATCTTGGTGCATCTCCACATTCAAAGGAGTCACTCCCTGCTGCAGCCTCCTCCTGTCGCAGGACTGACACTCTCTCTCCTGTTTGAGAAAGAAAGTATCTGAGGTCTCTGATTTAGAAGGTCTGGGCATCACATCTTTTATTCTTGTCTTTGTCCCGGGAAGCACAATGCACACTCTAATTGCAGTCTGAGTAAGAGAATAAGAAATAAATCATTATTAATGTCACATGCTGCCTATCATCAATTTTGAAAAATGCCCAGGTGGAAACATACAAACCTTGCCTGGCACTGTTTCTGCTTTCAAAGAGGCCTTTAAATTTCCAATTTCTCTTGAACAGGAAAAAATTAACATTGCTTATTGCTTTACAGACAACTACCCAGAAGTGGCTGTAGGCACTGTGGCTGGATGTGCTATTGGTCTGCATCCCGAATACCCAGTGTGGCTGGGAGGCAGGAGGGCAGAACAGGACAAACAGTGTGAGTCAGAAACAGACTTGACACAGCTACAATTTTGGCACAGTCAATTTTTCTTCCTTTGGATTTAGGGTGGTCTTTGGGTAGTTTGTCAAGCAAAAATTTCCTCTTGCTTCAGGAGTTTTCAAAAGGGAGGAAGAGCCAGAGTAGGATACATCAGTTCAGGAGTATTCTGCCTCGTCGTTTGCTCAGACTTGATCCATTTCGATTTTGCACATGTTGGTGACCACGTGGCATTTTGGCAGACATCTCCAGGAAGAAGGTTTGGAAAGGGCTTATCTGACTGGTCTGGAACAGTCAAATAAATACTGATAAAAACATGTATGCTTTTCTGCATATGATAATAAGGATCAGTCAAGTTGCCCAGCAAAGAACTGCATTGACCCAGCCTCATGCCTTTCCCACCATTAAAGAGCAGTGCACTCTACCTTTTAATGCTTCTCAGTCCACGGTAGCTGCTCTGCAAAAACACCACAAGAAAATACAGACAATAAATCAAGCTGGACTTCAAGATCTTTTCACTTAGAGTCTTATTTATTAATTTTAATAAGCATGAGATTTATGCTAATCACTTATCTTATTCATGAAAATAATTTTATTTTATTTCACTGTCTTCAGTGAAGACAGATTTATCTCCATTAATTCTTGGACTGGCCACACTACAATGATGGAGGTGAAATAACTGCAAATGAAATCTCAGCCCACATCCTCCATATCAGTTAAACTCATGTGCTAGCAGTTTGAGTACTATCTTAAAGATACCATTTCTGTAATATCTTTACTGTATGCTGCGTGTTCGGACAGGTTATTGATGAGGGCTGCTGTTAATGGGTTCCATATTTCTTTACTGCCTTCAATAAATCAGTAATATTTGCCAAAATGTGACAAGTACAAGACTCAGTTGTAAAGACAGAGCTGTTCAAATTTGTGTTTGGACATAATGTATCCAAGAACACGGGATGTCACATGAAAGGTGTAACTTCTGGTAATCAGTCAGGACAACGAAACCTTTTTCTATGTTCAGATTAATTATGAGAAAGTCATCACGGTAATACGTGCAATGTGTTACACTGAGATAGGACGTATACCACAGGAAAATAAAGATTAGTCCTGTGACTGAGGAACTGTTTTCATACTCAGTTTGGATTAACCTCTTTCCTCTGCAACAGATGTGCTGTGTGACTGGGCACGTGAGCACAGTGATATTTCCATTCACCTGCCATCACATCTCCTCAGATTTTGAACTCTTACATACAGAAGATCTCCTTATTACTATGCACAAGTGCCACCTCTCACATTATACGGTCCTTTCTGTTCGGTGGGTTATTCATCTTGCTATATTTGTACCTGTTAAAGTAAAACACATGCAGTAATTCAAAATTACCAGTGTTAAAAATATTATTTTAGAAGGCTCTTGCAATCTGTTTCACAATAGAAAAACTCAAAAGATGGCAACATTTCCCTCCTTTACAATGAGAACAATACCAAAGGGAGGAGCTGGAACCCAATAGTGATTTTTTATCCTAGAAAACTAGTGAGCAGTGTCTGACGAATTTTAGTATTTTCAGGATGGATGAGATATATTTAAAATACATTCCAATATTGTGAGAAAGACCAAACACCTGATGAGAAAGGGAGCTGCAGATATTCAGGGTCTGTCTGGATTTGATACAACAGACCTCTATAACCTTCACATACTTCAAAGCATAACAGGCATCATCTTGCTTCAGGCATTATTCTCTCTGGGGTAGATTGTCTCTTTTATAGAGTATCCCTTCACTCCTGGAAGGAAGCGTGGGCAAAGTGGAGGCAGATACATGACACAATTACCTTTACCACATTTGCTTTTCCTCCATATTTCTCTTGTTCTTTCAGGATACTCTTACCGTCTTTCCCGATGTTGCTCTTCTCTCTTCTTTTTCTTCCACATACATGAGGATGGGAATCGGGTTCTTTCAAATGGGTGAAGATCCCGTGAAGCTAAGACTGGAAGGAGTCCTCATTTCATGATCAAGTAAAGGGAGGGAAATCCACATGTAAAGTCATGAAACAGTAAATAGTGAAACCTGAGCAGGTTAGTGTGCTTTGAAGCCTGCAGTTTCAGGAAGGTGCAAAAGAGAAGAAAAAATATATATTCCACAGAGTATTCAAGACGCACTTTCAAGCTCTGTAGGAAAACAAAAAAAACATTATGTTCTTTGGAGCAAGGCTGAACACAGTGTCTCAAACCAAACAGCTGGTTCTTCTAGAAAAGAATTCTTAAACACACAATAATATTTTTCTCTCTGCCTCAGCCTTAAAGCAGATTTTTGAAATCTTGTGAATTCATCTCTCCCAAACCACACACTCTCATCCAGCTAAACAGATTTCAGGGAACTGCAGATGAAAGAAGAGTATCTATAAGCCATTAGAGTGTCAGGACATCCTCAGTGCTTTATGGCTTCTCAGCATTATAGATGAAGTCTAAATGGCTAATTTACAATGAATAAAACCAATAAAAAGAATGTTATCCTGGAGGTAACTCCAGAGAAGCCAATGAGCAGCCACTGGAGTTGAATTGAAGTGACAATGTACAATTTTCTATGCACACCCTGCAATTCACCTCATGCCAATGGCATATTTCTGATCAGATAGAGATATAGTACATACACCCTTTCTGTTTTCATTTGTGCTTTACCTCCCCCAAGAGTCCTGTTACAGTCAATGAGTAAAAGTTATGGTATGGGACATTATTATTATTAACATTGAAATACCAAATGAAAAAAAAAAAATATTTATGCCAGTTTAGTGAACCAAACAACCCGAACTCCTACCTTTGCAGATGTGGGGACTGAAATGCCAGCACTGTGCTTTCATTTCCAGTCCCTCTAGCATTAAACTTACTGTGCTCTCAGAGCAAAGCACACCCAAGAAAGAACAAAACTGGTGTGTTTATAGAAGAAAGAGCAATATGTTCTCACTTCTTTCTGTAAAGATCAGCTTTGAACTGCACACAAATTGACTGACTCCAGATGATGCCATCATTTTGTATAGTACTTAAAGGACTACAGAGGCATAACAGTTCTAGCATTCTGCAGCATTTTGCATGGGATAGACATATTCAAAGAGTCATATTTTGTAAAAAGTAATATGGAATTTCTCAGATCCTACTTTGCTCTCAGCATCCTGGGGTGACAACCTCCCTGGCTCTGAAACAGTCCATGTGTCTTCCTGGGGACTCAGAGCTGAGAGACAGTCATCAGGGAGCCTGGCAGCATCCTTGTGTTCTCCAGGAAAATGTGAGTACCACCAAAAACATGCTGTGGAGCACTTCGATTCCACCCAGTCACCGTTTTCTGGTGGAAAACCATTCAGACGGAAACATTTTAACCAGCTCTACTACATACACAACAGTTTTGGTATAGCAGCCCTAGGAGCAGAAAAGGCCTTGACTGCTTAGCAACAACCAAAAACATCAGTGTGCCATCAACACTCCCATCCCAAATCCAAAACACAGTGCCACACCAGCTACCAGCAAGAAAGTCAACTCCATCCCAGCTGAAACCATGACATAACCGTAGGTTTCTTTTCAGGCTTGGGTCCAAGGTGCCAGCAGCAGTGAAACCGTGTAGCTTTGTCAGCATTTGCAGAAAGCAAAGAGTTTGTCTGCTGAAATACTCATTCTTTAATTTGCTTATCCCGACTGCGTTGGGTGACAATATGCAAAAATCCAACCAGTCCTACTGCTGGCATTAATCTATTCCTGTCACTTTGATAGTTCTGTGACTGAAAAGCAGAATGTCATTTGTTCAGGTCTGAGAGAAGGAATTAACAATGTTGTGGAAAAACTGGTGTGATTCATACAGGGCCTGATCCTGGAAGAGGTTAAACACCCTGGGTTGCTACTGACCTCCAATGGGAGCCAGGAGATTTACAGTCTCATTATTCCACAGACTTTCTCTTGCTATAAGCATTAAAATGTACCACCTTTAAACTCTGGCCATGATACCATAGTAAAAAGGAAGACAGACAGGAGAATTGTTTAAATTGGAGTCTTGTGTTCTGCTGAAAATAAAAGGATTCTGCCTTTAAAAAACATGTCAAGTTATTATCCCCTTCTCCTCTGCTGACATATGTCCTGAGCTCTTTTAGCCTGGCAATATTTTCACAAGCTGATAACAGCAAGAGGAGGGGGAAAAAAAAGAAAGGAAATAAAAATAGAACAAAACCACTTTCCAAACTGTCCTTTTGAGGACACTCTGAAACAAGCCGAATCTGGTGAATTCACCAGATACAGTGAGAAGGGGGGTTTCATGTTTATTTGCTTTATTTTTTACACATCAGCTACAGAATGTTGGACCAGATCCTGGTTTTAGCTGTACTGTATTGCTCTGTACAGTGTAGGAGGTGTTCATCTGCAATTACATCTAATAATGCAGGGTCTGTCCTATGACAGGGGTTTTAGATATCTAGAGGTTAGCACCTTTGAGAGAAAAAAAAAAGGAAAAAAAAAAAGCCTTTTTCCCTTTTATGAAGTCTGCTTTTGTTTAGTTCTCAGGAGAATACACCTTGTGCCTTTGGGGATATTTTTTCATGTCACAGAATAAGGCTCACATGGCTTCTCAAAATGCTGAAGTCTCTACATTAGAGAAGCTAAAAAATTGTCTTTTTAAGACATTTGAGTCTCATAAACTTGAGTTACTCTTGCTGAGTGGGGCACTGAGCAGTAAAAGCATAGGAAGAGGAAGCAAACATTTTGCTGGCCTCTGCAAAATACCTCCTTCTTAAGTGTCCAATACACAGCTATAAGCATGGCTAAGGAGGAATCCACTGAAATTGGGCACTGCCAAAAGAGCAGACTCTCCACTGCCCATCTCATGAAGGCTTCTGTCTCCCCTGAGTAAGGCGGTCAGGGTGTGATCAGGTTGCTCCTTCATAATGAACGCCAAGCCCAATCACTTCACATTGGGTAGTAGAGAGCCAAAAAGACATGTCCCTCTGCTGGGACCCATGGAGCGCTGGGCTCAGTTTCCCTCGATTTCTCATGCACTTTCTGGACTATTGTGGTAGAAACCAGCAAAAAGCAGATACTTAGTCATTTAGAGTGTTTCTTAGTTCTGTCTGTACCACAGTTAATATGTTTTCTGAGAAGGCAAAAATATCTGCTTCTGTGCAGGCAAAACTGTCTGGTGGATATGTCTAACTTGAAGCATCTCTCTAGCTCGTATGAGTGAGAAATATAAGGGAAAAAACTATGGCTTGAGAAAAACTATTTAACATTTGTAATGTGATATAGTTGAAAGGTTTGAGTTCATGACAATTTGAGAGTATAACGTGAGCTGCTGCACTTAAAGCTGTTGTTACCTGACTTTTCAGATTATTTATATTAAATTAGTGTTTGTCACATTATTGATGTATAATTTTGTCACTAATTCTCTTAAAAAACAGAACCAGTTGGGATTAAAAAAAAAGAGACAACAAAGGGTGATACGCTCTATGATTATGCCAAATGAGCATCATCAAAGAAATGCGTAGGAAATTCCTTCAGAATATTCTCTCAAATCTGTATAAACAGTTCTCTGATGATACAGAAATGGTGACCTGGAGACATATTTTGAGTTACAATCACATATTGCTTCTATCCTATGCATAAAGATGCATGTATTGCTGAAATGTATTGCTATACCTGTCTAGGCTGTGCTGCCTTCTGGTGTAATTTTTTGTTACATGTTTATATAGTGCACAACACAACCAGACTTTGATTCATTACTGAGCGTCCTACAGAACATGAGGATGAGAATCCTGGATATCACTGCAGTACTGCTTGTTAACAGGAATTCATGCATAATTACTTGGTCATCAATGTTATTAAACATTAAAGTATGCAGAAATTGATGATTTAGAAAATCTTAGTACTGAATTATCATCATTCCCAACCTCTAATTCTCCTACCTGTAGTACAGTTTATGGTCTGGGCTCAGCACCCCGACCTGAGACACACTGCTTAAATGCTCAGTTGCACTTTGTGCCCTGTGGAGTCAACAGTGAGAGTGACCTCCGATCCCATCTCAGATCTGAAGCACTCCCTGAAGCAACCTTTCTGTCCATCAGCTTAGGGAAGTGAGTTTCCTAACAGAGGCACCTTAGTTAAGTGACCAAAGTTAAACACAATTATTCAAGGCCTTTGTTATGTTTCTGTACCCTTGTGCAATTTATGGCATCTCACAGCTGACACATAAACACCTCAGGCATGATATGTCTTAAAGGACCCTGGTTAAAAGACTAATCGGACATTTACATTGGCAAGTCAGCTTGATGAGCTGTAGGTTGTTTATCCAGACTTTCACAAATGCGGATGCTGAGATGCAATTTTTTCTAAGGTGTTAATATTCCTGAATATTAATGTAGGGTGTAGAGCACCAGGGCATGAATTATCACAACTGTCATTAACACACACTGCCATCTGTTGTCACTGCACCAGCAGGATCATCCTGTCCTTGCCACCTCTCCCCTGTCTTTCACTCCGGGTACCAGAAAGCCACAGTGTGTGACTTTCTTCTTCCAAGCATTAGGCAAGCACTGCTCTGCTCCAAAACACAGTTGTTGCTGCTGAGGCTTTGACTGTTCCTTCAAGCCAAGTGTTAAAAATTGGAGCAAACAATTCTCCAACATAAGGCTTTTACAAGAATCTCCAAAATGATTGTTCTGAATTTCTCAAAGTGCTCTGAAGACCAGGAAAAAACAACAGATCCTCTAGTCTTACTTCTGTTTACGGATCAAAGGATTGCACGAGCCTCTGTTGCCTGCCTTGACTCCTGGCCATTTCGTCCATGGCTTTGCAGGTTGCAGACCCACATTCTCTGGGTACAGCCTCCATTACCTGCTCCCAGAGACATGGTTCTGCTACAGTGAGATCCCAAATGCTGAAATGCTGGATTTAAGCCCTGCAGTCTGGTTCAGATAACCTCTTTCAGTGATGATTCCTTACCAGAACCTACAGTTTAAAGTCTTCCAGTTAACAAACCCTATGTATTGCATCCTTTTAAAACTCATTTTTAAATGAGAAATCCCGGCATCTCACAAAAATAACATCAATTACATCTTTGCAGTTACCTTCATCTACCCAGTTTGCAATCTCCTTAAAGAATCTCCTATGAGACTCTCCATAATACTCTTCTGGCAAACATTAATTATACCCCTCTCCCTATCCCTCCCATGTCCTTGAGAAGCAAGAGTGCATCCTTGGTTCTCTCAGGAGTGTTTACTGAGCATTCTTGATTTTTCTGGATTGCTCTTAACAGTTTCACCATCTCAACCTACTATGAGAACAGCACCACTACTACCATTTGTTTTGTTTTAAAATCAGCTTATACTGGTTGTCCTAACCTGCCGTGTATAAAGGAGTTTGTGTTGTCCTAAGCTTCCTTATGAATTATTATCAGTTGTAACTTCTAGTGTCTATTCTAGACCCACTTTCTATTTGCAACATATCAGCTGCTTATGCCTGCTGATTTTGTTTCTCGTTGATCCAGAACTAAGCTTATACTTTTAAATGTTCCTTTTCTTGACTGTAAATTTAGAACTTTTTGTTCCTACAGTAATCTGGTCTTAAAAACCCTGTTTTTTCCTGACAGCTTTTTTTTCTTTCTTCTTAAGAAATTACGCTGTTTCACTCATGGTTTTCCATGAATTTGGCCATTTGAAGCAGCATATACTCCCACATGGGTCTGTCCTCCCTTTGCCCATACTGAACGCTATCAGGTCTACTGCAAAGCATTGACTTTACAGCCCAGTTACAACTTCATTTTTGTTTGCTGTAATGAAGCTTGAAGCTAAGTAAAGCACAGGAGGGTAGACACCTTTTTACAAGAAAATTTTCTTTTTTTATCATTAGAGTTTTTAGAACTCTAATGATATTTTGCAGTAGTGCCTGTCACCATCTACCTACACCTTTCAGACTGGGGTCCTTTGGGGTATAGTTTTTCCTTCCATACATTACCAAAGTAAGTGCATACACAAGCATTCACCCAATCCTCTGGTGCAAATCTACGATGTATTACAGAGCCCACCTGCACTTCCTCCTGAGCATTTCAAACAGTACATTGATTCATATGCATTCAAGATGATGTAGTTCTGAGTTATCAGTAGTATCTTTAATACAGAATTTAATTTTCTCACTCCCTATTTCCTAAACAGGTTACAGATAGAGATTTTAACATTCCAGTCATACGGATCCTCCCACCAGGTTTCAGTAATGCCAGTTAAATCAAATTTCTTCTCATCAATGAGAATTACCAGTTCCCCTAGCTCATTAGTCAGCCTTGTAGCATGGGTAAATGATGTAGTGAAAAATGCCTTGCCTTCACGTTCCTTGCCACATCAGACCACTTTCTTTATGACACACTGAGTTTAAACGGGTACTACCTTTGCTGTCTTTATACCCCTTGTTCATGTTGCTACTTCTCCTCCTACTTATTCAAGCTCGTCTCCAGCTGAGAAAATTAGCTCCCTATCCATATGCTACAGTCTGTTCTGGACAGTGGCACCAACTCCCAGTAAACTGTGACAAAGTTCAGTGCTCGACAAAACCGAAACCTTCTGTTTCCACCAGTCAGCTGTCCAACCACCCATCTCCACGATGTTCTCTCTTGTAAGGGTGTTTGTTGGAGAAATCCTTCTAAACTTGTCCTCTGTTTCTCAGCAGGTGACTCGATAGAAAACTGATATTGAGACAATACCGCTAGTTGGATAAAGCATCTCTTTGTTACAGATCACTAGTCCACTGTCTCAATTTACAACCTAATCAGTTCCCTTGCCAATAACCCTTTTTCTGTGGAGTTTGTGGCAATGGATTCCAAAAATAGTTGCCAGAAAAGCAGTTCTTTAATCCTGAACTTGGCATTTCCAGATCACACATCAACCATCACACATCAACATAGCCATCAACCTGCATTTCATGCATCATAAATTTCTCCAGCCTTTCAACAAAACAGTATAACACTGCAAAGACAAGTTACAGTAAGGGTTTCTTTATCACTTACATTAAGCACACAGCTCCCCAGCACCCCTTGCCTTCCAGCATGGGCTCTGCATAACGTAAATATTAATAATGAAGAACATTTGTGAGAAATCCTATGGGTAAAGATCCAGACCCTCACTGATCCAGACCCTCATAGCAGTACCAGATAGGGCTGCATTCATAATAATGTTTTAAAGCACTGCTCCAAAACATTTGAATCAATGGACCTCGTCAATCTTTGTCATGTCTTGCAGACCACTGTGAAACTAAACAACTCTAAATGTTTTTTAGAGCTGTTGGTGAGGCCACCCACACAGCCTCCACTCAGAGCATCTATTGCTGCTTTGTACCATTCCTGCAGGCCACTGACCATGTGTCGTGGACCAGAGGCACTTTACAGAAACAGGCTTAAAGAGCTACAGCTCTTTCTGTTAGCACACATGAGACGCTGGGTCCTGAGGAAACTAATAGATATGATTTCTCAACTAGAGTCTAAACAACTCTGCTTTACCTGAAAAGAAGATTTTATTGGGCACTTTTGTTAAAAAAAACCCTTTTCACATAGCAATACATTAGTACATAAGCTAGAATAAAATTAAACTGTAAAAAAGTTGAACACGAGCTAAAAGTCCAAAAGCTTAGTGTAGGATTCCTGTACACTACAGCTCTGACATGACTTCGCTATCTTACTGTCCTTGCTTACATAAGGAGGAAAATTACAAAAAAAATACAGTTAGCAATGGTCCTGTTGTGAAGCAGGATCAGCTTAGATATAGAAATCACATACTACCAATTGCAATAGAGACTTTATCTATATTGCAAGATTTAACAGTTGCATTAAAAACTT
Source organism: Anarhynchus alexandrinus (assembly GCA_008711295.1). NCBI lineage: Eukaryota > Metazoa > Chordata > Aves > Charadriiformes > Charadriidae > Anarhynchus > Anarhynchus alexandrinus. The sequence continues at coordinate 4,001,323 of VUYV01000001.1, forward strand.
AGGCCAAAATCACCCTGGTTGTATTGCCAGGTTTCACTAAACGGGTTTAAGAATCACATCCTTAGAGAAACCTGCAAAACTGAGCAGAAATAAGGCTAGCAGTAAGTGATAACCCAGCAGAGAGTCAGAACTACTTCTAGGTGTAACAAGAAGCCCCGATATTAATTCTTCAAGGTTCTTCTGCTTTTTTGAAAACAGCGACAGGATGTGCTGCTCTTGTCTTCCATCTTACAGCAAGCCTTGCAACTTGCAGGTTTTTCAACTCCACACTTCACTTACCTCTGGACATATACTTGTATTTTATTACCTAATTCATTCACCCATTACTTCTTCAGGCTAAAATCAATTGTGCCATTTTAAAGCTATTTCTTATAGGAGGTGCTTTAGTGTCAGGCTGCTGAAGGAAACAGTACAACCCTTGGTTTAGTGACAAAAACATGGAAAACCACTGTTAAATGACTAACTTGTGTAAGTTTATGCACTAGCTGATCTTTGCAGGTTACAGAATTTCTTTATGATAAATGCAGGATTTCAGCTGTGTCCATATCTGTCTATGCTACAAAAAGCTACAAAAATATCATGTAACAAAACACAGCACACACAGAAACACACTCTGAATTTCACAAAGAGAATTGTATCAGAGAGCTACCTACCTCTCCAAACTGCTTCTTTTAAACTTCTAGAGTTCTGAATTTCTCCTCTTAAACCAAAATGAAATGAGTAATGAAAGCATTGTCAGGAATCAAAGATGGCCAACAGGAAGCTGCGCAAGACCTGAGACAAGTTTTTAAAAAGTGCTGGAGGAGGCTTAGGAAAAGGAATGAAAGCAGCACGTCGTGTTTTCCCAGAAAGGCCTGGCTGATAGCCTACAGACAAAAGCAATGCCTTTGCTGTTGAGGCAGCGTTAAAAAGTGTCCTGACAGACTGGCAAACTCAGCTGCAGCACCAATCTGGGATGGAAGAAGGGGCCAAGAATAAGAACTGTCTCCTCAGGAACAAAAGTTACCAGGAGCACTGCAAAGCTGTGCTGGAGGATTTGAAAGGCACCCAAATCAAATTCAACGTCTTGAATCCAAGTTATCTAAAATATCTACCGAGATTTGGAGAGGCCTGACAGTACCTTCTACGAGTGCATGGTTTCCTCTCTCAGGAAAACAACTCAGTTGTGTCAGGGGCTGGTCCAGTCTGTGGGGTAAACTCCTCCATGAACTGGGAACTTACAACACCACTGACATCCCCACCTTCTGCTCTAAGGTCAAGGCAGATTTCCATCTATTTTTACGCACTTGTAAAAATCTATCCCAACAAAAATCCGATCAGAACAAGACACTTTACTGAGCACGTTACACTGCCTACAGAGAGGACCAGAAGACAAACATATGACAGATGGCAGTTACAATGCTTAATGCACTGGTGAATGGTACTCAAATACTGTGGTGATAAAGGTTGTAGGAGAGCCGATATAGAGGAAAACAGGTAGAATAGAGGATGCTGGGGTTGTACAATAAGGCACTGACAAGGGGAAGGATGGCTGCGGTGTGAGTTCAGTGTATGGAAAAGTACATGCAAAGGATTCAGTTACCTCCGCCGTGAAATCACACACCGTTGTTAAAAAGGTTTCAGTGATCTCAATCTTAATACATATGCGCTTAACAGGTTTTAACTGAGAGGGTGACATATTAGTTCAAAAGCTCGCAAAGAGGACTCTGCCCTCAGAGAAGTCTTTTTTCCTCCATTCAGTTCCTTGTCTGTGATGTCGTCCACCTGATAGGTGCGTGTTATTAAAGGGTAGCTGGTAACCTGGTAAGTCTGATGAATGTACAGCATGAGGTAAGTGCATGATCAGCTGCTGAGTACTCTGATATGGATAGTTTTACTTAGATAAATATATTTAAAACATTTGGGCATTGCTTGCAGTCTAAAACCAGGGGGGAAGAAAAGGAAAGGGGCAAAGAGAAATAGCTTTATGCTAATCTGCATTTCATCTTATTTTCTGTTCTGCAGTGAAAGACTATCTCTCCCTCCTGCTTAATTTGGAGATGGAGGCAAGATTAGAACATGAAGGAGAAAAGGTCAAGAGGTTCGGTAATACAGTGCTGGGTAATTGAAGCCATGTTATTAGTTACCTCAAACTTTTTTTCCAAAAGAAAAACACCTTTCCCCCACTTCTGAGTGTTCCTCTTTTTTGTAATAAATCACTGGGCAGTGATTTTTAAAGCCCCACTGTGCCCAGAGAGTCAACGTGTATAGATCATGTTTACACTAATCCTCGAATGTTGTACTCTCTCCCTGCATAAATCATGACTCCTTTGCAAATTTAGTAACTCCAGTTGCACCTTCTGTAGTCAAAGGTCGAAGTCCATAAAGCAAGTATGGAATTTAAGACTGTGGAAAACTACTGGTTATTAACAAAACTCTGCATTGAATTAAATGTGTATGCTGCTGTAATCCTGACCCCTCAGCTCTGTGCTGATGGACTATCAGTACAGCTTTCATTTCAGATGGCAGCATTTGTTTCTCATGAAATTACTCCAGCCTTGCACCACCAAACTCCTATGGAAATTCCCCATCTATCAACCATTCACTTGATGCACGTGTCCAAGATCAGCTGTGCACCTCAGCACCTGAACCCAAACCCAGTGCTGCAGTACAGCCCCCAAATCCATGCTGCACACAGGCGGTAGGAGCCACAGAAACGTTTTCTCCATTTGTGTCAGCTTAGGGACACAGGAATAGAGGAAGTAGAGAGGGTAAAATTCACAATTTTTTTTTTTACTATATATTTCACATTAAAATATCATGTTTTAAGTCATGAGGAGATGGCAAAAGAACTCACTGAAGTCAATGGCAAGACCTCATTGACTTCAACAGGCTTCAAATTAGGCTGTTGGTATTTTTTGGTCCATTATCCTGTGTCCTCACTGTGGATTTATATGTTATTGCTATGATTTCCACTACATATTGCATTGAACCTCTTGCCCTACTGTTATAAAGCAAATGTTCCTTTTATGCAAGAGTAGATTTGGAAAAGAAACTTGAAAGCAATTTTGTTTCCTCCTGTCTGACCCAGCTTTACTGTGAAAAATTTAAAAGTTCCTGATCCTTTTGCTAATACATGATTTCTAATGAAGACATTGACACACAACTATATCATAAATCCTAGATGTTTTAGAGGAAAAATCTATCAAGAAATACTAAAAGAAAACCACAGCAAAAATAGCTTGGTTATTGGTTCCTCTGACCTGTTTGTTTTTTATTTTGCTCTGAATTCTGCCCTGCAGGTAAATTAATATAATAACAATACTCAGGGGACCGGTACAATTAATATATTCATGTGTGACTATACTGCATATGAAACTTTATGGGAAACAAGTCAGAATGTTGTCCTATGTTAATATGTACACACAGTCTAAGTCTTATAGTCTTCTGTTAAATGGCAACCTGAAAAGGCTCAGACTGGTAAAAAAAAAAAATAATAAATTGTGTCCAACAGAGATTTTGTAAAACTAAACCAGGGGTTTTTTTAGCTTAAACTGCTCTCCTGAAGCAAATATACCAACCTTTTCATTTAAAATAAACACCATGAGGCACTATCACAGTTTCAAAATATTTGCAGACATTTTTAGAATTTGAAGACCCATTGACTAAGAAGAAGAACGAGGGCAGAAAAGAGAAATAAGAAAAAGGAGATCAGTAATGAAGGATTTCCAAGGAAGAGAAATCTAGACTAACACAACAAACAAATAGATTAAAAAAGACATCTAAGCACTTTGTAAAACACTGTAAAGAGTAAAACTTACTGTGAGGGAAAAATCAATGGAACTTCCAATTAAATGAAATTTGAGGAAAAGCGTTTATGTGGTCAAAACAACCCTTATGGACATTTTCAGAATGAAGATTCTATTCCTCATTTAAGACAAAATCTGCTTTGGAATTTTATTTTTCCTATATATATATATATATGACAATTGTTTGTGACAATTAGGAATTCACAATTCCTTTCTTTCAGTGAAAGGGTGAAAACCTCATAGCTTCACACTCTTTTGAAATGAGAAAACTGTTTTTCTCCTGTCTTACTTCTGTGCAGGGAGATCCAAGGAGGGACCATGTGAACTGCTTGGGTTTAATCCCCCAGTGGGTAGTTATTTGTTACCAGCATTGCTTGGAAGAGCTGCTCCTCTTACTCCCTTAGCTCACAAATCTGAGTGTTTAGGACACCTCCTACCTACTTCTGGAGCAAGAGCTTCTGTATTGACACTCATGCAGTCACAGCCTCTTAACCTTCCTTTCCTCCAAAGAGCTGCCTGTACATTACAGTTACACCTGTCCTGGTCAAACGCTACGTCCCTCCATGGAGCAGAGAAGAAGTGAGAGAAGCTTAGTTATGAACCTGAGTCTGGGCTAAGCCTGTGAGGAATCCCAGTTTCAATACAGAGATGGGGAGAGCATAGGTGGGAAGGGGCAGTAATGGGGCCTTATGGCAGAATCATCTTCCAGCAGCACTCAGGGCTTCTTAAAACATAGTACAGTCACGCTGTTAAATGTAACCTTCAACAGCCAGTAGAAGAGGACATTCCAGGTAAGACACAGCATTCTGAAAAACAGCTCTAAAGGAGAGGGAAGAGATTAGTTGAAGGCAGGCAAAGGCAGGGACCTGAACAATCACAGATGACTCACTGCGATGCAATGAACTCATGCTCATTTCAAATGGATATGTCACCCTGCTCTAGAATATTGTAAAGTGTTGCCTTAAATAAGCAATTAAAATGGAAAATAAAGACTACTTAAATGATAGATGAAAGGTTTTTTTGGAAAACACATAACTCATATTAAAGCTAAAAGTTGTAATTCTTAAAACGTGTCATAATTTGTTTTTTAAATGATGGGATTTTATTTTTTTAATTAATAAATATAATGGCAAATTTTGTACCAAATATAATTATGCTGCTAGACAGAGAGAACTGAGAAATGTTCTACCGTTCTGTGGTAAAGATTGTTTACTTTCAACAACTAATTAATGATTAAAAACATTTACTAGGCAACATAACATAAAGGCGCATGAAGTTTTCCCAAGTCTCTGTTGTCTCAGCTGATGAAGACCATGACTTCTTATGAACAAAGCACTAGCTTCAGCTGCAAAAATGTGTGTATGTCATATTATTTGGTAAATTTAATGAACCAACAGATTGTCTCGAACATTTTTGTTAAAAACTTTATATGTCACCATGCTGATAATTAAGCCCAGATTGAGAAGGGAAATGCTGGGTCCTTGCTTTATATTTTACTGCCCAACACAGTTGAAAACTAAATAATCAGAATGGGCTATTTTACAAAATTTTGCAAAACATTGGTGTTTTACATTACCTGCGGATATCTTTGTTCCATGACATTTAACTTCTTCCTACATTTTTCAGGCCAAATGCTATTCTCGGGGATGGATATGTCAAAAGGAATGACAGTGAAAACATATGCAACACTTTATGTGCATCTTTGTTGTCCTGGTAATCATAAAGCAGAAAAGAAATACTGTGTTCTTAGCAGCACACTCGTAATGCATGACATTAAGTTATACACAGTATGCACCAGAAAATAGCTTTTCTATTATGAACTGGCAGTACTTAAGAAGACGACAGTCACGAATCACAACTCTACTATGTCAGTGTTACTGCTAAAACAATAAATCTTCAAATATTGGAGTCACACATTTTTGTACACAGATTTTGAATAACCCAAGAGAGCAAAATAGCATGCTTGGGTAGGAAAGATAAGGATATGGGGCTAGGATTATAAGGTAAAACACAGGCCTCCTGAAACAGAATTCAAAGCTCCAGTGCTCACTTCTAACTATTTCTAAACAGAGCAGTGTGAATCACACCAGGCCGAAATAGAAACAGAGGGGTTTCTTTGTCATTTAACAACACTCCACGCAGCTGGAGCCAGCCCCTTACCTCTAGAAAACTTCCAAGCAGTTCCTGATGAACAAAAGGAGGGGAAAAGACAGAAGAGTAGGTGGAGGGAAAGAGGACGGCAAATCAGGGCTCAGGCTGTGATAGCTGTAATCATCTTGAAGAGCTCTGTGGGAGACACACAGTGACACTCATGACAACTGAAATCTTTCTTAAACAAAGACGTCTCTTGTGGAAGCTTACAGGCTTAATCTTGCCCTCACCAGCACAAAACAGCCTCATCAGCAATTAAAATCGCACTGTCCCCCTGTCTTGAATATCCATTACAGTCTGGAAAATTGAAGCTGTTATCTGTTTCCATAGCAAAACGCAAGTTTTTGCCTTATAGGTCTGGTGTAGTGTGTTTTTGTAGTAATTAAAATAGATAACAAAAGCAAGGTTCTCAGACCCTGTCATGTTTTTATGTGAAAGTTGCAATTAAATGGGAATACCCTAAGCGAATGTAATTTCAAACCAGGAAACCTGGAGGGTGATGGTTTTGTTCAGAAATAAGACAATTTAATAATTTAGGTTAAAAAGAAATATTCCAAGTTTTCAGATTTGTTATGAAATGAGATGATTCCTTTGGCTGTCAACCAGCTGGATTTTATATGCAAACTAACTGCCAGCACCCGGGTATTTTAACTAGAAATGCTGATTTCCTAGATTTGTAGCAGCGTTATTCATTCTCCCCCTCTTGGATGCTCTTCTGCTTTACCGATCTGCTTCAGCAAGATCCAGTATCAGGTACTTCTGTCTGCCTAGGAAGCAACAAGAGTTTTCACTAGAAAGAACATGTCACCTCGGTCAGTAATCAAATGTCTTCTCTGCAGAGGACTAATAAGAAGTGAAGGGGTCGCTGCCTTAGGAGTGTTGCATGGCAAACGGTGAAAGCAGTTGTATTAACAGCATACCAAGCTGCAGAAAATTACAGGGAAATAGGTTGGTTTGCCTTCAGCAAAAAACAGACAGCGAGTATTACATAGTATTAGAGGACAGGACCTTAAAAGATATTAAAATGCCTCACATCCAGTGGTTCCAAAGGAAATTAGATACCTGCACATTTCTGTAAGGATCACGTGTCCAGCAGATCCAAGTTTAAGTGCAAAGCTGCAAAGCAAGATAGAAAGCATGAAACTGATCTCCCGCTTGAAAGCTTTTTCCTCGATGAATTTCTTTAATTCTAAGCCTTCTAAGCTAAATTTGAAATAAAGTTAAAAAAACCCTTAAGTTTAAATAATAAACTTGAATTTGTAAGCATAAATTTGAAATGCCATAGTAGTACCTGGAGAACGCACCTTTTGAAAAGATAATGGGAAAGAAAGAACAAATAACGGGGTGTCGCTGACGGGAAGGCTGACATACTGTGGGTAAATATATAAAGCTTCAGAACAATTTCCTATAATCAGAAAGCCTCTCCATGCAAAAACCGCACATAGCTTTTGTCTGCTGCATACTTACCCACTGAGAAATTTTACATTGTTCCACCGTGATGCCTGGGATACTATTGGCTTTATGTATCGTGATAATTGCAGGCAACCACAGTGCATAGAGCTGAAAGATGTTTCTAGCTGGGATGTTGTTGACAAGCAGATTTATGAAAACTGGACATGACAATGTTTTCCTCGTTATAGCAGCTGCTCCCACTAAATCTTTGGGAACTTTCCTAAGTTGTTTTTTGGAGGCACTCAGTTTTGTTGTGCCACCTTTTATCCTCAACATGATGAAATCAATTTTGAGTGTCAGTCGAACACAGCTCAGGATGTTTCTTTCCTGTGGAAGTTTGAACTGTGTTTGTAATCCAGCAGCTTTCTTCTGAACAGCCTCTGCGGGCAGTATGGAGCGTTAGAAACGACTGAAATTATGTCTATGGCAAGTTCTTGTTTGGGACAGGAGTGCCCTCACCTACCCTCGGGACTCCAGTTTGCAAGCCCACAGGCTGGGCTGCAGTCAGGAGAGACAGGTACTCCTCGGAGTGAGTCGGTACATTCGCACGGACCTCTGTCTTCGACCGGGGTGAGCCACTGCCTGCAAATGTCTGCTTCTCTTCACTGAGCAGAAGGGGATCCTGGGCAACCAGCTTAGACTAGACGTGTAATTTGGGCAAGGCAAAAGCCATATGTAACGAACTCTGCCCCACGTGAGAATCATAATGAACTCACAGCAAAACCTGCCACTAAGCTGAGAGCATTTAGAGATCGTCTCATTACATCAACACGCTGTTGAATGGAGCTATAATGTATATTCTTGAGAATAGCACTTCAGTTTAGGACAGATTAAAACAGAAGATTAAGTATCCAAGGATCTGAGTTTCACTTTCAGATCTACCACTTGTGATGTGATTCTCAGCAAGCCCCTTAACTTCAATTCTCTGTTGCTAAACTGTTATCTGCTCGTAAGGCTTCATTCGTGATTTTTGAAAGCTGTTCTGAGTTCTTTAGGTCATGTAAGGTGCTACAGAAAGAGAAAGGGAAACAATAAGAATTGCTTGGAACTGGACAGAATTTGCAGTTATTTCTTTGACAGCCCCAACTGACTTTTACTAACAGAACTGCATTTAAAAAGCTGGCAACTACATTCTGCTCTTCGATATTTTGTATGTAAAACCGAAATAAAATGTGTCTTTACATTAGTTCCTCCTCAGCCAGATACGGAGCTGTGTGTCAGTGATTTCCAGGCCATTGCGGCACAGCCTGAAGCACCTCTAATGACATTTACGAGTGCAGACTGTCTGCTTTGGTGGATTGTTTTTAAATACATTTTTTCCAATTACTTTCTAAAATGTCAGTTTCTCATGCAAATGAAACACCATGCCGGAAAATCCAAAGGCTGGTTTGTGGGGGTGGAAAGGGAGGGGAGCTGGGAAGCAAATCAGTCCCTGAGCCACTCGCATCACTTATTGTGCAGGGTTGAGAGGGAAGGAGTAATTTAACAAAAGTACAGAGGACTCAAAGTACTTCTTGACATAGCACATACTTCTCAACATAGCACATACATTTAGGCCGTCAATGACAACTGGAAAATACAAAAAGCAGCACTATAATGACACACGCAGCAGGGAGGTTTGTCTGATATGCAATGTGCACGTGTGTGTATGAATAAGTCTATATCGTCTCCTCCTCTCCATGTGACTTTCAAGGAGTCTAGGCAAGATCGTGAAAAAGGATGCTAAATCTGTTTATTATGAAAATGATAATAAAAATGAATTTGTTTTAATCTTGACAGGAGTTTCCTTTTTTTCCTTTAAAGCTACAAAATAGGTCACTCTGTCCTAAGAATCTCTAAATTACAGGAAACACTAGAAGCTAATGTATTTGCAGTTTGCAGTCTTCGTTTTCAAAAAGTTTGCTTTTCCACTGCTTTATACAGAATCCACTCCATGGAAGTAAAAGTGCTTCAAAAAGGCAGCGCCTTTTCAGAGATAATTCATTTTTGAAAGCCCAAAGAGCAGATTTTAATGGCACTTAGGCATATTTTTTGCTTTAATGGGAACCAGAGGCATAAATGTCTTTGCAAATATAGCTGCAGATTTTGACTTTGGAACTGACAACAGTTTTAGTGGACTCACTACAACGATACCAGTTTACGTTTACACTAAGAATCTCACCTCCTTCCTGTAAGTTTAAATCAAAAAATGCAGACTCATTTTATGAACTTTTCTTGCCCTTTTAAATGTTTTGGTTTGTTGCCAGCATGTATGGTACTGCATTGTAATCAGAAAAATCTGCTGAAGCCAGTTTGGTGATGCTCTGTCTTGTCATTGTATGAGACTGATCAAGGCTATCATTGCACGGTATAACTTTCAAAATGGAAATGCGACAGGGATGCTTGAGAGCTCTCATGCTTTTAGTAGCTGGAGAAGAGGCACAGGATTAGACACCTTCCATTGTACATGCATTTTTTTCCTTAGAATGCATAGTTTTACAATTTCATTACTGAAATAGGAACTTACATCCAGAATAATGTCAATATTGCTCACTAGAGCCCGGGGATGACAGCTACTAGTGCTGACACTTCTCATTTTCTACTTTTGGCAGCACTAGGAATTCAGCATGGACAAAGTGTTGATGCATTTTATGCCTCTTTTATATGTTCCAATCTGATGTAGTTGATGTTCATTGTTTGTGTAGCAAAAACAACCACATGTTTTTCAGCTATGCCGTTATCACAGGACTGCTGAGAACATAATGAAACACTGAAGGCACAGATCCAGATAAGGACCTAGAGCATTACCTGTTTCCTTCTATCCCACTTAAAACTTGGTATGTAAAATATTTTGATATCCAGCATACAGCCACACAAAGAAATTAAAGTAGAGCTGACTACGCAAGGTGCCAGCTTTCAGTCAACCCTATGCATAAATCCTTTGAAACAGATCTGGTGCCTGGGTCTGAAAGCCCTGCTTGCTTTTGCACAGAGTAACAGGGAGATTCCTTTGCTGAGTGAAAGGGAAGTCTTAAGTACGTAAGCACTTAAGACCGGCGCATACAAGATGAAAGTTTTATTGCAACCCCTCAGGCGTTAAACTACCTGCTACTTCCCATACTTGGAAAGATCAGCAGTGGCTTAGGTGTCTTCTGAGTCATTGTGCTGAAGGATACTGTTCTCTTCCCTGACTACTCATTTCTTCTTCACATCTTTCACATCTTCCTTTCTCAGATTCTACAACATGCACTTCCACCTTTCTCACCCCTTCTAGCTTCTGTCCACAGTTACTCAAACCACAAATCCTTAGTCTCTTTCTGGTACAGGCACTGCTGTCTTCTCTGTCCATCCAGAAAAATGTAAATGTCTTCACCTCCCTACGGCAAAGGGAAGACATAAAGACTCCAAAAGTGCTGCAGCCATTGAGGAGAAAGAAATGTCCAAGCAGTGAGAAGGAAGACAGGACCCCTGGACTGAGGCCAAGACTATGGTAAGGGTAGAAGGGGAAAAGAGTCTGTGGTAAAACTGAAACCTACTATCGTGAGTTTTCTTTACCATTAACCTGTGATTATCGAGGTGCATCAATGTTTCTCTTTGCTTTTTCAATTTCTGTTCTTTCTTACTCTCTACACAGAACTAACATTCATGTGCTATAGGACTTAATAAATGAAAAATAAAGTCAAATGTAAATAAAGTGATTCCCCCGTACTTGTTATGCACCTGCATTATCTGTAGATTTATTGAATGCATTGTCAACTCCTCATTTGTTACTTACCACCTGAATCTTTCCTAGAAAGTAGGGAAGAAAATGCATACACATATTCTAAATAGACTTTGTAGCTTTAAAATCAGGTGAAGTAGGTTAAAGAGAGACTAAGAATGTATGAAGTCACATTTCAATGTGATCAGAAAGCAGTGCTAAGTTCACGTTCACTTTTGCTTTAAGGCAATATGTTAGCAGCAAGTCTGCCAAAGACCAGTATTTGTTAACTTTTTGCTACTAGCAATACGCTGCTTAAAGGCAGAGGCAGGTATCTCATATATCTTAAAAATGTGAAAATATCTTCCCAAAAGGATGGTTCTCTCTGGAGTTAGATATTTCAGATTAGATAAATCTGAAATCTGCCTACCCTGCCAGATTTGTAGGTGTGTGAGTGCCTGGCACTGCTTTCCAAGACATATTTATGTCCAGCAGGTACCTTATGACCATGTCATAAGCCTAATCCAGCCATCTGGGAAAGAACTTACTACGACTCCTAACTAATATGCTAGGAAGTGTTTAAATCCTATCCATTCTATTGAGCACAGTACATTTGTTGTGGGTGACGTGTCAGCGGCATTTATTTTCTCAGTGCATTGTTACGACACATTTAGGTTGTCACTCAATTTGTCTCCTCTCCAGAACAGCAACAGAAAGTCAATGGATATGTATTTATCACCACTACATTTCCTCTCATCAGCAGCATGATTGATTCCATCTGTATTTTTAATATGACCCAGGGACATAAGTGGTGATTGAGATAGAAAGAGGAAGCACTTTCGTTTTGTGTACATAAAGGAAATGTGTGGCTCCAGATACACAATTACTAACATAAAAGTAAAACATCTTGTATCTGCAGAGCACCTACATGGCTGAAAAAAGTCAACACTTCACCAGATGTTAAAAATCATGTTGCTCAAAGAGGTTTGTCTCTAGTAAACATACTCTGTTTTAAGGACTGCATGTTCCTTTTACACATATTTCTATTCAAAGGTTAGAGTTTACTTGATGTGACCATAATGCCATCATTATAAAGTTTTCAGGAGTACCTCTACAGAGGATACAAGAGATGGATGTCAAATATTTGGGTTTGTCATTGGTACTGGGGATTTTAAAATTTATCCCAGCTGAAGATTCATAGAGACAAGAATTAAGTTATACAGGCTTCTAAATAACTGGCAATGTTTAATCTAGTTAAGTTATATTTAAATAACTTGCTAACTCATCATAAGATTTACTCTAAAAAATTTGGAAATAGGGTCTCAATCCCCATAACACTTTGCATCCAAAGTTTAAGCGTAGAACTCTCTACTCATACCATACAAAACTCTTAGCAAAAGGGCAAGCAAGGTGAAACTAATTAATTTGTATTGAAGATGGAGTGTAGAGAGAAAAAAAAAAAAAACACAACAGAATAAGGAGACAGACTATTCTTTTACTTTCATTTTAATTTGAAAGCTCCACAGCATATGCTTCATGTGATGAAACAAGCATGCAGGATATTTGAAGCATATATTATTTATAATTCAAGCAACCTTTTAGCCTTCCTTAACTTAATTTATTAGTACTTAGAAATGTCTGCACGAGAGACTGAGATTCATCTAGTGTACAGTCATGATTTTTCCTCCAAACTCTCATTTTAACAAGACTCTAAAAAATGTATTTCAGAATTGATAGGGACATACAAAGTCCCCAGGCCCTAATGTCATAAGGTTGACTTTCTTGCTGCAGCTGACTGGAAGCTTCACTCAAATTTCAATAGCAATTTTAAGGCAGATTCTGCTTTTGATTTTTACATCTAAACTCAGCCTTTTGTAAAAGGGAGTCAATAGCTTGCTGAAAGAAACGACAGACAAAACATGAATGTTTACCTTGTTCACTCGTTCTTGCTGCGGTCTCACACGTGCAGACTTCAGGGCATATTCCCCCTTCATGTCAGGCTTTCAGGAGAGACAATTTGGGTGGTTTTTACTTTTCTACTAATTGCCATTGGGAGCACTCTCTGAAGTGAATCCTAAAGCTTTCCAATCAAAGAGATTAACCTGTAGCATTTAAAAGTAATAGGTTAGACAAGTGCCAGCAGCTTGTCACTTCACTTAAACCCTTCTTTCAAGTGTATTAGCGGGGTGTCACCACCTCAAGAAAGAGAATTAAGGCATTTGTTTTTCACGGCTTGAGTCCCACTAGTGTAAGAGAGGTTTGCCTACAAGTACTGCTCACTGAGACCCAGGTGGCAAGCTCAGTCTTCAGACAACTAGTAAATTCTAAAAAATCCCCCCCGCGGGGGAGCGAAGCAGTACGTACCTGTGGTATGGCCGCGGCAGCTCCGAGGTGGGACACAAATACGCCATGTGCCACAGAGCACTGGCCATGAAGCAGTGCTCGTGCTTGAGCAACTCTTCTGTAAACTGTGAGCTCTCACATTCGCGCCTACCTCATCGCAGTTCAGACTCCAAATCTCCCCATTTTAGTTCAGCACAGCTTGTCCTGCTGAGAGACCTCATAAAAGTTATTCAAGATTATACTATCTTGCTTGACCCTAACACGGATTTTCTTTCTTTTCTAAATACAATACTTTCTGTAAACTGTCCAGAAGTCGCTAGTTTTTCCACGTACAAATTATCTACCATTCCTTTCTCCCCCATTACTACTGTAGGTAGATGGCATGGTACAGATACACCCATGGAGCTCTGCAGCTTCTACCGTATAGCTGAATCTGGTTCCAGTCCTCACAATATCGACCTATGCATTAAGACCAAAAAGTCTGCAGTGACAAATGTAGCCACTTGGGTCATATTCTAAACTGGAAATAAGAAATCTCTAAATCTTTTTCTAGCAGAGCAAACTTCATTTTTATTAATAGCTTCCCAACAGTGCCATTTAGCAACTGATTTGCACATACAGAATTTTCCAGAGGTTAAAATATTGTGTTTGGACATTAAAAAAAAAATAATCTTCATATAGTGTAGCAAATTCCTATTTACTTACTAGGTTGTTTTGCTTCATCTGTTAGCAAAAAGATCGTGCCATTTTCCAGGAAAAAAAGACACCTCCTGGCTAGAGGGTATGGAAGGAGAACATTGTATGCTTTGTGCTGGCCATGAGGGCCTGGAACAGCAAACCTAAAGCTGCGGTGCTTCTGGCTCTTGCATGCCATCATTGCAGTCCTTCTCTGGCCAGGTGCCTTTGTCTAGGAAAACATGTCTCAACTGAGCATAAACATGCATCATTTAGTGTTGTGTTAATTTGATAGCATATAGTAGGAAACTTTTTAACTAAGGCAGTGCAGTAGCCCACACAGTTTCCTATTAACCACAGGAATTAGACCCTTTTACTCCAAAAAAAGCATCAGCTTTAAATACGTGCATACTGGACAGCAGATTGCAAAATCCAACAGGATTTGCCTGTAACCATGCGCGTACACAGAATTCCAGAGCTCCATCCATCAGGAGCAACATGGGTTGATGGGAGACAAAAACTGGGTCCTAGGTGTGCCACATTAACAGGGAAGTTTGTAATGAAACCATGGACCTGTTCAAGCTGTGGAACACTACAGAACTGTTTGCACATCCCAGCATTCTCAAAATAAATTCAAAAAAGCATTTTTGACAGAAATAGACACAACTATAAACAAAAAATAAAGAATAGTGCAACTGAGGATAAGAGAAAGTGACTGGGTCTGAGAGAGTAAAATCAAAGCCAAAACATTTCAGGTTTTATTATTCATTGCGATTTTTTGTGTTCACAGATTCTGGTAATGAGAACTCCAGAAACATGAACTGACCTATACAGGATTATAAACCTGTAAAAGACAAAATATTAGCCATAGAAACAGAACTCATGGCATCTGGGTCCCAAAGCCCCCAGTTTTGTATTTAAAAAAAAAAAGCCCTCACTTATGTGCAAAATATGCTGGAAGTTTTTTAACAAAAATTTGAGTTAAAAAAAACCAAAAAGTTTTGTATAAATGTCACTCTTAAACCTGCTTTAGAAAAAGATTGCTGGATGTGGCTCTGGGTGTGCCTACCAGCATATGGAGCATATTCATTTTCCAGCAGAGCTTTTGGCTTAATACAGTGAAGACAGCATTAGTGATTGTTGTCATGACATTTCCCTCTGCAGGATTAAAGTAGTTCCATTCTAACATCCACAGCTATTATTGAAATAACATAATTTGCGAGTTATATGAACTTGCCCCTTGCCTAGGATAATGAGTTGATGAGGTATTTGTATGGAGAACAATGTTTTGTTATTAGCAGTAAAAATATGAAGGTCTTCACAATGGGCTTCTCTGCAACTTGTGCATGACTGTCTGCTTTATTTTCATGTTCGGATGTTGATGAGAAGAAACAGCAGTTGTGCTGTGGCAGCCTAGCACTAAACAAATTTCACACTCATAACAGCTTCTGCACTGCTTGGCCATCAGAGAGTAGTACCAAACCCCAGCAGAGCCGTCTGAAACACTCATCCAGCAACTCTTCTCTACTTGGCAACTGCCTCTGTTCGCAGTGCCTACTGTCTGCACCCCTTGCAGGGTTTCTGTAGGACACCAGCTGATTCCAAGGCAAATTTACTTTCTTAATAAAAATGACATTCACAGCCAGCATAATAGTGAAGGCACTGGATTGCTCTGAAGCAAAATATGCAGCACAAGGGACATGGACCAGAGTAGTTGGTTCAGCAGCTGGGGAGGCTCTGTCTTTCTCTGTTGACTACAGAAGGTGTCTATGATGATCACATTCTTCTATTAGATGCCTCAGATAAATGCCTGAAGCCTTCATAACATCTTTGCCGTAGGTGCCTGTGCCATGTTGTTCTACTCCAGTCATGGATGCTAGTGGCACACCACACTTTGGTCATTTAAGAGCTTAAAAAGCCTCTTAGAGCAAAAGATGAAAAAAAGGCAGTTTTGCATTACACCTGGGAAAGATATTCCAGGAAAACAATTAAATTTTAAATTATTGAATGGTTATTACAAGCCCTTCTGTGGTGACCAAAGGGTGTTTGTTAGTTTGCTCTTCTGAAAAAAAAAACCTGAAGTTAAAGTGAGTAAAAACCTGTATGGAATAGACCACAAAAAGCAGATGTAGTTTGCTGATCCATAGTTTGCCATGCACATCAAATCATGTTTCTGATCATCCTTTTTTTATCAGAAGCTAGGACGTGTAATGTTGTCTGTGTTTACTTGTGTTAATTCTGACTATAGTCTGCCAGATTGTTCTGTTCCCCATATTAAAGATCTAATTAAAAGGCAAAAGATATTCCCAGTGTAAAACTTAGCGGCCAATAAATTCAACTTGACAAAGAAAGGGCATTAAATCTCAGGTATTGCATGTTAATCAACCCTGAAACTTACTTTTGCATGGAAATGCAATATTGCACAAAAATGTTTTGGGGAACATTGATTCAAATAAAAATCAAACATCCTCTGGAGGCATTTCTGACTAATATTTTTCACCCTTAAGGGGAACGCTCATATAAAAAAAGGTTTTCTTCATAAGAGCATTTTTTGAGAAAAAAAAAATGGTAAATGCACACAAGTATGTATTTGCATGATTATTCACTTGTACAGGCGGATCAGCTAACTCAGCAGCTGTGAATTTAAAAGGAAAAACAATGCCATGTGTTTTAGGTGATCAAACGTAAAGTACAATTAGTGATTTAGAAGTACTGAATATTTGCTCTAGTGAGCAGACAATGTGTGCTCGCAGCCCAAAAGGCCAACCATATCCTGGGCTACATCAAAAGAAGCATGGCCAGCAGATCGAGGGAGGGGATTCTGCCTCTCTACTCCACTCTGGTGAGACCCCACCTGAAGTACTGCGTCCAGCTCTAGAGCGCTCAGCACAGAAAAGACATGGACCTGTTGGAGGTCCTCCAGAGGATGGCCACAAAAATGATCAGAGGGCTGGAGCACCTCTCCTATGAGGACAGGCTGAGAGAATTGGGATTGTTCAGCCTGGAGAAGAGAAGGGTCCGCAGAGACCTTATAGCAGCCTTTCAATACTTAAAGGGGGCTTATAAGAAAGATGGGGACAGACTTTTTAGTAGGGCCTGTTGCGATAGGACAAGGGGTAATGGTTTTAAACTAAAAGATGGTAGATTCGGGCTAGACATGAGGAAGAAATTTTTTACAATGAGGGTGGTGAAACACTGGCACAGGTTGCCCAGAGAGATGGTAGATGCCCCATCCCTGGAAACATTCAAGGTCAGGTTGAAAGGGGCTCTGAGCAACCTGACCTAGTTGAAGATGTCCCTGCTCATGGCAGGGGGGGTTGAACTAGATGACCTTTGATGCTCCCTTCCAACCCAAACCTTTCTATGATTCTATGATTTTCTCCTCCTTTTCCTCACCTTCAGTGCATCCTGGGTAGAGCATTTCTTTCCCACAATGCATGCAGAGGCATGTGCCTCTTGTTGTGAACCACCATTTGGTCTGAAGATATCTGCAATGAATTACAGGATTTTATTTTTTTTTTTCTGGGAGCTCTGCTTGGAGGAGAGACTGGGAATTTGAAAAAACCCTTCCATAGGGAAAGGAGATGCCAGTCAAATGCAGCTTGGTGCTTTAAACTGAGTTGATGTGACATGTTTAATTTTGAATTAAAAAAAAAAATATTAAAATCTCCTCATTCACATTAGATCATTTTGATTTAAAATATTCCAAATTTTACAACCTGAACAATCAGAGAATGTAAAAAGACTACAATGCAGCTAGAAAAGACTGGGAGGTATTGTTATTAAATGTTGTAAATATCTCAAGGTTTAAACAACAGGAAGAGAGAACAGCTACTGAGCTAGCAAAAACAAACCAGAATTGAAACTAGAGCAAATAAATACAAACTGCCCAAATAAATGAAAGCCATAAATCAGAGGAAAGTGTGAGATGTTACTTCCAATAACTGCAGCAGATGTAAGAAACCCATCATCTCTTTTAAAGATGGAGTGGTATACATATTTATGAAAAAAGTTTCTTTTTTATCATAGAATCACAGAACAGCTCAAATTGGAAGAGACCTCGAGATACCATCTGGTCCAACATTTTGTTGGAAAGGGAGCCTAGATGACATTATGTAGCACCCTGTCCAATCACACCTTGAAAGCCTCCAGTGATGGGGACTCTACCAAGTCCCTGGGGAGGTTGTTCCTGTGAATGATCTCTCTCATTGTAAAAAACCTCTTTCTTATATCAAGATGAAATGGCACCAAAGAACTTTATGACATGAAAGAACATAAATCAAGATCCCTGTGTATCAACTGCCAAAGCTGGCTCACTGTCTTTCTTTCCTAATGAAAAAAAAATTTGGAGGTGTGAAATCAGTTTCCCAAGAAAACTATATTTCTCTGAAAGCTGAATTTCCTATTGGGAAGCCATTCTGATATACCATCACCCATACACCATACATCTAAGTCTTTGAGGTAGCTTCAAAACAAACAGCACAACGTTGAGCTCTCTGTCTCTAATTCTTTTCAGCAAAATGCATCTAATGAATCTTTCTTTGTACTCCCCTAACCTTTTCACATAACTTGTTAAGGTGGATGAAGATATATTCTAGGTATCTATTACCTCTTGTGTTCAATCTGAGTTAAATGTCAAAATACACCTGAAACCCTGGTCTGTGTTCTTACAGCTGTCTCTTAGTGTGTATTCTTACAGTAACTAGTACAATGAAATTAACTTTGCTGAAATTTCTGGTTTATAATGAATAAATAGTCTGAGGTTCCCAGAAAAATACCTCTTTCATAATTAAAATTAGAATCATCTATACATTAGAAAAATTTCCCGAATAGCTGAAATGAGTGGACAGACCTACACGCTGATCCCTTTAAAAAAAAAGAAAAGGGCGAAAAAAGATTATATTTGCCATTTGACATCACAAAGGTAAGGCTGCTGAATAGAATCCTAGTGTGACCACCTTGTCAGAGGTCCTTTATACTGCAAATCTTGGGCAGGAACTGCGGCTATTATTTGTAAAGAAACAATGCTTATTAACAGTCATTCATGATTAGTTTAGCATCAATTCTTACAGCTGCTTTCTGAATCTTGTACCTTTGCATTCATCTGTTGCAGCTTCTTTGCCTTTAATACTCTGCACAAACTCACAGAACTGAGGAAGACGGAATTCTGGTAATACCTAGTAAACTGTTACTGGTTTTGCTAAGCAAGTCAAGTTGCTTAGTGTTTTCTTCCCTGTAGAGCTAAACGTATGTCTGATGTTTCTCTTAGAACAAGCTGCTCAGATAATGTCACTGCTACTGAAAAATGTCAAGGACATACTTATGTCTAAGTTGAAATTCTCTTCATTAAAATGAATGATTGGCTCGTCTTCCAGCAAACTGCATAATTGGCTGTCTCTGTGTAAAGCCTTCACACTCCTCTTTTAAGAAAGAAGCACGTTTCTCTTAGTGCCCAAAACATAGATCCCAACCACTGTGAAGGTGACTTTAATACTTCAGACAAACTAATATTGGCTAACCCTGACTTTGTGCTGGCAGGTTTCCATCTCCATAATAAAGTTCACTAGTCAAGGACTTGTGAGCATTTCATTTTGAACTGTATGTAGAGGACTGACTTTGCTCCACTTTTAAAAACAGAAAAAAAGAACAACCCTACAGGGTAGGACAATTCAATTATACCTTTAACCTCAGGTGAAGAAAACTTCTGAAGTTTTCTCTCCAGCCCCAGAGAAAAAATGCTGCAAATTTGATTTTGAATCTCCTGACATCAGAACAAGTCAAAGCATTTTTGTTGTCCTGAAGAGGATGCAGCATGAAAGTGATATGAAAAGCAACATGAAATCAGCACATAGCATGTGTGTCCCACACTTAGAGATAACACATGCTTGATTTAAATTGAACCCTGGAGACATGGACAACAACAGTAATTCCTAGATGCCATGCAAGCCAGTCTAGGACACTGATTAGTGTCACCAAGAGGGGACCCTGGTACCCTAGAGTCAGCCCTTACACACTATCTTGCAGCCAAATCTGAGGCTGAACTCTCTTTTCCGTGCCCCATAACGCAGAGGGCCCGGACACAGCCTGTGCAACACAGCAGCAACCAACGTGCTGAAAAATTCACTGTGTGCCCTGAAGGACTGCGTTTACTAAAACTGTGCCACAGCTTGTGGTTTATAGCAATCACATAGAAAGGCCCCAATCTTCTCAGAAAGGCTGAGAGATCCCTTCCAGAGGGTGGTCTAATGCCTCAGAAGTCCACCGCTAGGAGCGGGTGCCCGTCTCTCCCCATGCAGTACACTTCGAAAGCAGTTCAGCAGCAAACTCAAACTTCAGAAATGACAAAGAACAGCATACCCAATTAACGTTCCCATGACTCATTAAGAACTTACTTTAGTTGGGTTTAAAAAGGCTTCTAGAACAAAGGAAATTTTTTTCAGGATGTTCATCTCTAGCTCTTTAAGACACAGCCCTTAATGATGTCAGAAGTGATGCACTGTGCTCTGCCACCGCAGAAAGAGAAGCTTCTTAAGAAGAGCAGATAGCTATTCAGCTCTTAGCTGATCAGCTATTAATTCTAGATGAATAATGTCCAGTGACGTGTGGACTGTCCAAATATTTCATAAACCTTTTGATTATTTGACATTGAGGTGAATTCTGCCAATTTACTAGTGAGCGATTGCGTTTCACAGCTGACGTTTTTTCAGCCCTTGCTCAACTGCTTGTTCACCCGCAGGACACAGAGGTGGACATTTGTGGAGCCTGGGCTTTATTTGCACAGTGTCCAGTAAAACAAAACCTTCCCCTGTGATTGTGAGCAATAAACTCCGACAAAGAAGGAAGGGTAAGTCTCAGGTTGCGTTGCTGAGTAACTATTTAGCTACATAAAAATCACAACGCACCCACACAGAATCCCTTTCAGAGGTGGAGAATCACATAAAACCCCTCCGTTATCCCCTTTAGAAAATGAATTGATTTTCAGGCTTCAGCATTTCAAAAAGCACAAGCATCTTGTGGGAATAGACACTATGATTCCTGACACAACTTGACTTCACTGAGGAGCAATATTGACAGCTTAGAACAAAGGAAAAATGAGAGAATATTTAAATCAGGAAGGGCCCAGTGAGGCATGTAATTGGGAGAAAAGCTCTGGTGAATGTCCACTGCATCAGTGGCAGGAAAGGGCATTGTTTTAATGATTTACATGAATGAGAAAAGACAACTTCATAATTGTCAGAAGTACACTGGGGTAAAAAGCTGAAAAGAAATTGTTAGAAAAGCACAGGAGTCAACTCAGAAATTTAAAATAGCAAACTGAGGAATACCATTTCTACTTCATTTCTTGGAATATATAAAGGAAAGTGGGAAATAATTTATGGGAAAATTTAAGATGTTCACGTTTGTTTTTTAAAAGCAAAGCCTATGCATGCAGTCACAGTTTACAGTAGGATCTGGGAATGCAGAAAGCTCTAACCAGTGCCATAGATTTCCAAATAGTGCCACAGCACATCAGCAGTTTCAGTCAGGGGAACTTGAGCAATTCCTAAAAAATCTAGTACACGATTAGTACCCTGTCTAACCCAGTGGTATCTTCAGAGCATATGGGAGGTGTCCTGCCTGTAAATGCACATTCTCAGCCAAAGGGCCTCTGCACTGAGGTCTCACAGAGACAACTGGCAAGATATTTAGCAAGACCTTCATGTTCCATAAACACACACACAGAGGTGTTTTAAATTCCAACAGCAGTGAGCCTACAGGACTCCACACAGTAACTTTACAATACTTCTTTCAAACCAATTTTGAAAGAACAAGTCACCAGAGCCAAGCTTTTTAAAAGATACATATTTGTTCATAAATGGCACACTTTTAAATGTCTGCTAAAATATAGGTACAAATAATTCTACAAAGTTTTCTGATTTCTGTCCTATATCCAAGATATGACATAAGAAAGAAGTGCTTTTACCTACTGTGGGATTTTGCCTAGATTCCTGAGAATATCAGATTGAGAGAGTATTTATGTTAAAGCCAGGGTACCGTTGCCCCGGGGGCGGGGTGGGGGGGCATTTGTTTTTTTCACTGGCCTGCCTAGTCTCCAAACTGCCCAATTTTTTTCCTTAGTTAAGAACTTCAAAACCTGGCACATGGCTGAAGTAGGCTATTTTGTCTACTAATTTTCAGATGTTACACTCCTGCACAGCAAGAAGATCAGTGACTACTCATCAGAATGAAATCAGGTATGGTATTGTAATCTAACTCACAGACCCCTTCTGTGACCAGGAATTGCTCCTTCCATCTCCAGTCTCAGAGCAGCTTGAATTCGAGATGTCAGCAAAGGCTTAACACATTTCCTAGTACGTTCAGGTTTCCTGTTCATCCTCGGCCCCACAGGCAAGGGAACGTCATTTTATGAGAACACCTGGGTAAGGAGTAGCCACAAAATTTTAAATTCCTTGCAAAAAAGCTTCCTACATCCAGGGCATTCTACCATGGAAGCAATGGCATATTTGGGCTGGTCTAAATGCTTTCTGGACCACCTTACAGTCTCTGGCTTCTTTCCAAAATAGGATGAGGAATAGTACCGTCACTAATCTCAGCAGGTCCATTCGGATAACACAGCCATAGCTACCTAGCAGACCCTGTTCGGCAGAGGTCACTCATTATGGGCTGCAGTTACTTCCTTGTCACTGTGTGTCTTTTAAAATCAGGCCCTCTTCTGTACCAGTATAGCAACCACACAGGAAAAATGCCAGAATGCCAGGATTTTTTAACCTCTTTTTTTGAGTAAGAGAAATGCCAAATACCCTATCATCAACAAAACTATTTTTCAGAGTCTGGCTATAAGGATCTTTCCTACACTTTACAAAAGACAAAATGCCAGCTGCCATGTACCTCTTGGAGGGAGGGTTTCACACTTGCGACATTCTGCTCTGAATCTACTGGCAGAGCTGGGTCGTGGAGGAGGCAAAGGCACTCTGAGCTTTCCACCATAGAGCATAAAAATATTTTCTGTACTCATGAAGGCCTGGTGCAGTTTTTCCTCAAGGTCCTCTGAAAATCTGAGTAGGAAAAGGGGTTGGAAAAAGGGAATTAGCCATTTCTCTGGAACCACCAACTCCTTTTTAGAGGCAAGCGAGCAATGGTGAAGCCAGCAGTTCCCACTAATAATGTTTCAGGAGAGATACAGCCCCAAGTTGCCCTCATTCACAAAGTGCACTTACCATTTGGGCAGCTCTTGGTAAGAGGAGACAAGTTCTGAAACATAAATACCAGGCCAACCAGCCCCACAGACATCTCTTGGGCTGGTCAAACACTGCTGCTCCTGTCCTGGCTGGCCCTGATATCTCCTGGGACCCTGGAAAGGAAAGTGGACAGCTTGAAGGCAGAGCCCTTCATTGATGCAGTGACTGGGAAATACCCATCATTTTGCAAAGGCAATGATGAAGAACCTTGCAGAAACTTTTTCTGTCACCCCAAACCATTCTGCAGACCTAGACATGATGGTGTGAAGCAGATTTCAGCAAACAATTCTGCTTTAGTGTTCCTGTAGTACAGTGCAAAACATTATCTAAGACACTTCTAAACATAGAATTGCAAGAACCGTTACAATTGCAAGGATCGACTTCAAGCCACTGTTACTGTACAAATACCACATATATTAATGGTATTATACACCAGATTGTGTCTGGTGATCCCTTCTAGCACCATGGAAAGCCATAGCAAATACCAGCTGTAAGTTAAAGGACCTGGAAAATATGTGTTAAGTAATTTAAGCAGTTCGGAAATCTTGTCTTCTCTGAAGCTACAAAAGATGTCTGAAACCTTCAGGGTGAGCTATGGAAGTGACACCAAAAGAGGCCACAGAAGTTACAGAACACTGCTGTTGCTATGTATACTAGCAGGACTTCAGTTTGTACCTTGAAGCTGTCTAATTGACTATGCATAATATTCATCTATATGCCAGTTGCTCGCCTGTACTGTCCCTAGTTACAAATAACTCCTCTGACATGCACTAATAACCCACATATTGCTGTTGCAAACAGATACACCCAGATTAGCATGGAACATGAAACACTACTTTTATATTGCACGACCCGCTTTCCCATTTCCTGGTGGGGTCTATTTATGGTTGATAGAAGCACTTTTTAATGGGACCATAAAGAACTGGACATTACACTCTTGTTCTACAGCGTGTGTTCAGGACTTAACAGCAAGAAATTCTGGGGCTTATTGATTTGGAATGATGGGAAGTAAGCTTTCGTGTTTTGCTTGGTTATACGATATTCATAAGCCACCAATACGATGTTGTTGTGAAATTAGGGAAATGCAATTTCGGAATACATCAGATGAAGTATTTCCATGGCATGAGCAACTTCTGGTCAAGAGAGATGAATCTAGAGAAGAACAGCTGCAGAAATGGGTTTGTAGGATAATCAAGAGAGTGTAGAGGCTTTTTAACAGAAGCAAACCAGAAAACATTTGGCTATTGAATTGAAGGAACATCGTATCAAGCACCCATAGGTATAAATTGTTTGTGAATAGGCACAGTCTCAAAAACAGAGATTGATGACTACTGGCTATGAAAGACCCTGTTGGTAGGAGCTGTGAGAACAAAGATAACATTAGATCTAGATATTATCAAACATACATATAAAAATAATACTTTGATCTGTTTAGGAAGTGATTTTATAACTTAGCTACAATAGCAGAGGATTTGATTCATTAATGAAAAAGATCCCTTTCAATCCTAAAGCTATCACATTATGGCAGAGCAGTTGGTTTAGTTATACATCCTGTACTAGATAACAGAATTAAGCACACAGGGACTAACTTCTAAAAACACCTCAGGGGAACTTCTACGTCTATACAGGCATTTTCATGTAAGCCAAAGCTTATAACTTTGTGTACATGCAACATTTGCACATATAGCACAGAGCTGCCAAAGAGGACAAACAAAAAGAAAGTGAGACGCAGACATTGCTGTTGACAGTGTGACCAGTGGTCCTTCTCAGTGCAATTTGCAGTTATAAGCAGACAAACCCTGCAAGAGGAGCACTCCTCCTGAGAAGTGCAAGCCCTTGCCATGGCCATTCTGTGTCTGTCAAAGACAGAATAAAGGACTACATGAACTATTGGTCTAAGCCTGCAGGGGTCTTATGCCCATCAACAAGAATTTTGCAGCCTTTTTACGAAGAACTGCTGTGCAGATTCTACAGTTCCAGTGTTTTGCAATGACATTGCAAAATCAGCAAGAGTTATTGCGCTTGATGAAGTACAGACAACTCTATAAAATCTGCGGTAAAACCAGGCTCCAGGGTTTTTAAATTCAGGATATCATAGTCCTGCAATGTATGAGAGGTGAGATCCTTTATTGTTGCTCCACCTTTCAAGTTCTTCCAAGACTGAAAGATTAAAAAGACAAAAGTAATCCCCCTCCCAAAAGGGCTGTTCACCTATATCAAATCTAAGACTGTTTCCAAGACATCTTTTACAGAGTTAGCTAGAAGCAGAAAAAGAGAGATTTATTTGCCATAAGGGTGGTAGCTGGCTGATTGCCACGCAGTCGACCATGCACCATTCGAGGAATGAGATTCCAAATTCTGAGACTCATCCTCTGTATCCACTTGTCTGAAAACAAGTGAACCTATGCTGCAGTTACGAAAATCCACCAAGAGCAAGGAAAAACAGGCGCTCAAACTGTAACATTCTGTACAAGAAACGCACGCTGAAAAACCTTTTACAACCCATAAGCTCTGCACAACTGCAGGTTCTTGGCTTCTACAAGAAGTTTTCTATCTGGAAACAAATCCACTTCACTGCCTAATAAAACTGAGAAGAAATTGAAAAGCTAAGAGAATACTGAAGCATTTTTCTGAAGTTCTTAGCTAAGAAGCAGCATTCACAGCTGAAAAGTTTTATGAACAAAACTTTTGCCTGGATATAGCATTTCTCATAGCTAATGCATCTGTTCTACTTCATACACTTCTCAGCATGGATGTATGTGGAATAATAAATGTGGTTTACACCTGTTCCTGAGAAACTTGGCTTCTGAGACATGAACAAAATCTGCTTTAAATGAACAAGAGAAAAGCTGAAGAGATGGAAAGAGTTGCTTTACTGTTTCCTTTTCTGCCTCTTTATCATTTGCTTGGAGTAAATTGTATTCATAGAAAATGGAGAACACACACACGGAAGCAAATTTACTTGTGTTGTTTACAACATTTAGATATCCTTATGCTGACTTGTTAGTGTATTATAGCGAGCTTATAAACCCTAAGCAACACAGGAGCCAATATTGAGCTCTGCAGGGACAATGAAATGCTTCCCAGGTATCCTTGAAGATCCAAAAGAGATTGCTCACATTGTGAACAAGTTTGACAGCAGAGATAAAACAGACACGGCTAGTAGCTGGAAACCTGAGGTCTATGCTAATGATATGTCAAAAGTAGTGTAAAGTTTTCCCTGCAGGTGGTCAAGCAGATGAAACATTATAAATTAGCATAAAAGAACTCTGATATGAGTCTTTTCCTCATTCCTGTCCTAACGTCTCATGTGGAATTAATTTTCCGCAAGGAGAACTGTGCAGAAGCAAAGTCAGAATGTCACGCCTTAAAGCCTTTTTGACACCTCGCTGTACATCAGCACTTTATGCAAGAAATATTCCCTATTACAAACCTGACTAGCCTCTTTATGTCACTAATATTCTGATATTCTCGCTGATTCCTTAATTAACTGACTTTTAATCCAGTTTTTAAAGCAAACTAGTCAAGTCTGAAGGAATTAGAAGGGCTTTTTTCTTTTTTTATGTAGACACTTTCTAATCATTATACCTTCTTGCAACCCCTGGCCAAGGATGCATTTCTAGTGTTACTCTCTGTGCATCTCATGGGCTATTTAAAGGTGTTACTTTAGGTCAAGTTGAAAATAAGGCGACTCTTTTAAAAAAAGTTTAAAATGGAGCTGCATGCTCTGATGAAGCATGACAACCTTTTCCTTTCTCCTCAGTTTTACAGCTACTCGGGTGTAGTTATTAATTTATCTCTTTCTCTGGCCTTTAATAAAACTCGGCTCTATTGTGTGCCTGGAAGAATAGTTCTTAGAATAATTTCCAATTGCTTTTCACTCTAAAACATGCTCTGATTAATTACCAGTTGCTTTACATAATTTGCTGGACGGTATTTTTGTTTTACAACAATTAACTTTTCTTTAAACAGATGGATGCTAATATATCACACAGCCTTGAAATCTTCTATTACGGCGGATCTACCTAAATGAAATTCAGCTTCGTTTCAGTAACACTTGCCAGGTGGTGTAATGCTTTGATTATTTTGTACTGGGATTATAAACTTATCTTCTTTACAGGCTTAGAATTGTTCTGTGAAATTTCTACCTAATGTTCAGTTTATGGCTGGGAACACTGAGCTTAGGAACAAGCCTCTTGTGCATTAACATAAAATACGGGAAATTTAGTCTGTTAACATATTTAATTGCTACTTATGTAAAAAACAAGATGGTTGTTTAATTTTTGTTCTTGTAAATACCTATTTGCTAAATTAAATACTTCAGTGTGCTTTTCTAAAGCACACTGGCTAGAGTCACCTCAGACTTCCAAATGAAAACAGAAGTATTATTCTGCATTGTTAGACTGAGCCAATAAATTTAAATTTACATCTGGGCAGTTGCTTTCTAGCTCTTATACGGTTACCACTAAAAAAAGCCACATACTCTGAAGTCTTCACTATTCCAGAAGACGGATACCAGTGATGAGAAATTCTGACACTGTGGCCCTGGGAAATAGCTGGCCAATCCAGCAGAGGAAGTTGTAAGTCTCTCTGCACTGCAGTAGCCAAGAAAGTGTACCTCTGATTTCGACTGACTCCAACCAGCTCTGAGTCATCTGAACCCACAGGTGCCTCAGCACTCTGCACCTGTGAGGACTCACTCATTCAAAAGCAATCTCCAATCTGAGCTTATTCTGTGGATTTGTGTGGTTTCTAGGTCTTCCTACATCTAGGCCTTTCTAGATGTTCCCAGTCCTGGGAACCAGGGGCAGAAATAACCCCAATGTTAGTCAAGGGGAAGAGGGGTGTCCCCTTCATCTTCCTGAGCCTGAAGACAGAAGTTTGTCCCCATGGCAGGAGACATGGTGGAGGAGCTGAAGAAAAACTATGCTGCTGTGCTGCAGCTATAGAGGATGTGAATTGCCACTGATTTGGGGCAAAAATCAAGAAACAAGGACTAATGTCCTTTTTACTTCCACAAAATGCTTTCCCCAAGACATCAGTGCCTGACACAACTCCTGGGTTGAGATTTATTCTGTAGTGAGAGCAAAGTAAGCACTTTGTGGATGGGAGCTGGTATATCCTGCCATTCAGAGTGAGAATCCATGGTGGCACAATGGCTCTTCACAGCACTGCGTCCTCAGTTAGTCCAAAGTCTAGCCAAATCTTTCAAGGTTAACAGCAGATGGGAGCCCCTGTCATGGGCCAATACCTACCGAACTAAGTGCTAAAAAAAGTAAGAACATATATGACCCGTTCCCCGCTGGAAATCAGAGCAATGTCAGTGCAAGGAAAATAACAGAAAGAGTAGAAATGCCCAGCTAAAATCACTTATTCACAGAAGCAATCATTCTCAGCAGCCTCAGAGACTACAGGAGAGAGATACTAGTACATTCAGATCCATCATCTTCCCCATTTTCTGTATTTTCCAGGCTGGAAGCTTTGTGTGCAAATGAGGAGAGCAAGAAGAGCTGTACAGCTGGTGTGCTGCCATGTCCCTGCGGACAGCTGGTATTCTCCTCATCTCCATGTGCAGAACTGGTAGCGCTTGCTGTGACACTTATAGAGCACTGCTATAAAACAGGGTTCCTGTAGGGGAAAGGCAGAACAGACACAATATTGGTTATTACTAAGTATCCATAACTGTACTGGAAAAACGTTTTGTTTTGCTGTTATGGAACTCATTCAGTGTTGGTGGAGACACTGTGGAGATTACACAAAATAATTTCTCTCAGCACTCAGGAAAAAAGGAACTGAATGTTCAGCATCTCATCTTATGAAAAATTCTGAGTCTAAATACCAAAATGCACAAAAGGATAGTGAGAGTTCTTATATGGCCCATAAGGGCCAGCTGAATACCTGAAGGTCAGCTGTACGAGAGGAGTTACCCAAAGCAAAATGGCATCTGTAATTGTCAAAACTGGGGGTGAGTCACTGTGAATTCCCCGGATATTTCTGCATGGCTAAGTCGGTCACAGACACCAGTCTACCCCACACTTCGCTGAGTCAGAGTCATTTATTCTAAAAGTGGAAGCATCAGCGGATGGCATGCTAATAATTTTTATATCCAACTCCAGGCCTTAATGGCTTGTGTCCTTCACTTCTCTGCTCTGTGTTTCTATTCCAGTCCCACATGAACACCAGGATAAGCTGGTATTGAAGCTACAGGCAATTACGTGCTATCCAAACTCCTGAACACTCGCGTAGCAACAAGAACATTAGATACCCAACAAGTGCAAAGTTAGTGCTCTTGTCCTGTCAGTAGTGCTGTGCTGTGTCTCTGGGACGTCCCTGCAATCTCCAGGTAAATGTTTACGCTTGTAGCATCCTTGCTGCTTCTGACTAATCTACTAGTAAAGGAGGCATAATGAAGGTTCATCTGCTCTGATTATAACTACACATGCCATTCTTACGGTATCCAAATCTGTTGCTACACAGCCACTAAAGCGGTGGCCCTTCCAGGCACTCCTGCTCGCAGAAGCCTGATATGACAGGAAAACACCACCAACAGATTTATGATAGAAACCGACAGGCATAGAGGCTATCACTGGTAGCTCTCTTTCCGGCCATGAACACAAGAGCATCCTCACAGAGCACTGGAAAACCAGCTGAGTGTATGGATAAAAACACCCCTGCACTGCAGTGCTCTGCTGAATTGAGCCTTAACAAATGTCCTCAGACTCTCTGTACCCACCTCTCAGTGCATCTGTTTACTTTCAAGGATGCAGATGTAATAAAAGCCAAATCTGTCTTGTTCCACTGTGTCTTAAGTACTTTAGTGCCTTAGTCTTAGTAATGCTAAGAGCTTACTGTTTACAACTCTGTAACCTTTTACCTAAGCCATTGAGGCAGCATTTCCAGGGTCTCTGTGTCAATATTTCCCTCCCCCTTATTATTCCCATCCTGTTGTACTCTTATTGTTTCTCTCACAGCACAGCACTTACAAATCATGATGGTGGTGTTACGGCACGTTCTCATGTTCGAGTACCACAGCATGAGAATCCCCTCTCTCCTGGCTCCCCAATTTGATTCCCTTTTTTAGATTTTTTTTATATATATATTAGAAAAATCCAAAGCACGGTGCACAAGGAAGCAGTTAACAGCCATTTAAATCCTCAGCAAATATTATCCAATAATTTATGTGCACAGAAGCATAACAACCAATCAGTGTGCAACACTGGTACCCAATCAGCATACGCCAATCAGCACTAATAACATTCTAATTGGGAACAACCCAGAGGGAGTTTGTGTTGGTCCTAAAGAAAAATATATATAGCATTAGGGGAACAATGTCAAAAGCTCATCAGAATCACCATCATCATCGCAGCCTGCTGCACTGGATAGAACCCCCAGAGGAGGACACTTGTCTGGGACCCTGTCCCTACTATTCCCACCTGGACACTGGGGACAGTTTTCCCTTTCCTTTTTTTTTATTTTCTATGTTTCTCTTTTTTTGATTTATTTGTCCCCAAGACCAATTTTAACCAGAAGATCTATCAACTGTAGACTGACCTCATTCATAAACCTTTTTGTAAATGAACCTGTCTCAACACCCTTCATGTAACAGTCTCCTGGGCTACTCCCCGGTACCACTGCTACAAGTAGCACAAACGTTCTTGCTCTCCAGCAGCAGTGGTATCTCTGTACACATGCAGGTATGTACAAATTCATAGATATTTATTTATGCTTGCAGGCACATAATGCAAAATGGCAAAAGAAAATCATAACACTCTTTTGGGGCACTCACCTGCTTCAGTGTGTCAGCATTGATGTTTCAAAAAGAAATCCTTCTTTGACCTATTTTGACTTTTGTAGTGTCCTCTTTTATCCCTCAAACTTGTGAAGTGGTTGATACCAGATGGTTATGCAAACCTTCTTTGTTTGCCCTGATACACTTGTGAGAGACCTAAGTCTAAGGCTCGAAGTGTATCTTAAGATACACTTAAGCGACCTAAGTCTAAGGCTCAAAATTGGGCTGAAACCACAACGAGGAGTCTCCTAACATATAGACAGTACCAGGAATAATGAGGTACAATAATATTATAGCAATAATATTTCTGGCAATCATAGGAGCAACCTACTATATGAACCTGGAACAGGCCATTAGAGCATCCTACTTACAAACTTTTTTTCCCCTCAAATGCTTTTTAAAAATAACTTAGATCTAAATGAAATTGGCCTAAAAGTCTGGTAATATCTTGCCACTTCAATGGTTTTGCACTTCTGCTCCCCCAGTGAGAAAGAGCACTTCTTCCTCAGCTGCTCCAGGAAAAGCTAACGCAATGGTCACATAAAGCTGACTAACTATTTGGTTAACTAGGCACAGAGGCACTGACTATCTACAAGGTCTTTCAGAAAAAGACCAACTGAAAAATAGAGCAGAGGGTAGGATTTCCACTTGAAAGTCTTGGTTTAATTTAGTAGAGTCCAAAGTAACCAGTCATATATGAAGCATGTAGGATTCTTTCAGGTTTTCCCTGTGGTTTATCTGGGGAAAAGCAGAGTCCAGGCACTTGCTGCAGGTAAATGAGGTGTGCTTCATTTTAGATGCCTATAAAGGTGAAGCAATTTTAGGTTAGCTTTCTGTAACATCCCTCTCTGTGGGAAAGGCCATATTGTAATGCATCCTTCCCTGCCCCCTGTAGCATTTCATAAATCCTTCTCTGCAGGAAACTGTATGTTTCAGCTGTCGTGTTCCAAAACCTCTCAACTGCTATAAATTTTAACTCACTCATGATATACCCACTCATCACTATTCCTTTCACTAAAGCATGTTTTCTTACTCTCATATCTAAACCCAAGATTTCTAAATGTCATGTTTCAACGAGAGAAGTAACTTTATGATTACAATCCTGTTACGAAAATTATTTTATAGCTTTGTTTCCTAAGGAAGGGGAGGGAAAACCAAGCCAAATAACATGATACAGAAGGCAGTTACACAGAAAAAGCACTCCCCATATGAACCCTGAGGTTCATAGCACCTCCTGTTGTTTACTAATATATTAAGACTTGCTGACAAAAGTATTGCTATACAATAACAAAAATTCAGGTATATGTCTACTATAGATTATATTTAAAAAATATAAATCCATGAATTCAAGTGAGCCAACCTTTAGCAAAATAGCAGAGACACATAAAACTATCTTTTCAGGACCTTGGAGTCTTTGAAACCTATTACCTAAATCGGAGTTCACATTGAAGACCTCATTCTGTTGCAAGGAAATCAAATAAAGACAAAACATAAGCTGCTACATTTCTGTACCTAAGGATCAATTTCCTCCTCTTCTTGGCCTTGAGTATAACCTAGTCCTGTAAGTCCAGATATATTTGAGGAACGTTCCAATTTAAAATTGACTTGGGTCATGGACACACAGAGCAGGAATCGAAGAAATTTCCTTGCTGCCCAAAACAGAGAAGAACAACACACAGGAGATGGTACCGCTCCCTTCAGGCTGTTACCTCTGCCCTAACCTGGCTCATTTTACCTCCATTGCAGTGCTCAGATTTTCTGGGCATGTTGCTTTTTTCCAGGGCTACCTGATCGTTTGCACCTGGCAGGCAGCAGGAGCAGTAACCTCCGTGCTTCAGTCCAGAAGTTCCTTGTCTTATGGCTTCTTCATTCATTTCAGTCACAGCTTTAGTCAAAATGTGTCCACAACAGAAACACAAACCTCCTGCCTGCCAAGAGCAGAGGAAGCTGTACCACAAGACCCCACTGCTGCCTGGCATGCAGTCACTGGAACTGTTGGCAAAAAAGCCTTCTGAAGGCTGCAGTCTCAAAGGACTCTATTGCTTTAGTCTTCTTTGGTTTTCCCCTCCTCAAAAAAAAAAAAACCCAAAAAACCAACAAAAAANTAACTGAGCTGGTGTTTCTGTGAAGGGGACATTGACCGCTGATGGAATAGACACTGCTGAGAGAATAGACACTGTCACCTCACCTCCATTCCTGTCTCATAGTCTGAAATCCTATTCATCAGCTTCTCACCATTTCACCTTCATCCCATAAATCAAATACAGGGACATAAAAAATATTCCTCTCACTAGTAATGCTCTGAATTGGGTTATGATCCTTGCCTATGCAGAGGTGATGGATTATTGCACTTTTGATTAAATGATTGTTTTTGAAAGACAGCAGTATGACACGCTACATTTCCTCTGATGGACTGCATTGAAAGTGCAGGATGTGACCACATGTTTATGTCAGGCTATTCTGAGGGCTCTGAACCTCATTTAAAAGCAAACTGGTGATTAAAAATAATTTTTTTTTTAAAGTACCTACCATCCTGTCAGATATATGAACACATCTTTTGTAACAATGTTCCCCTCATAGACAAATGCATAGGTGGATGGCCGAGAAAATCCTCTGCAAGAACTTGGCTTTCAAAAAAATTTCAAGAAGTCATATCCTTTTGGTTTCCTTTTCTTTTCTTCTTTTTACTTCTTTTTCTTTGCCTTTTCCCAATCTGTACTATTCTCATGTATTTAAAAGAGACACCCTCTACACAAGCACAGTCTGCATAGGATTCCGGAAAGTAGCCCATGGTGCATCGTCACCTACATTTCTAGGTCCTCTAACCTGTCTGTGAGTCTTTCCCAAATTCACCAAACTCAGAGGACAGCTTTACAAAGGAGTGCTATAATTACAATTTACCTCAGAATATCGGTTAATTTTTGTTTCATGTGTGGAGAACAGTTTATTATAAATCTTCATTCTTAGCACATTTCCTTAATTTGCTGAGGCAAACCAGCCAAGTGTAAAATCAAATTATTTAAGGAAGATTATAGGATAATAAGGTAGTCAGCATTAGTATAATAATCATTGTAATGTGCAGAATATTGCAAAATCTGTGTTTTATTGCAGATAATACAGCAATATGCTAGTGAGTAAACTGACTAGAATTTTCTAGTGGCAGAAATATGCTGGTCATACACTTCTCTTTCTTAAGTAAGTTTCCCTTTTAAACCTCATTCAGAGAAGGAAAGTTCCAACAGTTGATTGCATCAAAGGCATCGATTTACAGAACAAAGTTTACGTGACTCTCTTGTGTGATTCATTCTGAACACAGTAAAAATCAACACAAGTCAATGGAAATGATTCCCACTGCATTTTGTATGCTTTACATCATTACCTGTAGATCCCAATAGATAGAGAGTCTAATCTTGGACGATGAAGTGAAAGGCTAAGCTTTAAAACTTTGCTCCACTGAAATATTCAGATTAAGGCCTTTTATAGTATGAAATGATTTTCTGAACCCATCTGCCTGCCACATGCCAGTAACTCACTAAGGAACAGGCAGGGACACTATCATAGAAACAAGATTACCTGTGTAAATCATGGAGATGCATTATGTCTCTCTGTCTTATTTCAAAAAACAGCTTCAAAAGTGTTCATAAGAAAATAATGAATAAAATTAAATGTATAAGAGGGTTTAAAACACAACGGTTACTTAGGTTGACCTTGTAAGGTTGAACGCATATGAAATAATCCTGGATGAGAGTTATAAATTCAATTCTCACATAGATGTCTTTTTTTTTTTAATTGACTGATGTGTCACTTTCAATTTTTCTATTTTAAAAGGAGGCAAAAAAATCACATAGAAAGAAGCAAAAATTATGACTAAGTACATCAAGACAAAATTCCCATTCCAGCAATTTGTTCCCCTGGAGATATCAAGGGATGTGTCTTCTCAGGGCTTGCAAAAGTGCTTCAGGATATACACATTCATATTCACACTGCTCCAGTTAGAAGGTTTTAATATAGAGGAATTTTCAGTTAGATTTGAAAGCCATGTGAAAGTTACTTTATCCTCCTCCTGGAGTCTTCTATGCAGTTATGGCAAAAGGGTCAGTTTTCAGCCACGGATGCCTTTGTTGGTGGAGTTCTCCAGACCAAACCATTCACCTCTGGAACTTCTCTGTTTGTAGTACTGAACAGAAAACTTGTATATACACATAGCATCCTTCTATTTTCACTTAATTGATTCCTCTGTTCACGTAGATATGCCCACACTGATGTGCTCTCTATATTTTTACTACTTATTGCTAGGTCAATTTTCTTAATTTTGAATGCAAAATTGGAACAAATGTTAGGAATTTTTTCACAATGTGCATTAAGGCTCCAGGAAATGTTATTGAATAACTACGTTTTAGTTAATCATGGATTTAACGAGTAATATTCATTAGTGTTTCTGATACTCTTCAAACATATTTAAATTAGGAAGCCTCCTCTCCACAGCACAACGCTGAATTTCACTGGGTTTATTCTGCGCTATAATATAGTCAGAAACTGCATCATCATTATCAGACAGATCTCACAGACTTCACAGGGACTTAGGCACAGAATTAAAGCTTTCCTAAGAGGGACAGGATTACTTGTGCTAAAATACTTTGCTCTTTTTTTGCTCACGGCTTAATTTCCTGATCCTACAGATGAAAAGATCTGTATGTCACTGTCTAATCCTAATGGGTTGACCTACAGAGTTTTCTCCCTTTGGAAAATTGTCAGAACCTGAGAAATGTTTGACCTAATAAGATTTTTAAAAATCAGAGAGTATGTGAGCTGATCCTCTTTATCGTTATCCCTTATTGCAAATACTTTATGAGTATACATATATACTTACATACACACATATACATGTTTTATTTATACATTTATTTTATATATGTATTTTACATATATGTATATATATTTCCATATATATGTGTATATATCCATGTTCTACACCTTTCTTAAATTTGGGACATCTGCATATCTGGAATTTTCTTTTACATACTTCACATGCCTTAACTACTGGGCAATTTCCCTCTTTTTCATCCCAATACTGCAAGAAAAATCTATGCTGAAATATCTAGAACAGTGCCTTCATTACTGCGTTCCTCTCCTCCTCTCCCCTGCCTGAGCTGTGTGTGAAACACACAGGGATGCCATGCTTTATATTTCCTTATCTTCTGTAGAAAAATACAACAAAAACCCAGGGTGGCTGCAGTGTAGCAACAACATAGAAACTACTTAAGCCTCTCAGAAGCATCATACCTGCCACATAGCCCAAAACAATTAGGAGATGAGAGATGGGAAGAGCCAACCCTGATTTTTAATAACATGCTGTGATTCATTGGGCTACAGAAGATGTGAAGTACATTGCCCAGACAGTCAATAAGTAGAGCTAGACAAAGTACAGCACAAAGCTAATTTCTAAATAGAATTTTAAGCAATCATAGTTTATCATTTTGCCAGGCACAGACTTTAATGTCTTTGGGGCCTGTCTGGAACAACTCGAGGGATCAATCAACAGCTATCCATTAAAAATTATTTGCCTTTTATTTATAAATAAAATTTACATAGATGATTCACAAGTCACAGAAAACCAGTCAATATCAGAAATTAGGTCCTGTCCTTGCCTTGTGCCAGATCTTCCCAAATAACAGACTTGCTCTTTCCTGTCCTCATCTGCTTCCTGGTTGTTTGTATTTTTTTAAGGCTATATTCTTAGTGTTTGACCTCCAAACAAACATAAACTAAGCTGATCAGGAAACCTTAGGGACAGGAAACTTGAATCTATCAAAGTATGAGCCAGTTCCATCTCTAAATTAACAAATAGGTTGCCTTTGGTTTCATAACATGTTCAATTAGTCCCAGAAGTGGCTATTACCATCCTGGCACTTCCCCTGCGTGCTCACAGTTGCACAGCAGTTAAACCCTGCTTTTCCTCACCAGTTGTCCATGCACACTCCAAATTTGGGTACTTATTACTGAAATAATTCAGTGATTCATTTTCAAAGTCAGCAGCAAACGTGAAACCAAAAAGAAATTAAATTACACATATTTCTATTGACTGTAACATAGAGAGGAAATGCCTAACTGAAAATTCTTCCTGGAGGCAAAAAAAATCTCCAGTAGTACACATGAAAACACTCCTTCCATAATAAACAGTTCAACAAAACTTTACTGGGTTCCCAACTACATAATTCATTGAACTGGAAAAATAAAAGATCGTGAATGTTACCCAGAAGTGTACTTCAGATGTACACAGATGTTTCCGCTAAAATTCCTTCTTAGTCCAATGACAGGAATTATACTGGTACAGAGAAATCAAAGTGATGCATGTAGGTCTCTGAAACTCTCCTGAAACAAGAAACAGCATCACCCCAATGAGACCGTTGCAATAGTACCTATATTGGGAAATAACAGCATACTACACCAACTAAAATTAGGTCCTTTGGTTCTTTTCATGCAACTTAAACTCTCAGATGATTTTGTATTTGATTTTTAATGAAATTGTAGTGCTTGGAAATAAAAAAAATTACTTGAAATCACTGATGTCATCACAAGGGGATGGAGATTTTTGGATCACGTCTCTTGCATAAAATCAAATATTCTTCTGTGCAAAAAATAGTTATTCCCCTTGAAAGAAAGGTAGGCAAACTGCTGTGATCAAAGTTTCACCTTATACTACATAACTGGTCCTTGTACACTGCAGATTAAAGCACCAAACTATTGACATTGAACTTTAGATCAAAGCATGGACACTGTCGTGGAGAACTGTTCCCTCAGGGATTATGTTTCTCAAAAGATATCATAGAGCTTCAGAAAGCCTTGCAGAACATATGATGACAGATTTATTTTACAGTGGGCCAGGAACAGTTTATCCATAACAATGCAAACAAACAAACAAAAAAAGACTACAAAGAGAAAAGAAAAGGAAAGAAGGGAAGGGAAGGGAAGGGAAGGGAAGGGAAGGGAAGGGAAGGGAAGAGAAGAGAAGAGAAGAGAAGAGAAGAGAAGAGAAGAGAAGAGAAGAGAAGAGAAGAGAAGAGAAGAGAAGAGAAGAGAAGAGAAGAGAAGAGAAGAGAAGAGAAGAGAAGAGAAGAGAAGAGAAGAGAAGAGAAGAGAAGAGAGAAAAAACCCCCACTTCTTTCATCCTCCACATAATCAATTAAAAAACATTTGTTAGCATCACAGCATGTAGCCATGTCCCAGCCTGCAAAAAAGCCAGAGTCCCTTAGTCTTGTTAGGAAACCAGGACACATTCAAACAGGTCCAGCGAAGTCTGCCAAAATGTGCAGCCTACAGCAACGCATAAAGGGCCAGTGCAGAGGTGTGTCAGAGAGATGGTTTTCCATTTCTCACAGATAGGTTAGTCTGCAGCCAGGCTGAGGAATAAGGGGTACCATTTCATGAAACACTGAAGGGCTAAGAGGAAATAAAAGTATTCTAAAACTGTAATAGATTAACAGCAATAGAGGAAAACCAGTTCACTGTACCCAAGCACATTGACAATGATATTGATAATTTGCTAAGTGTCCACTTCAGATTTCAGCATTGCATTTTATGTCATTACTGCTCCCCAAACTACATCATTTAAGCATTTGAACAGAAATATTGCAGAAAACATAAATATTTATTTTAGCTTTCCATTTGCCTACACAGCTCATAGAGATTTCTCCCAAATTGTCTCCAAAATTAGTCAGTATTTCAGAATTTGACCCTGTCAGGTAACACAACCAAACACTATTGTCAACTAATATTTCGAAACCCCAAGACACTGCATACTTCGAATTGGCACTCTTTCTTCTAATGTCATGAGATAGCACTACTACGTCCTGTGCTTTTTCAGTACAGGGACGGTGCACCTTGCGACTCTTTGCAACCATAAAAGATTTTAGCACAATTTTTGCAAGAGTAGATATGGTATACACCAGTTGTCCTCTCTGCAAATTATTTCTCTTTAGCATTTTTAGAGGTCTTAGCCCTTGCTCTAAAATGCTCTTTAACCCAACAGTTGTACCCCTCAGAAGAAGAAGAAACGTCAGGTCATGGATAGCAGTGACTTTGTCTAACGTTCCACCTTCCTTCTACATGGAGGATGCAGCACAAAGACAAAATGTTTTTACTGTAACCAAGATGGTCTCACTCGAGACCCACAGATAAACTGAATTCTTCAACAAGTCATTAGCAGAAAGCTATATACAGCTTAGGGAGAGTAGCTACAAGCGTGTTTTGGAGAGGAGAGTAAAGAAATTATTATCAGCAGGCTGATGAGGCATTTGGTATTGCTTTGCTTCTCATGGCAAGGCCCAGCACAGCCCAATTCTAAGGGCATCTGGGCCTACCTATGTTCTAAGTAGGTGACATGTGGTGTGCGTATGCTACATCTACAGCTTTCCAGTACCAGTTGTATGCTATGCTCCTACTTTCTTTCCAGTGTCACAGTAACCTGACAGAAAGCTCAGCAAGCTGACCTGATTTTTCAATGTGTGAAAGACCTACCAGAAGTACTCCTGACTGTCAGGTCACCAGTTAATTTATTGCCCATTCCATTGTGGAAAGAGCTTGGTAATACTTTTTGTTCACTGTTTCTATCTTATTTTCTTCCTGTAAGCAACCGATGAAAAGGGAAAGAAAGGATTTATATTCTAGACTGACCAGGTAGAATGGGAGATGGACAGGTTTCAGTTATTTAAAAATATAATATTTTGCAAGTTCATTTAAAAATTGATGCCATTTTCTAAAGATATAAGTGTCTTGAAGGGTTAACACTATCCCCCCAAAAAAGGAATCAGTAGTGCAAGGATGTGCTTGGAGTGATCTGAAATTAAATTCGTTTCTTAAAAAAAAAAAAAAATCCATTTTGGATCAAGCCAAATACATTTTTTCCTCTTTTTTTTTCTTTTTGTGACCATTATGTCAAAACAGTTATTGTTCCCCCAACTCTAGCCATCCTTCTTCTAAAAATAGCCTTCTTGAAGAACAGCAAACAAAATAACATTTCTGATATTTTGGAAAATGATCCCCAAAATAAAAAAATTAAAAAAAAAGAATCAAAGTGATTCTCTAAAACCCTCTACAAAAGAAACCCCAGTCAAATGAATCCTTATTTATGAGTATTTAGGAGCCCTCAGTGACCTTCACAGTACCCTAGTACCTCATTCCAGAGATGTTCCCATTTGAAACCCTGATCTGGTTTGGCCACTTTGATGAAGTTGGATGATTCAGCATTAAATTCGGATTACTACTTTTGTTAGTAACTTGGAAGACGTAACAAACTGCTTGTGAATTTAATCCACGGACCTCAAACGTACTTCATATATTGGGAAGTAGAATTGAATGATACAAACCCATCCTTTCAAGTCTTGAACACCAGCACTGATACCCTCTTGCTTCTCTGCAGCCCCCAACTTTTCCTTCGTCTGTGATGTGGTGTGCAGAGCACCAAAGCCCATTCCCAGCATGTGGCCCAACATGTATCCCATATATCAGCACTGCAGTGACATGACAGACTCATTCAGACTGTCTGTGAGAGGTTATTACAGAGAAAAAAAATGGTGAATAATTCACAAAATACAGGACGGGGTGCAATGATGTGAATCTGAAATGAGTCAGAAATAACTACTTTGGAAATGTCAGTGCAGGAAGGGGCAACTGCAGTACGTAAACTACAAGAATGGGAGGTGAGAGTTTCAAGTTCACTTTTCAGCTCAGCCACAGATGTCCTGAATAGCTTTGGACACCTCAACCAGACCAACATTTTTGAATTCCTTTGGACACCTCAACTGGACCAACATTTTTTAATTCAGATGCCCATATTTGTTCATTAAATTTCACAGTTTCACCAGAGTTAATACTTCTGCATGACTAACAGTCACTGCATTTGACACCTCAAATACACATTTAAAAGTCTAAAGTTTAAGCACTTCCACTTGAAAAGTAACTTTTTAATCTTAAAGTCTCAGCTTTCACACTGAACATCATGTAGTAGATGCTAAAAGATCTGTTGTGTCGGCAGAGAAACTGATGGATTAGTGATGATAATGATAGTAATGATGACAAAAAGATGAAAACCCTGAATGGAATAATGTACCAAAACATCAGTGTTATGGTAAGCTTCACACTGAGGCCCTGAGGAAAGATCATTCCATTTGACACAGCATTAATGCGGCCATTAGAGTGTAATTTAAATTATTTGCAATACTGTATCTTCTGCTAAGTGTATTTCAAAGTGGAAAAAATACACCGATAGATATGGTATTTTTTTGATTAACAACTTCCATCTAGCCTTATTTAGAATGAATAAATAAAAGATGTGGTCAGTAGGACCCAGGCTACGTACTGATGCCCTCACACCTCACCCCAATCCTAGCATACCAGCGCATGCCCAATAGAAGATGACATAGTTGAGGTAACACATAAACAATCTCATTTTCTCACATCACCGTTGTCTATGACACACTCTGTGGTCTCACCTAGGTTGGTCAGGAGGTCCCTTAGCCATGTCCAGTGTGTAACCAGCAAAGATTGTCCCAGCTTCATGGCTGTTGTGATGGTGGACCTTTAGAGCATTGTAAAAGAGAAGCATAAGCTCAGCAACGGCTTTGCAAATAAACTTCAGACTAATTCCTCATGCCATTCTTTAACCTGAAGAGCTATTTCAGGTTTTTGTCTGTCATCTCAACTTACTGAAGATGCCTGAAGTTTTAACAACCTTGCTGGCTATAGTGAAGGTCACAAACTAAAAGGTACTTTTCAGCAGGAGCAAATGGAGAGAAGATGTAAAATAATGTAATGCTACAACTGAATATTGTTTATTTCTTTAATGCCTGGTTACGCTTTTGGAAACAAAAAGCGTATGTAAAAAGTAAGACTTCTACTCTACAGACAGACTCATATGTATCAGTTTCTCCTATTTCAATGTTATTTGCTATAATTAGATTTATTATGCCTGTTTCTCCCTGCTGCCTACTTGCCTGCTTACACAAGGCTGGACACTGTACCGACAGAGTTACAGGCAGCCGCATCCCTGGTCGAAACAGGTGAGAGAGAGGGAGCGCGGGCAGGGGTGGAGCGCAGTATGATGAAAACAAACGTCATGCTTGATGAAATCAGTGTATTAGCTAAGGCAGTGGGAGCTAAATAGGAGCAAATAAAGGGATAGCCCAGGTACGCTCCAAAGCTTGAGAGGAAGAGACTGCAGAGGAAAAAAGGGCTGGAATAAACTGCCAGTCCACAAAAAGCAGGGAAAGTCCAGCCCAAATGGTTGTTTTTTCATTATCCTTTCATAGGTGGGTTCACTGCAGATGCTTCTGCTCACTAAAGTCCCTAGCAGTCC
The DNA here is from genome assembly GCA_008711295.1 of Anarhynchus alexandrinus. Classification (NCBI taxonomy): domain Eukaryota; kingdom Metazoa; phylum Chordata; class Aves; order Charadriiformes; family Charadriidae; genus Anarhynchus; species Anarhynchus alexandrinus. The sequence goes on from VUYV01000001.1 coordinate 4,043,792, forward strand.
TCTGTCTGCAGACTTTTTTTCCCACAAAGTTCATTTTGGGAGACTTCGAGGGATTACAAATGCCAAATCATGATTCATAATAAATAAAGTATTTTACTAACTAGACTAAGAGCACAACTCCTCACACATTTTCTGGGTTTTGACTCAAAATTTCATAGTATCCTCCATGCCCTAACTCAGACACACTGCACTGGTAACAAGAATACAGATATGAAGAATTGTAATTCAAGTAGTTATCAGACAGATTTGAAACACAGACTAGATAACGAAGAAGATTGCTCGAAGAAAGGTTTAGAAATAACACTTTGTATTCATAGTAAGGGAGCTGGGTACTTGGCTCCTTCTGCCAGGATTTCTCACACAGGTGGTATTGGAAATCATGCAGATGTTCCATTCTGGCAATTTTCATTTGTAAAATGACACTGTAATAGGTGTGCTGCCATCTATGATTTAGAGAAACTCCAGAGACGCCCCCAGATTATGGTGGAGACTGAACCAGCCTCTTGCAGTGTCAGCAGTCATGAAGAGACATGGGGAACTAAGCTGTTCTTGCACGTCCAGCCTCTCCTTTGGTTTTCCAGGCAGAATAGCAGTTAAGCAGAGCTGACCTAACCAGCTTGTTCAGAAGACACTAATGAAAGCATACTTCAGAAATCAAAATACCATGAAGAGAAATCCTGTGGAGAAGTTTCTATGATCTTCAAGCAATTACCCTCAAATACTGCTATCTGCAGAAAATAAATTACTTGATTAGCTTCTGTTTTGAAAAGGCAGCTACTGGGTCATGTTGTCACTGTAGCAGATAACAGAGATGCTGTGCCTGCAGGCAGCAACATTTGGGCACAATGCAGAACAGGAGATAGCAAAGTTACCTTTTATAAATGCACCAGTTTTTGAACAAGAGCCTGGAGGTTTAGGCAAAATTCTGCTTCTACTGCAAAGAAGGTACTAATGGATTTTAAAACCCTGAGAATGCTGACATGAATAGAACAGCACAGATGTGCACCACCGAAATCCCACTGCTTGCTTTCTTAGAGTCCTTGAGTTATAAAGAACGTAAGACAGAATTTGTCTTTACTCTGCGTTTTCTGCAGTACACTGCTAATGCACACTCCAACTACTCAGCTTCTTTCTTTCACCTGTATTGACTGCCATAACAATACACACATGCTTTGAAAACTTTTATTCGTCTCTTAAAGAGAGATTTAAAGAATCTGTCAATTTATGCTCGGCCTTCCAAACACTTCTTCAGCCTGCACCTACTTGAAGTCTCCTTTCTGACCCTTTTCCAGCTTCTCCACTGTGAACTCTAATTTCTTTTTAAGATCGCTACATCTCCCATGTTTATTTCTCAGACAGGCATATTGCCAAATGCTCCTATGTACCTACCACTTCCTTTTGCTCCCATTACTGCTTTGAAAACACTGCAGTTCTGGTGGGGCATGCAGATGATATCTTGGCCATTCTCTAGACCAGGATTCTGTTGTCCCCATTCCCAGAATAATTTAGACATCCCACACACTGACTTAACACTTCTTCATAGATAACAGTTTCCTCTTTCCTCACCTCACTCAGGAGTCCAGTAGTTGAAATGCGTGCCACATTCATTTCTTCTAGCCAAATTCTTACGAATTCTTTCCAAGTTTTGGAAAACACTGACCGAGATATAAGCACAGTCTTATCAGAGGAGAATTTGGGTCTCTGCCAATGCCCTTTATTAGAAAACCTGTTTTCTTTTATCGTTTATATACTAACAACTCACTGCATGTCACTAAATATGCATAAATTTATGGATGAGTGTTAGAAAAGACCCAATAATATTATATCAGGTAGGTCTCTTCCTTTGTCAGTGCAGGATATCTCCCTGTACTTCAGTCTCAAAGCACTCACCCACCATAAAGTTTTTAGTTCAGAAAGTAGGAATTCCATCCATTACTTCTTAAGGGTGTCTCATCTTCAAGCAGCCATTACAGATACAATATTATTCATTAACACTTTGCCCAAGTTTCTTTTAAGGATTGTTGTTGTGGTGTTTTTGTGGTTATTTTTAATGGTTATGTTCTCCTCCATTAACTTAGACAATGAATTTATGTTTATGTGCACCAACTTGGTTGTCATCACACAGAGAGATAGTCACAAATCCTAGGGAAGATAGACATCTCCTCTGGTGAATGAAGACAAACTTCCCCAGGCAAGTAGTCAGAGCATGAGTCTAATCTGGGGCTCTGCAAAAGCTCATCTCCTCCATTTGATGATAGTAAGGTCCTTAGGCTTCCTAAGTTAAACACATTCCATGACTATAGTCCATATTTCCTAGAGACCTTCATAGTCAGCTTATGTACAATTGCATTTTTAAAGAATAATTTTCTTTATAAATCATTTCTGCCTGACCTTTGATCTTTTCCTGTTACTGTTCCACAGGTTTCAACTGTGTCTAAAACCTACTTATTGCCAAGCAACACAGGTAATACTGGTGATTCAGTATTTACATCTCAGATTTGCCACTGCTTTTCCCTTTTACTCATATTCACCATTAAATGATCAGGCATTATGAATTCTAGTTTTACTTTTAGCATAACTGCCTTCCAAGGTGCTGCTATTTCAATGTGCATCCTGATATTTTTCAGTGGGTACATTTTCCAAGAAGTACGTACCTCCACTTTGCCATTTCTATTTCTGTACAAGACTTTACATAATTTCTTTAACTTGCTAGGTGTTTTTTTTACATTAGGCCTATCTGTGATTTAACCCTTAAAAGAAAAGACCAATGAGCATATCTAAAAATGACTCTGTAGAAACATGCCAACTTAGTTCCTAGATCCCCAGTCTATCTTTGAATTGCCCAGGACGTTTACAAGGCACAACACAGCCACAGTGAAAGAATAAATCTCGCTAAGGTGGAGGCCTTAAGACTGATCCAAGAGACAAGGAAGGTGGCACTTGGTACTCAATGGGAAACTTGGGTCAAATTAGGAAGCTGAGAGCTGTACTGTGCAAAGGTGACTAATGAACACAATCATAGAATGGTTTAGGTTGGAAGGGACCTTAAAGATAACCTAGTTCCACCACCCCTGCCATGGGCAGGGACACTAGACTGAGTTGCTCAAAGCCCCATCCAACCTGGCCTTGAACACTTCCAGGGATGGGGCATCCACAACTTCCCTGGGCAATGTGTGCCAGTGTCACCACCCTCAGAGTAAAGAATTCCTTCCTAATACCTAATCAAAACCTACCCTCTTTCAGTTTAAAACCATTACCCCTCGTCCTATCACTACACTCCCTGATAAAGAGGCCCCCCTCCACCTTTCCTATAGGCCCCCTTTAGGTACTGGAAGGCTGCCATAAGGTCTCCCCATAGCCTTCTCTTCTCCAGGCTGAACCACCCCAACTCTCTCAGCCTGTCTTCATAAGAGAGGTGCTCCAGCCCTCTGATCATCTTCATGGCCCTCCTCTGGACTCGCTCCAACATGCCCATGTCCTTCTTATGTTTGGGGCTCCAGAGCTGTCTCGAGCTCCAATGTAAAGCTTACGGAGAAACTTGTGAGCTGTTCATTAAAAAAGCTCCAGATGAAGAATGGGGTATCAGTAAGCATGCAGCTGCAATGAGGATAATGTGTTATCACTTCTTGACCGGAGTGTTTCGGGAGAGATCAGCAAGTCGATGTGAGAGCAATTCACTTGCTGTTCACATGCTAAGTTTATCTGGTAGCTTATCTCCCAGTCAAGTATTAGTTTTTCACTGCTCTGAGCTGGATTTGTTTACTGAGTTTCAAAATACATGCTTATTTGTTTTCCCTCAATTTCTGCCTTTTTTCCCAGCCAAAACCCTCTTTGATCTAGCTACACCTATTGAAGGCCCAATTGCTTTGCTACTCCACTATGTCAAACTTCTGTTCCATTAAAAGATGTTTGTGTGTTATGTTTTACTAAAAACACTTCTAAGGAGTAACTGTCAAAATAATTTGATCAGTTTAAATAATTAAGAACATGAGTAAAGGCAATTCTGCTGTATTACTCCTCACTCTGTTATGGGTAGATGATGACCAAGAAAAAGTGGTCACTCAAAGCACAGTTCAGGTCCCTGTTTTAGAAATGCAAATAAAATGTAAAAAAATTGTTAATTTGTATAGTACTGAGCCAGCCTAGCAACTCCATAGCAAACCTTTTCCTAGGTCCTGTGCAGGGAAAAAGGATCTGTTTAGCATGACTCTGTACAAAGGATTAAATCAGCCATTAGCCGGCTGCCACATGCTGGAGTCGAAAATCTGCCTGAGGTACGTTCCACACTTTCCAAAAGCAGCAGCTTTAGATGTGCAGTTACAACCGCCCATGACTGCTTATAGTTTTTTATTGAACGTGTATAGCCTATGTTATAAAGGAGGTTAAACTAACTGACAGCATGGCCAGTTTGGGTGTTATAATTGAAAAATCTATGTTAACAAACTAGCTTAGAAAAGACAGTTACTGGCCTCTCAAGAAGGATAACTGATTACATAAAATCAAGTAAAAGACAGGCTGCCTTGTAGCGGGAGTTGTTTTAGTTATATTGATGGCAAATAGCCAATAATCAGAAGACACAGATATACAGAAAAAAATATTCATTCAATATCAAGTCAATCTGTTGCACTTAACTCTGAGGAACGTAAAAGGTTTTCCTGGAGAATTAAAAAATTTAAACTACCATCGTTCTTGTATTCTACATGACTATCTGAAGTATATTCATGGAATAGTAAGGAAGGCTTTACAATTCTTGATTAAGTCCTGTTTGTGTACTGTTAGTTACTCCACGCTTCTTGAGAAAGTCAAGTCAAAGGATGATTACATTAACTTTTACTTATATATTAACTTGTTATTTATATTACCTCAATATCCTGTTTGGATTCTGTACAAAGCCAGGAAAAACTGTAACAGTTTTAAATCTCAAGTGTAAAAATGGTTATAAAGTTGGCCATCTCCGTCTGCCTGTCTTAATCTCCCAGTTGAGTCAGAGACAGATATACATCATTAGTTTCCCTTTATAGCTCGTAATCATTCAGGATTGGGCAAATATAACCATTTCCAAATGATTTCTTCATGATAACAATTGTTCAATAAGGCCTGATCCTGTGAGGACACCTAGTGAGCAATTCCATATAGAAACAACATAGTAACTATTCCTACAGCATTCACTATGAGCAAACATTTTCATCAAATCTTTTACCGCAGACAGATATTATTATTCCTGTTTGCCTTACAGCAGCTTCTAAAGCCAGGCGGTAGTTGCAACAGGCTCCCTCTATGCTTTTCTATAAGCACACAGAAAAGAGAAATCTATGTCCCAAAAGCTCACACTCTAAGGGAAAATTAGCTCACACATTTTTGCAAGCACTCACAGAGTCTCCGGTAACATAACTTTTACAGCCTCTTTGAAATATTTATCCTGATATTATTCCTGTGACTACGATGGGGCCGTGACTGTAGGCTTTCGCTGGAGCAGGAGCCTTGTGGAGGGGCTCTGTGCAGAGCCAGGCGTTCGGCAATGGCTCTCCTTCCCCGAGGCAGCGACTCCGCGCTCTGCTCCACCAGATGCAGCGAGACGGCTTCCAGCCAGGTGCATCTGGCACGGGCAGCACTGCACGGAGACACTCTGGACCAGCAGGGAAAGCGCCTGAGATGTAGGGGACGGGATAAGGAGCACATCACACGTATTTCATACAGGCGGCACAAGACTTGACAAGTCTGTATTTACAGAGGGAAGGAAAACAACACTGAGACCCAGAGCTTAATCCAGCAACCCTCTGGATTCAGTTAAGCACAAGGCACGGTATAAAGGCAGGCTTTCTCTCTCTTGTTGTCTCTTTTTTTTTTTTCCAGGCAGAGTGATTCTCCAGGTCCCTGCCATACTTTAATCTGCACATAGTATTTGAATGTGATTGCGATCACTGCTTTGTTTATCAGACTAAAAAAGAGGGGCAGAAAAGAACTGAAAAAGAACAAAGTCTGCCGAGTTTTGATAAATCGTCCTGATGTTTGACCCTCTCTAGCTATAATATACGCAAGCTTTGTATCAGCAACTATGATCAACAAATGATCAGCTATAGAGTACCTTAGCTACAAAATATGCCATAAAATCTTAATGGAATTTTAAAGGAGGGAAACAACATTTCAAAGAAAGTCTGTTACATTGTGGCTACTTGTAACGTCTTAAAACTTGGAAGATTTGGAATAATACTGCATTCAGCCTCCAAAGACAAAATTTCATTTTGTCCAGTACATAAATAACATGTTTATTTAATTGTGTATACTACTGCACTTCCGTAAGGTTCTTTTTGTTCTCTGCAAAGGCAGGAACTCTCTCATTGAAAGACTGCAAAGACTGAGACTCTTCTAAATTAGTAATGCCCCAAACACTGTTTATGGCAGAAGTATTAACTGATAATGCCTCCAATTTCCACCTAATTAGTGCACTAGCCAATTTCTCCAGATCCTCGCTAATATTTAAGAAGTTGAGAGGTAACGCAACAAGCTTAATGAAAAATAGAAATTAGCTACAGAATGAATTTTTGCTACATCTCATGGCATGAGCATAGGGAATCCAAAATACCTGAAAATCCTCTGTAAGGAAGAGTACAAATAGGTAAATGCTTTGGCAAATTCATTAATTCTGACCTGTGCTAAGGTTTTGTGTGCCTGCCCTTTTTGAGTCATCCAGACACATTTACACTTCCAAGAAACTTCCAGTCTAGAACTGGTAGCTCTGCCACTACTCCGAAAATCACCCCCTTATGTTAGTGGAACTAGCAGAGAACAAAGGAATTAGTTTTGTGTGTTTGAAAAAGCTAATTAGGTACTGTTGGAGAAATAGCTTTCTTAATCCTTCGTGAAAGCCATTCACAGAATAAACAGTAACACATGTATGTGCAAATAAGCAGGATTTAAGGATGGGTATGGAAATTCTGAAAACATACTTTTTTTTTTTCCTAGCACATAAACGTTGAATATTAAATAGTACTTAGTGAAATGATTGTCTGAAAATATTTTTACAAACTACAGAAAAAGACACTTGATGCTGATTTAATTTATGTAATTATGTTAAACATCTGAAGGACAATTGCCATTTAATGTTATTTGATGAGTTATTTTGTAAAGAGCAACCTAAAATAAGCTTATTATCTGGTATTGTTTCTGCTCTGAGACTTTTTAAAGTTATCCACAGACATTCACAGTTACTTGAAAAAATTAACACTAGCGAAATGAAAATATTTATAAAAATTGCTGCAGAAGTACTTTTGGCATGAATCTTCATGCCAGTAGACATGAAGAGTCAGACCACCCAGAAATGGTAATATCATAAATCCATAATGAAGTGAAAAGCGAACATTAGAAAGAATGGCAGAGAAAAAGTTAAATAATTCTGATATCAACTCCAACATCCAGTGTCTGCACCCAGTTTACTAAAGGAAGAAAAATCCCTGTTGATCACCAAAGCATCGTTGATTCTGCCTCTTACAAAGTCTATGGCATCTAAAAGGAGCCTGACAGATTTGAACAGCTATCTAGGGCAAGAGCTACTCGCTCATCAAAATTAATGCCTCCTAAATGGCTTTGAAAAACTCACCCTTGACAATCATTATACAGAATGCATAATATACATAGAGCTCCACATAAAAATTATAATGCCTTATTTTATTTGAAGGGAAAGGTTAAAACATGACCTCTCATTTTACATAACATCATTTACTAAACTGTTATTTGATTAGAAGACTACTTAACATCATCTATGTCTAATTTAGTGTGTTTTAAATTTCCCAGAATAATAAATATGAAGATAAAATAAGCTGAATAATCAAAGAGTACTTTCTGTCAGAACAGCCAAACCACCCTTACTGCATCGGCTGATGTAGCTCAGGCCCTCATTTTTCTTATTGTTTCTGATTTCCTAGCATGGCCAGACATCGTCATCCAGACCCACTCAAGCTGGATTAAACCATTCCTGCCTTCACCAACATATCTCCTCAGCTCTGTTTGAAAAGGGGACACAGTGTGCCACCCTCAAGCTGTGCAAGTCAGAATGGTATAGCTGAAATGACTATGTTTACCTGAAGTGGTGGAGGAAGTGCTCCCACCGTTTACTTCTACAAGCAAAGCTATGAAATCTTCCAATGCACCACACAGGGTGAGGAGGGATGGTGTCATTTTTAAGCAGCATGCCACCTTGGAAATGAAGCAGTTTAGGTGAGTGGAGCTTAGTTCAGGCACACCGCTGTGCAAATGCACCTTTGCTGCTTCCACAGGAGGCTCAGATCCCTTTGCATGAGGCAGAAACAGTGGGGATCCCAGGGACTTTATGCAGACTTCTGCACCCCATTCTTATACTCAAAAGTGATCTATCATGAAATGATAGAGTTTTTGATTCTTGGAGAAGCAAGGAGCGGGGTCAGCAGAATTGCCACCTCAGACTTCTGGAGGGCAGACTTTGGTCTTTTCAGGAGCCTGGTTGACAGAGTTCCCTGGGAGGCAGTACTGAAGGGCAAAGGAGTCCAGAAAGGCTGGACATTTTACAAGAAGGAAGTCTTAAAGGCACAGGGGCAGGCCATCCCCATGTGCCAAAAAACAAGCCGTCAGGGAAAAAGACCAGGCTGGATGAACAGAGAGTTATGGTTGCAACTCAAGGGAAAAAGGAGAATTTATGGCCTTTGGAAGAAGGGGCAGGCCACTCATGAGGACTACAAAGATGTTGTGAGGCTACGTAGGGAGAAAATTGGAAGTGCCAAAGCCTAACTAGAACTTAACCTGGCTTCTGATGTTAAGGACAATAAAAAAAGTTTCTATAAATACATTAGCAATAAAAGGAGGACTAAGGATAATCTTTAGTAGACAGAGACAGAAACACAGTGACAAAGGATGAGGAAAAGGTTGAGGTACTTAATGCCTTCTTTGCCTCAGTTTAATATCTTTATCAATCACCTGGATGAGGAGATCAAATGCACCCTCAGTATGTTTACAGATGACATTAAGTTAGTCAGGAATGTCGACCTTTTTGAGGGTAGGATGGTTCTACAGAGGGATCTGGACAGGCTGTATCAATGGGCCAAGGCCAATGGTATGAGATTCAACAAGGCCAAGTGACAGGTCCTGCATGTGGGTCACACCAACCCCATGCAACGCTACAGGCCTGGGGAAGAGTGGCTGGAAAGCTGCCTGGCAGAAAAGGACCTGGGGGTGTTGGTAGACAGCCAGCTGAGTACGAGTCAGCAGTGTGCCCAGCTGGCCAAGAAGGCCAATAGCATCCTGGCTTGTAACAGGAACAGTATGGCTAGCAGGACTAGGGAAGTGATTGTTCTGCTGTACTTGGCACTGGTGAGGCCCCACCTCAAATACTGTGTTCAGTTTTGGGCTCCTCACTACAAGAAAGATGTTGAGATTCTGTAGTGTGTCCAGAGAAGGGCAACAAAGCTGGTGAGAGGCCTAGAGCACAAGTCTTATGAGGAGCAGTTGAGGGAACTGGGGTTGTTTAGTCTGGAGAAAAGGAGGCTGAGGGGAGAACTTATTGCACCTTAAAACTACCCGAAAGGAGGTTGTAGAGAGGTGGGGGTCGACCTCTTCTCGCCAGCAACAAGAATAGGATAAGAGGAAACAGCCTCAAGTTACGCCAGGGTAGGTTTAGATTGGATATTAGAAAAAATTTCTTCACAGAAAGGGTTATCAAACATTGGAACAGGCTGCCCACGGAAGTGGTGGAATCGCCATCCCTGGAGGTATTTAAAAGATGGGTAGACATGGTGCCAAAAGACATGGTTTATCAGTGGGTTTGGCAGCACTAGGTTGGTGTTTGGACTCAATGATCTTACAGGTCCCTTCCAACCTAGACAATTCTATGATTCTATGACACCACTGTTGTAGGAGGGTTTATTTGCTTGACTCAAGGGTGGGCCTGAATTGGCCATTTGTGTTTGTTCCAGTAACTCGTCTAAGTAAATCCACACCTGGTTTTATGACAACTTTTATATTCACGGTCTTTGTCTGCATCATTTTATCAAGCTACTCACTTCTGTATGGCCATTTTTACACATCTGACATCCTACTTNGTTTCCCCTATCTTCCCTACAGCTGAAACACCTGACTATTCACCATCACAGTACTATAGACAAACCACCCCCTTTTACAGCAACCATACATACCATAATGCCAATCATAGAAAGGGGAAGAATAAAGCAGCAATCCTTCCCTTGGCTGTTTCCAAATCTGAATGAATTATCTCCTCATTAGAAATCATACTAAATTATGACATAAAAAAATTCGGATGCAAACACCAACTTTCAGTGCAACCTATAGCATGCAAAGACATTGGTCTTTTTTGCAGTCGTCATTTAGGAATGTCTTAGACTTTCATTACTTTCAATGAAAATATCTTGCATTCAAGAAATGAAAGCTACATAAAAGCTTTAATTTGCTCAGTGCCCATGAACTTTATCAAATCTTAACACCAACTGCAGCTGAAAAAAATGCATGCAAAATTCAATTATCAGGGAAAATAACCATGCTAGATTCTGAAGGAGTTTTATTTGCTAATGTTCCTAAATAAAAATATTTTCATCAACATAAAAATCCAATGTGTTTATCACAACTCAATCATTTTGTTTTCATACCCCTATAGATCTTTCCCCCTATGAAGTAAGATTCTTACTGTTTTATTTGTTCTTGTCACTATATCTTTTTTTTTTTTCAGATAAACTCAATTAGGATTTTTTTTTCCTACTCGTTATAGTTAATTTTCTTTGTTAGCTTAGAATTTGAGCTCATGCTTGAATTTGAAGAGAACCATCTGGATCACATGCCTGGAGAACTGAAGCGTGAGAATGAGAAGGGAAAACGGAAGGAACTTTCTCAAACTTCAGACAGCATTTTGCTTTAATTTCTCTCTTTCATCACAGCTATGTTCTGTTGCAGTAAAGCAAAGCACTCACAGGAAAACAGAAATGCTAAAATCATGTACTTCTAAAAATTACTAATAGATTCTAGATATAACTCCAAGCACAGAAAAAAACATATTCAGAATACTGAACCAGAAAAACTAAAGCATTCACCGCTTACGGGCAACATGGCACAAGAAAAATCACAAGTTCGAGTAAAATTTTCATAAGAGCGTAGTCCCACATTGATTGATAGGAGAACTGGTCTTTGTTTTTACAGAGAATAAAATGAATCTGAAAGCTTTCTACAGTTCCAAGAGTAAAGAGGAATCTTAAACACCCCGGAGAAGTTATATTGGGAATGAAATTTTGGTTTTAATGGACTAAGATTTTATTTTAAAATAATTAAAATGTTATTACCTCACTTCAACTCCTCTCAGCTTTTGGAGTAAAGTAAAACACAACTTCTCAAAACAGAAAAGAGCTGTTTCGAAACAAAGTCAAAGTATCATGTTCTGTAAACATCAAAATAGAATGCAAATGAATTGTTTTATTTCGCTGGGCTTTTGCCTAAACAAGAATTCACTGACATGGACATGCTTCCACAAAATGGCTGGGTTTAACAAAACCAACATTTTTGATAGAAAAACCTTCTGTCTGAAAGTTTCTGATTAACACTAATCATACTGTTTCTAAATGAAAGTAAATTAGCAAGCAGTTACATCCCAGATTTTCAGATTTATATAGACACCTAAATACACAGATAGTCCCCAGCTGGAATATTTTAAAGTACATAAATGTGTACATTGCTTTTGAAAATGAGAATTAGCCTTCTAATCCTTTGAGACACTTTTGAGAAATTAATTTAAATCTGATTTTGCTATCACATTTTGAACTATCCTTGTTTCCTTCTTTCTCAGAGAATGTGCAAAAAATTCTCTTTTTAAGCTCAACCGTTTAATTTTTTAATTATATTTTGTTTAAAGAAAAATTGTTTGGGGAAATCTTGGCAACTGTTTCCCAGACCAGAAGGTAGGAAAGCTTCACCATTCATGTTGGACTGTGTTTTGTCATTCCTACTTGACAACACAGAGTCACATCAGTAGCTGGACTAATGGATCATTAGGGAAGGATTGGGATATCAGCACAGTTGGCTCTGCTCTGCTCTTGGCTGCCTTGTTTGTTCTAAACAAGTAATCCATCTGTTGTTATTTTCCAAAACTTAGAGGAGGAACTAATAACCAGAGCTAGGGAGCTGCAGTTGCCACAAACCCCCTGGCTGGCCAAAGCTGGCTGCTCTACATGTCGTCCCAATTCCTGGCAACTGACAGAAAATACTGCCAGCATTTCTAAAACAGCCATCTCTCGTCATCCATCTAGGTCTAGCTCTCATTTCTGCAATATTTCAGACCACCTCAATACTTTTGAATGCATCAAAAGTATGTTATTCTACACTTTGCTATAGTATAACCAATACCAGAGAAACCGAAACAGAACAAAATAAAAGCAGAGGAAAGAGAAAGAGGGTGTGTACATAACTATTGTAGCCAACTTTCAGGAAGAGAGAGCCACCTGCATCTGGACAGGCCTGATTTACCTCACTGACCTGTAGATTTTTGTACATAAATCAGCCATGTTGTTCACAATTCATTTTCATTCTGCTAGTCTACCCAGTTCCACCATCCAGTGTTTCCAATCTTGTTTCAGACAGTCAAATCAGTACACCTAACATCTGCACCAGCTGTTGTTACCCAGCGTTTCTGCATGCAGCCTCCACAATCTCACCAGAGATGTGTGATCACCTCTTCAAGACAACAAGCTACTTATGTTCTTTCATTTGCATTCACTTGCCTTTCTCAAAATAACCGCTATATGGTCACCAGCAACTGGACCAAATCTTGAGCTTGTTCTGTGCCTCCCTTCTACTGGGGCAGAATCTCTGACCTGCCACGTGGAGGATGCCATGCCAGAAGTGCTTTAGTCTACCAAGCTGATGGGTTAAGAGGACTTCTGCACATGGGCCAGGAATGGACACATGTTGTCCCAGAATACACTCTGAAAAGTTTCACAGATAAGGGCTGCTAAGAGAAGTACTAAGGGCTCCGTGCTGAAATGGTGCCTAATTGCAGTTCCTTTATGAAGGTGACTACATGGCTCAACATTGCAGATGCTCACACTCCTAAATCCCAGATAATGGCAGCAAAGAGAGAAAAACCAGAGTTTGCAGTTTGTCAGACAAAGATGGCAAGGTATAACTTAGGCGTTAAAAGCCATCAATTCCACAGTAACCACTAGGAGCAAGTGGGTGACACGGTGTCACTTGGGATCTCAGCAGTCCTACAGACCACAGCCTCTATGACACTGCAATCACCTCCAGCCCTGTCTGAGCACAGCAGCTACACCAAGAGTTGCAGTCCTTGTAGACCTTCAGAAGATAGTTACCTGTTCTCCTCTACAACACCTGCTGGAAAGGATGGCCTCTCCCTAGAGGGCTGTTAAGTCCCCTTCGCACTGACACACCCCACCACCACCACCACCCCTTTTACGCAAACCTCTGCAAAGCCATGAGAACAAAAACCCCATTCCTGAGATGGAGAGCAACAGCTGAAAAACGTCGACTGCATAAATACAGCATAGTCATACCCACATTGCTTCGATTTATATCTCCACAAAAACAATCCTCTATCTCCCACCCTTTTCTTATATACATGTCCCATTTACATTTTTTTAAATATATGCACCAGAAGTTTCACATTTCCATTTTAAAATCTGACAGACTATTTGCAGTGTCCCTTGATACTGAAATAAACACTGTAATACTTAATGAGATTAGGCAAGTCAGCAAGTTTTCAATATTGCTGGAAAATAAAATGTACTTTTTCCCTGTGAGCTCATGAAAACAACCAGGAGAGATGGATGCAGTATTAGATAATGCTATTATTAGAAAACAAGGCTAATGGTTCTCATACTAATTAGCTCCCTATTGAGACTACCTTAACACATTTGTTCTGCTTGATACACAGTTTAGTTACTAAAGAGCTAGGCTTCAGTCATGCAGGTTTTCTTCCTTTACTTCATGGCTTCTGAATAGCTCTAATTACAATTAAAGTACTATTTGGAAACCTCTAGCTAAATAATTTTCAGTTTTCTGAGATAACTTGTTATTTAGACTGCTGTACGAGTTTCTCATTAAATGAAAAATTTTGTAGTTGATAACTGCAAGGACACCAAGCTTGTCAGAGGCATCAACAGGTAATCTAGGGCCAGGCAAAACATTTAAAAAGCACAAATAAGATCCCATTTGTGTTTTTTAAGTAAGTACAAATGGTTCTTATTTATTCTTTTCAACTCCGTCCTGATGGAGACTGGCTATGAAGGAGACTATGGAGACTGGCAGGACATGAAGATTATGCAGGACAACACCTTCTACAGCTGTAGTTAATATTACCCATTTGCTGCCATAATTCTACAAAATAAGGACACTGGTGAGGTCATGGAAGAGTGTACTATGAGTTTCATTTTTGCAAACAAGAAATTATATTTTATCTCACAATGAGCAAGCCAATCAGTAAGGGTGATGTTTGACAGACAAAGCTGATCTTAGAAGAATTTTTCATCAAGCTTTATGAGGAAAAATTCAGTTACAAACGTTGGAAAAATGCAACCAAATGAGCTACACTAAACATGTCTACTGTTTTCTGTATGGATTTTAAAAGAAGCAGCATCAACCTGAAAGACAATTTTTTAAAAGCTTTATCACTTATGATATCACTGTTTTATCCACTTGGGATGGAGGAAGACCATTCCAAAAGGACCAGCGACTAGATATAGGGATGAGGAATGCATCCATTTCTTCCGTTGAGTAATTTTCCCCTCTAACCAGACTGCTGTTATGGCTACTTGCACTAGGAGGCCCCTGGGGTCAGCCAGGAGCAGTAAGACCTGGAGGTGTCATCAAGGCCCTGACAATAGGAGCTCAAGGGACAGCTGGACTGGAGGGACCATGATCCAGTCTGGCACAGCTCTTGGGCCATTCCCCTGTCCTTTAGGTGTGGTGGGAGGGAAAAAGGAACCTACATACCAGGTATGAGGATATTAACGTGCATCATCTTGGGAAGGAATGTCTCCTTGCACTAGGGACAGGCAAAAAGGCTCATCCCCACCTGGAGGGTTTGTCCCTGCAGAAGAGAGTGTAACAGTGTGAGCAGGGCACATCCATGAAAGGTGGGAGAGGAAAGGGCCTCCTACCTGGATGCAGCCACAGTGGAACCAGGCATGATTACAGAAGGGGCAGACCATGGTGATTTAGGAGGTCCTATCCTCCACCAGCTCCATGAAGATGATGCACGTGTTATCCTTCTCCTGAAGCACCTCCACGGTCTGCTGCAGGTGGTGGTCCCAGCAGAACAAGCTGGGGGAAGAGATGGAAAAGATGAGCAAAGTCAAGGTCTGCAGGAGGCCATCCTCAGCTCTGTACGAGGCTTCCCCCAAACGCTGGAGAGGCCGCTGCCTTCCTGGGGCACTGGGAGTATCATAGAATCATAGAATCATTATGGCTGGAAAAGACCCTAAGACCTTTAAGATCATCAAGTCCAACCGTTATCTAACTCTACCAGGCCCACTTCTAAACCCTGAGCACCATATCTAGATGGCTTTCAAACACATCCAAGGATGGCGATTCAACCACTTCCCTGGGCAGCCTGTTCCAGTCTTTGACAACCCTTTCAGTGTAGAAGTTTTTCCTAATGTCTAACCTAAATTCCCCTGGTGCAACTTGACACCATCTCCTCTTGTCCTGTGGATTGTAACTTGTGAGAAGAGACCAACGCTCACCTCTCTACAGCCTCCTTTCAGGTAGTTGTAGAGAGCAATAAGGTCTCCCCTCAGCCTCCTTTCCTTCAGACTAAACAACCCCAAGTCCCTCAGCCGCTCCTCATAAGACTTATTCTCAAGACCCTTCACCAGCTTCATTGCCCTTTTCTGGACCCTCTCCAGCACCTCAAATATCCTTCTTATACTGCGGTGCCCAAAACTGAACGCAGTACTCAAGGTGCGGCCCTCTTGCCACTCCTTTTCTTCCAGTGTGCCTCCCATTCAAAAGGTCTCATCATGGTCACAGCAGATGTTTCTATGAAAACACCAGGATTCCCCTCCCAAGGCTCAGGCTCACCTCCCCACAAACCCTGACTAAAAAACAACCCATCACCTTCCACAACACCCACTTCAGCACATGCCTGACATCTGCAGATAGGAATGGGCAGATTCCCTCCCCAGCAGCGCCTCATTGGCGCAGGCCCTTGGATGGATACTGGAAGCCAGAAAAGCCCAGGAGCTCATAAGGGCAGTGAGACAGGTATGAGCACAAACTCTGCAAAAGCTAAACCTGCTGAGAGTTGAGACCATGTGTGGGCAGGCAGTGCTGAACTGCAGGTTGGTTGAGCTGCAATAGTCCTCATCTCAGACCTGATCCTGAGCAAGAAGCATAAAGACCGAATGGACCTGGGCAGAGCCCCAGCAGCCATCTCCATGGCTTGGAGGAGCCCTTGGTCAGTGCTATCAGATCGGGGGCACCCCTCCTCCCCTGTAAGCTCAGTGTTCCCCTAGGAGTGCTCTGTCCCTCCCCTCAACACCCCACCTCCGCCTCTTTGCAAGGCTTTCAGAGACCTGGGCAGACCCAGGTTCACCTTCACCAAGGATGTGGGGAATTGCTCCTTTGGAGACTTACCCCTCCTCTTTCCACTGCTCCCTGCCCCCCCAGTACAGGCACTGGCTGGATTAACATTTGCTGCAGTGCTTCCTCCTCCTCCCAAGCTGGCTTCCTGCAAGAGAAGGAAGGAAAAGACATGAGCCTCCCCCAGCCCTGCCCTTGCCCAGCAAGCACCCCTTCCTGGAGCTGGGACAGGGTTTGAGGCACCCCTGCAAGCTGGCCCGTCCCCTCTTCTCCTCTAGGCAGCCCCTCTCCTTGGGGACAGCCTGGCTGCAGGGACCATGGGCCCTTGGGCCATTCCCCTCTCTTTTAGGTGTGGTGGGAGAGAAGAAAGGAACTGATATGTCAGGTACAAGGATCTCCACGTGCATCAGCTCAGGAAGAAATGTCTCCTGGCCTTTGCAGGGGGGACAAGCAAAAAGGTTCATCCCTGCCCAGAGAGCTTAGAGTATCTCTCCAACATTCACAGCTACCTTACATTTTGGGGGAAGAGGGACAACTGAGAGGAGCAGAACCCTGCTCTGCCATGCCCTTGAGACACATTTTTTCCCCCCTTTATACCAGACATTTCTGTGTAAAAATAGCAGAGGCAACATCATCGAATAGAGATGAACCTCTGCAGATGGAGAGCTCGTCTACACCACACAGGTCTGTTTGGGGAAGTTACTCTCAAGTAAAACAGCGTATGAGTCTCCAGTGCGCTTTTTTGTTTCATATTATCTCCCCATGAGAACGGCCTTAGTAAATAGTACATTAACATACCACTAAATGAAGTTGCACCTACTACTTGACAAAAACATTTCACGGCAAAGTTGTTCATGTGTTATAAATTTACATTTTAGGAATCATAAATAAGCTCTTTGCCACACTGCATCACTGTCAAACAGATCGGGAAAAGCTGATAAATGGCACCATCTTTTCCAATAAGGGGTCAGTCACACCACTCTAGTTTTCACAAACATGGGAAAAAGCAATGGCAAGGGAGCGAGTATTCGCCATCCTTCTGTAGCTTGTAGCTTTGACTCAAAACTTAGTCAAGCTCCTTTCACTGAGTTTAATGAATTCCGCATCAGGATTTTAATGACCGTTACATGCACATATGCATCTAGTCACAAAAAAAAAATAGAAGACTGCAATTCAATTAAGAGTCTCCAGAGCAGAGAACACAGGCTTGCAGCTCTGGTCATGCCTGGTGCCTGCTTTCCTTTTATGAGAGCTGACAAAGACTTCTCTGGAAGGTCACAACCTCTGCTTGCTACTCTAAGCTCGGCGTCTGGGATTTTATTATTTTTTTTCCCCTCAGAGTGAAAGCACTTTACCTTTTTCACTCTCCGCAAACAAAGCATTGTGTCCGTTTTGAGAATGGGGAAAAAAAAGGGCAAGGAGGAGGAATGTCCCATGAAGCGAGGTGTGGCCGCTTTTTAGCTTCTCTCTTTGAACTCCACCAGATAGCAATGATAAACCTTTTCCTTTTGCAACAAAAAGAATTTACTGACTCAGTAGAGGGAATAAAAAGAAACATGTTGTAAAACATAACTGCTGGGAGCAGTTAAAAAGTTCCACACACTTTTGCCTTCCTTTCCTGAATGCCTCATTTTGTAGAAAAGTACCTCAAAACTAGGAGAGAAAAAAAAATCAGGACGGGAAAGGAGCTGTTATTCAGGGCTTGTGCTGCTTATTACCTGTATTATTGCATATGTGTATGCATATATATGGGGGTGTGCTTGTGCACATGTTCATATACATGTATGTTTACATTATAATATTACAATTTTACGTTACATAAGTGCTTGTGAGATACGATAATCTCATTTTATTATAAAAGAACTGTGTATAGCATATCAAAAAAGGAAGTGAGAGAACAATACTGTCAATTAAACCAGAGGCATTAGAAAACACCATCGTACGGTAATACCTCCTCACAACAGCTGTCAGAGCCAGAGGCTGCTGGTGTAGCTGGTTAGGAGTAGAGCTGTTCCACTCAAGATTGCAGACTGCCATCTTCTGGTCGTCTTACTTAAAGTCACACTTTGTAAGAGAGTTGTCTTTTGAATAAGGTTACTTAAAGCATCACCTTTATTCACATTGACTTTTTCAGAGCACATTTTGCAAGCACATTTATTGCAGGGGTTTTTTTTTCCTGATAACCCACGAAGTGGCTCAGGTTGCATCTATATTGCTTTTCAAGGTTTGGTCTGTTGCCAACTCAAATCAAAATTCAATTTGTGTCCACACAAGCCCATCCTCAAGCACTGGCTTAAGGTTTGGGTTGGGATGGGATGGAAGACATTGCAGGTGGCTTGAGCAATTGTTCTTTCTACCCAGGGATGCTCTTACCTTAAGCATAGTAGATGGCCCAGGTATACCATGGCTCACCAAAGGGCTCACCGTACCAGCCTAGACCATCTGGTGTTCCATCTGCCCTTGTGGCAATGCTACACAGACAGTGTTACAAAAAGAAGAGAGCCAGAGTGTCCCATAGTAAGGAACATCTTTTGTGTTGAGTCATCAGCAGCCTTTGCTCAGTAACGTCTGTATAGCACAGTACGGGCATTATATGAGTCCTGCATCCTACTTCTCACAGTGTGCTCGTACAAAGTTCAGGCAGGTTTAAGGATGAGCTGGAACTTGGTTTTGGTTCAGCCATATAAAATGCAGTACGGGTGTGGCATACGCATAACTAATGTGAAAAAGTTGGCATATTTCTCATTGAAATTAGAAACGCATTACCCACAGTTTTCTTATTCCCTTCCACTAGGGTGTATTGCATTTGGTTTGTTTTGTTGAAAATGACAAATCTGCTATCCTTTGGCACAGCCTTCAAAACAAAATATGTTTCTGAGATATGTTTCTTAGGGAAAAAGTTTTGAGATAAAAATAATACAGAAACTAAGATTTAATTAATCTCCCTAACCATGCAAAAAGAAAATTCACTTTCATATGCACACCTGGAAAGGCAAGACCAAAACCTGATTGCTCTGCTCTAAAACTACTGCCTAGTGAGACTCCCATAGCAGCAGCCATAAGATTATTCTTTATGCAAGAGTTGCCAGTCTTCCCCTGCTTAAATGAACAAAGCTCATTAATGGAAAATAATGAAATGAAAATAATGAAAAAGTTCATTATAATTTACTGCATTCTTTCAGGCCAAAGAAAAGTAAACTGAAAATACTACAAGCTCAGATATAATGATAGACCACTTGCATTCACCACATTTTGACAAAGAGGTTTCCCAAATTACCTTTTAAAACTCCCGGGTTTTCTTCTGAAGAGTAGCATCTTTCCTGAAAGGCTTCGCTTCTACTAGAGCAGTGCAGAGTTTGGTTCACTGTCACACATTTTTCACTTTCATTGTTATGGCAGCCTTGTACAGCAATCTTGCCAATCTGCTCTCAGCCATACAGTCACCAGCTACAAATTTATTTTCTGAATTCACTGCATGTCTGGTATATGTGGCCAATTGGGAAGGACTTGTATTTGTTGTCAGGTATCCTCTCCCAAAGCCCTGCTTCTCAATTGAAAACAACCCCACCCATACGCCCAAACTATCTGGAACCCAGAACAGCGG
Source organism: Anarhynchus alexandrinus (assembly GCA_008711295.1). NCBI lineage: Eukaryota > Metazoa > Chordata > Aves > Charadriiformes > Charadriidae > Anarhynchus > Anarhynchus alexandrinus. The sequence continues at coordinate 4,063,959 of VUYV01000001.1, forward strand.
CTGACACTGGAGTTCAGCTGAAAACACAACTTTTTCATTTGCTTTTGTTCTGTTTTATTTACTGTCATTGAAGTTTTCAGTTTGTCACTTTAATGTCAATTTTATTTATTATTCTCCTTCTCTGTAAACTACAAACAGTTACGTACATCTTGCACACACTAACTCCAAGCTGAACCTAAATATTTTTCAGCAATGATTCTAAAAGATCATTTTAAAGCACATTTTAGCTATTTATTTTACGAAGGTGAAGATCTGGAAGACAAGGGAAAATCAATGACCTTTGTCATTTATAATTTGTGAAATAACAAACTGCAAAATTTGAGCCCCTTTTCTCTCATGGGCTACCCGCCTCACTGCCACTGATTTCACGTTCTTTCTTAGACTAGATTATTAAACTCTTGTATCTCTTCATATACCACTGCTATGCAAATGTTTTTCTGACCTGAGTTGTAAATAAATTAGATTGTCTGGTAAAAACTAAGGCCTGATCAATAACTTTAGGCAAAGGTCTACTGCAAAACAACTACAAAAACCAAAACAACTTTCCCAAACTTATAAACTAGTTTCCCCGCTTTGTTTCAAAAACTACCTCTTTCCTTTGCTTTTCAGTGGAGGTAACAAAAGATCTGCTTCATCATCATTTTGTTGGTGTACCCCATTCAAAAAGTCTAAATTACAAAATATTGAAATAAAATGCTTTAACATTCATAGAATCATAGAATGGTTAGGTTGGAAAGGACCTTGAAGATCATCGAGTTCCAACCCCCCTGCCATAGGCAGGGACACCTCCCACTAGACCAGGTTGCCCAAGGCCACGTCCAGCCTGGTCTTGAACACCTCCAGGGATGGGGCCTCAACAACTTCTCTGGGCAACCTGTTCCAGTGCCTTACCACCTTTAAAGTGATCGTTCAGTTGATGTATGTATGTAACTTACTATTCTGTGAAAGATTATTCGTAACTTCCTGTTCCTTTATTGGGCTTCAAATGGAAATGTTTGTTTTGGTCCTTGTTTTATAACAAGTCATGTATTGCATTCTCTATTAATCAAACAGTATTACCTGTTTCCCCCACATTGCATGTATTATCATTATTTATAGAGGGAGGAAAAACCTGAATGCAACTGTGTTTCCTTAGTAACTCTGTTTTTTTTTCAAATACAGTCTATCAAAAGGATTTTCTAGAAAAAGAGAATGAAAGGAAATAAATGCAGAAAAAATGCAGCTCAGATTATCAGATTTTAAATCCAAAAAGAACTAATACCATCGCACAGCAAGAGACAAGAGCTTCTCTTAAACTGCATTTGTGAAGCAAAATCACTTTGATAATCCCCAGTATGAAAATTTACTGCATCTATTATTAGCAATGGAAGTCACCTCAGAGTTTAACACCTGTCTCATACTGGGTTGGGCAAAATTCAGAATGCCACAAATCCACCAGAGTCCCATCCCAACAGCGAAGTTCAAGTCCTACTGTTCAGCCTGCAAAATATAGTTGCAATTTAGTAGTGGAACAGTGATTCTTAGAGTCACTAATGACTCTATTAATTTATTTTTAAAAAAGACACAAAAGAACAAAATATTTCCACTCACTTTTAAAAACCTTTAGAAAGCATAACATTTCTTTTAGGTCAGAAAGGAAATTTTTTTAAAAAGAGATTTGAAGAAAAAAAAAGGAGCTGATAACTTATTTTTCAAAGAATGCAGAAAGTTTTGATCATGCAACTTGAAATTTTCATGTTTTGTTGTGCAAATACATTCTCCATCCACTTCCCATTTTCTTTAAAAAGCATCTAACATGGTCCTTGAATTGTGAATGAGAGTGATGCTAAATGGTGAAATTGGAAATACAGTTGGACACCAGCCATTTCCTAAGCATAGTGTAATAGATGAAAAGCTGTAAAAATTTATCTCCACACAGCCAACCATAGAATTAATAACTATTAAGTTTTTAAGTATCAAAAAAATAGATCTACACCATCCAGAATAAAAAAAAAAATACAGGCAGAAGAGAGATTACAATAGCTCATATTAAAGTCATGTCACTCTGTCAATAGTGAACCATAACTAATTGCACCTCGTTTCAGGTTTTAAATGTGAAAATAAAAATCTTCTAAGTGTCCATTTCTGTTCGATGTTCAAGAGAGATTAAACTAAAGAAAATCTACAGTGAATACGATAAGAAAAGGATCCAAGGGAAAGGTCTGACCTCTCTTCATTCTGATTTAAGTTTGATGATGCACTATACATGATAAGGGTACCACTATCTCACAACCCATCAGCAGGTAATTCATAAGGAGGTCAAAGAAAGGAAAAGGCCGTAGGATCATGCATAATTTAGCAATTTCATCAATAAACAATTCTTCAGATAATAAAAAAGAGCACTGAAAGAGGCATGTGGAGAGAAGAATGGGAACAAAAATACCACCAACACCGTCTTGCAAGCAAACTTTGACTTTGTGTGTATACAGGAAACTAGGTAAATAATTCCACAATTTGCATCAACAACCATGATAATTATGCAAGGAAATACAGACACACGTATATTTATACTTTGTACATTACACTTGATCTACTTGGGTTGGTGATGACACCGCAAAAACAACTACAGTAAATAAATAAGAAAAAAGAATGAGGGAAAAAGCAGTAAATAATTATTCAGTCACCTTGGACGTCACAAACTTAGCTTTAATAACGCAACAGTCAATATTAAAGGCACAAAAGCAAAACCTCTGAAAACTCTTTACAGCCACAATGGTCTAATCAGACCTGACATAATTATTCTGATTCTTGAATTCTGTAACAGTCACAAAGAATTTCTCCCTATTGTGTGTTGCTGTCTACCTGATTTTTATTTATTGTAGTGTGGTAAAATTAATACTTCTAAAAGCTATTATTAGCAATTCATATTTCAAATTACTGGAGAACAGAAAAGGACAAATTGTTTTTGGACCATCCCATGGTCACATATTTTAATTTAATTATAAGAAAAACTGTCATTTCAAGTATATTTCTACTAAGTAACGCTCTAATGTATAATACTAGAAAGAAATATTAATATGGAGCATCCTATAACATCTAGAAATATTTTAATTTATTGTTTATATCTATAAACATTCATTTTTAAACAGACACTAATAATGAATAAACAAAAATTAAATACAGAATTTTTTGAACTTGTTTTAACTTTTATACACGTTAACTATAATGCATCTATTCCAGTCAACCTTATCACCACAGATCTTACAAGTGCAGTCTCATCACGCTAGATATTAAACAGGATAAGAGGATAGTCAGGGAGAGCAGGGATGGAGTCAAATGCTTTACTGAGTTACCTGCTCTTAGCTGCGATACTCGGAATTTCCTTTCCACAGTACTTCTTTTTTCAACCCAAATATCATAAGGTGACAAGGATAGGAATTTTTACCATGCAATGTGATATTAAAAATGCAAAAATTTAAGATAGCAGAACAAAGCTAAAATTCCAGTCACTGTCTATCACATTGGCTAAACATACACTGTGTAGGTATGCAAGAATAGATACAGAAGTAGTGTATAGTGATGTGTTAAGTACTCAGAGAAAATAAAATGCAATTCTTTGAGACAAAGCAATGACATTTTTTACTTTCATCTCAATAGCATGTAAACCAAAAAAATCACTAACTCTAGGAGTTACAAAAAAGGTCAGTTATAAAGTTAAATGGAACAATGTAACTCTTTAATGCTAATTTTATATAAATTAGATGATTCAGTTTTGATTTTATTCTGGATTACCCTCTACTATCCAGGGATTATTTCACATACAGAACATTAGGTAATTACAGGCACATATCAGCCCGTGTTAGGTCTATTGTTTTGTGAAGGTCCCTCTTGTCTTTTCCTTTTGCCCTTTTTCAAGAGGAAAATTGATAGCATTTTACATCCAGGCCTAAATTGAAATTGCACATGCAATTCCTATACCACTGAGATTATGCATTGAAGTGCCATTTGTGCCTTTAGAAATCTTTCCACTGTCTGAAACCACAGGACTTCTTGCATGCTGAATAAGACCTTAATATTCCTTCTTTTTCTCTTTTCTGAGACAGACATCTGCTTTGCTTTATCCTTTCGCTATCTTCACCATACTATGCCAAACTTGCAGGTTTAATTTAGTGCACGGGTAGGACCTGACAACTTTTAAATTTTGGTCACATACATTCACGTTTCAATCTCCATGTTTAGGTGAGAGCCTGTTCTTAAACCCATTCTTACAGCTTAGAGCAGAAAACTGTGATCTATTATTTATGGTTTTTTACCCGCCTCTTCAAGCTGGCACAGTGTAATATATTTAAGTGGAAGCAAGTAACCTCAACTTTTTAATCACAAACTGAATCACATCCTTCTCAAATTTCATTTCTCGGAGTAGTTCTCACACACTGCAACAGATGAACCTTGCACAATGGCTTTCCCCTACCATGTGAGTGAGAGGGAATAGGAAATCTTATGAAGAGGTATAAAAGGAAGATCAGGAAGAAAATCAGACCTAGTTAGCAGTCACAAACATTTGGTAGCCATCTTAGAATTATTATTTCCCAGATGGTCCAGGTGACATATAATTAGCACCACTGTAAGGGTTTATATTAGGGGAGAAGGGGAAGCAGTCTCTTTTACCCTTCTTTAACCAATGTAGTTGAGGTCTTCTGCCTATAAATTCCTCTTCTCTGTCCTTCATTTTGCACACAACACAATCAACTACGTATTGACACTAACAAATAAAGAACAGTCTATAACTCATAAAAATTAAACACAGCACTCTATTCTTAAATAACTTTGGTTAGTTTTGCACAATCAAGGTAATTATATTATTTAGGAGAATAAAATGTGTGTAGAATATATAAAAATGAAAAATTAAAAATTTGTCTTTTAATTAGAGGTCAGAAATCTGTAAATAGAACTCAAGTGGTATGAGAACCCGTATCTTTTCACATGGAATCAATCTGTTCTTGAATACTGATTGCTTGTTTGTAGTCTTCTACAGCCTCTTTATTGAAACCCAATTTACCACGAATATCAGCTCTAAATTTATACATCAAGGCATCATAAGGCTGAATTGACAATGCTGTAAAAACAAGAAACAGAATGTTAGGTGCTGTTTTGGTTGGTTGTGTTTGGTTTTTTTTTAATATTATCACATAAAGAAAAGCATCATCCAAAAACTTTTGTCAGTGCTCAGATTCTTCTCCAGACTTGCTTTCCCAAAGAAAACATACTACATCCATTAACTTTACATGAAAAGGTAGGCAACTTTGTTATGTTATTTATACTTCAGAATTTTTTTTGCTCTTTTTGATGCCATTTATGATCTCACTGTAATTTTGCCCTGACAGCAGAAACTATGTTTTCCTCTGAAACACAAGGTAAACCCCAAAGAAGAAAACTACCACCATCCAACTTCTGGAACATGGCAATGAACCCAATATCTTATTCTGTTTCTCCATTGTGTAAAGAATTTAGGTACTTGGAGAGCTTAATCTGCTGTTATAGAATTCTGCTTGAGAGAGAAAATTTTTTGAAAATCAATCAGCTCCCTGGTCTAGTCAATTTTCACCACCTACCACTATGGAAACATTAGTCATGAAAGCCATGAAGTAAAAACACTATTTTGACAAACTCCACTGTAAAAGAAAACTAATTAAAAAAAAAAAATCTAAAGACATTTATCCTCTCATGAAAGATCATTACCTGTGCAATCAAGTGTTGTCAAATCAAAGTCACATTACTAAATTTTGTTGCAATAACAAATACAAACTAAACATAGCTTTAGTTACTGGAAGTTTGCCTTTGTATCCAGAGTTGCTGATCTCATGTTAGTAGCAATGACAAAAGCAGCAATGGAGCAATATAGCTCAGCGGTTTTGAACCTGATCAAAAGGTTTGGTTCTTACTAAGATCAAGATAAAAGTTTGATTCAGTTCCTCTTCTCTATGAACCATGTCTGTTCCCAAAAGAAAAGCTTATGGGAACGAAATACCATTTCAAAACTTGTTCTACAAAGAGCATGTTCATTAAATTTCATGTTTATATGTAAAATAAGCTACCTGAATGCCATTTTCTAGACACCTAGATATCTCAACACATACACACACGCACACACAAACTCAGAAAAATGTTTCAGACCTGGCAAGTATAGCATTTTTCCATCACTTCTTGCCACAATTTCATTTAGAATGGGTCTCTGTTCAGCTGCTTATGACACATGTTATATGAAAGTTTATCTTCTAATTTACATAGTCGTTCAATTTTGAGAATGGAAAAAACCCACAATTAATTACCGTTTACTTTAACATCCTCTTTTTAATCACACCATAATATCTGATCAAATTAGGTAGAAAATATACTAACAAAAATGCACACAATTTCTGAATCATTAAATAAAGCCAAGTAATTTATTATCATAATTATTAGTATGCTGCCAAACAGTATCATGACAGGTAAATAGAGATTACCTGTTGAAATGTCTTTCTCAGCTAGTTCATATTGCTTCAATCCGTTATAGAATTTTGCCCTGTTAAAATACACTGCTGCAGAGAATGGGCAGAGACAAATTGCCTTCTCAAAGTCGTCTTTTGCTTCTTCAATATTGTTTAGTAATGTATTTGTAATAGCACGATTCAAAATAGCAGATTCATTTCTTGGGTCGAGTTCTAATACCCTGGAATAACAGCAATAGGCCTACAGAACACATGAATTGGAGACAAAATACGCTGTTAAAATTTGAGGAAATGGCTTATGTACTACTTGTAACTTCCAGTTTGTTTCTTTAAGCCGTTAGTATTCTTAAATCTTTACTCGTTCTGTTTAGCATTCTTTGTGCACAGAAAAGAGACACAGCATCAGCATATTTATCCAAAAATAGGTCGATCACCACCCAGACAGACTTCTGAAAAATAACAACTGTTTTGCTAAATTGTAATTATAGCAGAAGAAATAAGCTACACACTAAGGCCAATTTGAATTAACATAGAAAATAGTTTATAATGCCACACCTATTCCTGAACTTCTTTCTTCATCATTAGACAGCCTCTCTGAAACAGTAAGGAGTCACAGAAACACACTAAAGAGGAAGAACAGCCTATGTAGTCATGGAAGACAGATACCAGATGCATAAGAAAAGAAATTACATGGTCACAGAAGCAGCCATATTGCAGGGCACTGACCTTGAACTCCTAAGGAATTTCTGATCCAAGTCTAACTTATGCTCAAGATCAACAAGGAATCTAACTCAGAGAAACGTACGAGAACATCAAATTTTTTTCTTACTTGATCTATTTCTTGTGCTGTATGAAGTACAAGCTAGGTTTAAAATTGTATGCCAAGCCCGTACTATACACGATGAATTCCTTAATAAGTGAACTGCAAGCTGAAGTGTTTACAGATGCAACTCTAGGAGAGAATTAATTCAAGTAGATGAAATGTGCTGAAGCATGCATGCTGGTTCTGGGTTTCCACAGCTGCTGGACCACAAAGCTCCAATCAAATAAAAGCCTGAGCCTATGACCAGGAAATGTGACTGGAAGACCAAAGGAAAAAACATTGCAGGGGTCTCCTCACACAGAGGAAAAAAAATCGTCCTTGCCTTCGAGCAGATTTCGTATTCTCTCACAAGAGGAATTTTAGTATCCAGCTCTTCTGTATTTCAAGATACCCATTTAAGCAGAATTTAAGCAGTAATTCAGCAGAATTAGGTGATTTAAAACTCCAAAGTTACTGTGGTAACAGGAGGAAGATCTGACTTCTTGATTAAAGTTCATCAGCAGGAGATTATTTTCATTCTCATTGTCATGGTGCTAGAGTGAATCTGGGCAAGGTATTTAATGCATGGGAATTAGGCTGGGGGGGATGTTACTGAACATCAGTGGCATTTTGGTATCTCAATGATTAACAAATTTTTGTGATGTGTATCCTAGCCGTCATGAATCTTAGTTCATTCATATCAATGATAAAATACATAGTAGTAGGGCAATTATTTATTATTAATTACTATAGATTAATTCATCTCCTGGTAGAGGACCATGAAAATTCAATGTAAGAAAGCTTCATGTTAATTACACTTAAAGACAGCTTTATACCAACAGTATTTATTTGAGAAAAAAAGTTCTGAAGACAGTATAAAGACAGACTGTAGACTTACCTGTGAAAACTGTCGATTATGGAAGTAGATATTTGCTGCATTGAAATAGGCTAATGCATAGTCTGGGTCAACAGAAATTGCTTGTTGATAGTCCTTCATGGCACAGGGTAGATATCCCATTAACTGATTGATGACACCCCGATTTGTTAGCAGTGGAGCAGTGGTAGTGAGCTGAAAGGAAAACATAGACGCATTCTTACTCTGGGAAAATTTACACTTCTACAGTAATTTATTCTGGTTTTCAAAGATACATTTACTTTAAAAGAAATTTAATTGGATTAACAAACTGGCAACTATTAATGTACAGTAATGGCTGGCTTTACAGCAGCAGGTTGATTTTAGTAAATTCACTTTAAGCTAACATCTACCTTTAGTGCGGCATTTGTATCTTGGAATGCAGCAAAAGTTTCTCCCACTTGAAGACAGACTGAAGCTCGTCCATCATATGCAGCATGGCATTTTGGATCAATGCAAATGGCAACTGTAAATTGGCTCCATGCTCTCTGAAGCTTTCCAAGGGCCTAAAATGCAATATGTCCACAATAAGAAATATAAGAAATGCCAAACATAGTAATGGTCCCACTTAAAAAATTACAGCAGAGAATGGAAGTATGCTTATATTTACAAATGCAGTTAACTAAATTACAGAAAAAAAATTAATTAAAATATCTTGTTAATTTTCAAATATCTTGTTAATTATGCAATACTCATTGACTTTGCAACTATGTAATGTATCTGTCACAACTGTTTTAACTGCAAGTATTTCCTTTTCTACATAACAGAATCACAGAATGGTTGAGTTTGGAAGGGATCTCTGGAGAATGACTAGGCCAACCCGCTGCTCAAAGCAAGGTCAGCTGGAGCAGGTTGCCCAGGGCCATGTACAGTCAGAATTTGAACATCTTCGAGGATGGAGACTCCACAACCTCTCTGCAAAATCTGTTTCAGTGTTTGATCATCATCACAGTAAAAAAAAAAAAGTTTTCTGATGTTTAAATGGAATTTCCTGTATTTCAGTCTGTGCCCACCCATTGCCTCCTGTCCTATCACTGCACCATTAAGAAGAGCCTGACTCCACTTTATTTATACTCTTTCATCACATATTTATACCTATTTATAAGACCCCCCCCTTTAGCCTTCATCTCTCTTTCCCTTCTCTTTGTATGACAGATGTTTCAAGCCCTTAATCATTTTAGTGGCCCTTCACTGGCTGAGCTCCAGTATGTTCATGTCTCCCTTGTACTGCAGAGCCCAAAACTGGACACAGTACTCCAGACGTGGCCTCACCAGTACTGAGTAGAGGAGAAGGATCATCTCCCTCGACCTTCTGGCAATGTTGCTCCTGACATAGCCCAGTGTATCATTGGCCTTCTTCACTGCAAGGGCACATCACTGACAGCTTCGGCTTGTTATCCATCAGGATCCCCAAGTCCTTTTCTGCAAAGTTGCTTTTGAGCCAGTCAGCTCCCAGCTTGTAGTGGTGCATGAGATTATTCCTCCTTAGATGCAGAACTTCTCACTTTCCTTTGTTGTAATTCATGAGGTTCCCATCTGCCATTTCTCCAGGCTGTCCAGCCCATCATCCCTCTAAATGGCAGCACAACCATTTGATGTATCAACCACATCTACCAATTTTCTATCATTTGCCAACTTGCTGAAGGTGCACTCTACTCCATCATTCAGGTCATTAATTAAGATGTCAAACAGTATTGGACCCATTACTGACCCCTGATGATACTTTACTAGTGACTGGCCTCCAGCTGGACTTTATGGCACTAATAATGACCTTTTGAGCCAGACAGTTCAACTAGTTTTCATTTCACCTCACTGTTCACTTATCTAGACCATGCTTCACCAGGTTTTGTATGAAGACCTTATGAAAGACTACTGAAAGCTTTGCTAAAGTGGAGATAAACAACATTCACTGCTCCCTTCTCATTCGCAAAGCTAGTCATCTCATCATAGAAGGCTATCAGGTTGATTAGCATAATTTCTCCTTCATAAACTCATGCAGACAACTCCAAATCACCTTCTTGTCCTTCATGTGTTTAAAGATAGCTCCCAGAATTATTTGCTTCATCACCCTTCCACGGAATGAAGTGAGGCTGACCTGCCTGTAGTTCCCCAGATTCTACTTCCTGCCATTCTTGAAGACAAGAGCGACATTTACTTTCTTCCAGTCTTCAGGAACCTCTACTGATTACTTATGACCTTTCAAAGATAATTGAGAGTGGCCTCACAGTGATGTTGGCTAGCTCCTCAGCACTTTGGGTGTATTCCATTAGGTCCCATAGACTTGTGTGTGTCCATTTTGTTTAAATGTTCCCTAACCTGATCCTCTCCACTAAGGGTAAGTCTTCCTTGCTCTGGACTTTTCCACTGGTCACAGGGACTTGGTATTCCTGAAAGCCAGTCTTATCAGTAAAGACCAAGGTGAAGAAGGCACTGAGTACCTCTACATGTCATTTGTCACTGCATCCCTACTCACATTCAGCAGCAGGCCCATATTTTCTCTGATTTTCCTTTTGCGATGGATTCACTTGTAGAAGCCTTTCTTATTGACCTTCATGCCACCCACCAGATTCAACTCTTGATGGGCTATATATGAGCTTGTGACCTAAAGACTTATATATTGGACTTCACATAGCAACAAAATAAAACCACTAGGTTGTTCAGCAAAAATACCTACCCTGGATGGTCAAATGGAACTCTGGTACACTGTACATTGTCCAGAAAGTGCTTAATTCTGGGCAAGTAGGCCACTTGGGACCACAGGCAAAATGTAAACATTTTACCTAATATAAGTATTAATTAAGCAAAGGTGGAAGGCGAACCATCTAGTTTCCCACATCATAATACTTCTCCACATGTGTCTATGTTTAAGCCCCAAAAGGTATAATAAGGCTTAAGAGAAGGCATCTAGTGAGATTTAGGCCTCTCAGAAATTAAGCACCTGCCAGTATGAGAACTTTCTGGGTTCCCTCCTGCACCTAAGATGTTTAATTCCTACCGACGTCTTATTCCTATCTACTGACCAATGTAGTCACTCCAGGTTTTTCGCTTGCACAGTACTTCCCAAAGCACTGTGGAAGCATTAGTTAGAATTTAGGTGAATTGGCAAAGCTGTAAAAGGAAACTTGCATGACACCTATGCAGGACTACCTGACACAGGCTACTAACGTTAGTCTCATTTACATTGGCAAAAAAATAATTCGCAACAAGATTCATGACAATTCAAGACATTTTAAACAACTGGATATAATAAAGCACAGTAACTAAATGACAGAAATTAGACAGACAAAAACTTTCAAGTCATATCATATAAATGCCTTTAGTAATATAGAAGTTCATTTTCTATGTAGGTAAGTAGTTTTCAGAGACCATTATATATATGGCCTTTACCAAGGGATTTTAGCAGATTTGCTAATAGTGTAGTTTGGATAATTAGGACATACAAGATTTTGTTTTATACAGATTTTTCAACACTTTGGCTGCTTTTTACTTCAGTAAACAGCTCATATACACAACACATGCCAGTTCTTAATGTTAGCCAATCAGAGAACCATATATGCAAATCAAAAATACTTGGTATTACATTAGTCAAGAGCAGAACTCCAACAAGATTGGGCACAAAAGTGAGAAGATGATCTTGGTTTATCCATTTACTTAAAAAGAAAGAAGATGCCATAAGGCTTATCTAAAGTACATGAATTATTTTATGTTTACTATGATTACTTTGTGCATTACATAAATTATGCATATAAGATTGATGTTATTTTGTTTGATTAAACATAGTATTGACAATGAATTTTGGTGTGTTACCTGCAAGTTGTATCCTAAGCAAATTCTGGCTCTTATACACTTTGGATTCAGATGAATGGCTCTCAAGAAATCTTTCTGTGCTTGTTTACAACCAGCCTCATGTCCATATTCCATGTACGAATTTCCTCGACTAACATAAGCATCCACAGAAACAGGATTTAGTTTGAGAACCTGATCAAATGATCTCACAGCTTCTTCAAACTCACAAAGTCTACAAATAGATATATTAACGTTTGCTGTTTAAAAATTCTATAAATAAAAATCTTAATTTATAAATGATCAGCAAATAGTACCCCATAACGCCCACTGAAAGTAGTTCAGTTCTGACTGTAAGGGACACTTTTTTTTTTTTTCAAGTTTGCTTTCTGTATGTGCACCCTGATAGTTATAACAATGAAGGTAGTCAGTGTGAGACCTTATAGACTTCAGTTGGAATTCCTTGGCCTGAGAAAGAAAACAGCAAAACTCTCATTAACTTTTGCTGGGCCAAGATTTCACCTTTTCAACAGTTGTACTCTACAGAGAGACTTTACCCAACTCATTCTTGCTGTCCAAATGTCATGACCAAACATGTTTTTTGCTAGCGTGTTCAGGCACAGATGTTTCAGCCACAAATAATTTACTTCTCATACACGCCTTCTCTCCATTTTCTCTCACACCAATTATTGAACTTATCCAAACTATGCTAAACTTGCAAGGTAAAAAGAGGCAATATTCAGGGTTCTAAGCATAGACCATTCTGGTCTAAGAGTAAGCCAAATGTGGAACTCCATCCTTAGATTTAACATCTGAGGTATACTGAATAGGGATAAAAAGGATTAAATATCTGAAATGTCAATGAATGCTACTAAGTATCTTTACACATAAAGCAAAAACTTTAACATGTCAAAGTACAAAATCTTTTTACCAAAATGATACTGAAAGATAAGACATTGTTTGAATATAAGCTGCGTGTGTCTACCTGAAGCACAGTCTGGCTTCTTTACCAAAAGAGGAAAGATTAAATATACTTAGCTAACAAATAACTTCAAGGGGTGTAAACCAAATGCTTGTTAAAAGCACAACACTTGTTGCAAAAACAAATTAGGGCTTCATTCCAATCCTGTTGATAGGCAGTCATGAGGTTAGAGACTGCAGGATGGGTCCCAAATGTGTCTTAAAACGGCTCATATAGCTGAGTTAAATAGTTAGTAGTGACTCCTTCTGACAGTTGAATACAGACATAGGCACTAAAATCATATGCTCAGTTCTTAGAAGCAGGATTCAGCATTCCTGTGCGAGTTCTACATCATCCAGACACTGTGAAAGATGGAGCCAGTTATGCCCTAACTACAGGCATAGTAACACAAGAAGTTTTATGCTACGGTCCTGAATATGTCTACTTCCACACTGCCTGAGCAGCAACAAGGTTAAGCAGTGATAGATGGCAGAGTAACTGTAGAATCAAATAGATTAGTCTAAACTAGTAGGCAGATAGCTATTAAAATTTCCTTTTTATGATAGGTGATATTTGTGTGAAAAAGGAGCTATCAACTCCAAGTGCCACTATGATAAGTAGACTAAGATACTAATGAATATCTTATTTCTTCTAATTTATATGTATTTTAAGTGATTAACAGATTTAATTTAGCCTTTATAAATAAATCTTATCTTGACGAAACTACATTTTAGAATTTCCAAATAAAAAATTCAGGCAAGGAAGACCAGTGAGGCTTTTGCTTTTCTTTAAAGGACAAAGTGCATATTTAAACAGAAATTGCATCCTAACCAATTCTGAACAAACCAATCCAACTCTGTTTATCTCATAATTCTTTGTTCTTCAGTCCTTCTCTTAGTTCTATTTTATCATCCTAATATTTCGTCCCGATGCTGACATGAACACATAGTTGCTTGATACCAGAAGATTTTAATACCAGTTGTTAAATTTGAAAAATATCTAATTTTCTTTTTTCCATTCCTCTTTACCATTTTCCTCTCCCACAGTTCTCAGTGTACTCGATATGAACAGATGAACAGAAATATAAAGCTCAGGAATTATTTAATTTCCCATCAAACAAAACAACATATCTTACCTCTGATAACAGATTCCAAGAGCTTGAAAGATCTGACTGTCATCTGGACTAAGCAATGTTGCTTCTTTAAAGTCCTGAAAAGAACAGATATTAAACCATGCAAATTGATATTGTTTCACTTCACCTAAAACCGTGGGTTTAGTTAAACGGTTTTATACTTCTATATAAAAAGGGAGATGACTTCTGACAAAGGCATTATATGTTCACAAGTACTGGAGATGTAATTAGGTGTTTTCATAGTTCTTGTCCCAGTCTTTGATAGAATAAAATCTCTAAAGGTACGTGGTATCACGGTATTTCCTACAAAGCTGGAGGCAACAGAAACAAAACCTTCCAGAAAGGTATTTTTTGTTGTTTTTTGATAGAAACACCGTACTTCAGCTGCTATTATTAAATATATATATTTTGCTATATGCAGTGTCAACAGAATTATTTCAGTAATAAAATTATCTAGTTACTTTCTGTTATTACTTTGACAAATGTAGTAAAGCAAACTCATATTTGCATTGGGAGACTCTATGCACAATGTTCCAGTGGAAGACTTCATAGGACTTTTGCCTTTTACTAACATTCAGAACATTTTTCAAAATTCTTGTGGTTTTGATATATGCAGTTCAATTGTAAAAACTGTACAGGTGCTGTCAAAATCAAATACAAACATTTCAATTATGATGTAAGGGAGCACTTTAGACTTCTGCACGGGAAAGCAATCAATACATAGTAGGAGTGGTTTAGCTGATGTGTCTACTGAACTACAACTCAGAAAGCATTTTTTACTTCTTCAAATTATAAAAATAAAAAGATGTAGAAGATTTTAGTACTATTGGAATTGTGAAAGTGGCAAAATAATGATGTGCAGATATATATATTTGCATTTTGTTAAAATAAAATGTCTCTTTCAGTGAACATGCTATCATAAAATTATAGGTCTGTTTTTAAAAAACTACTGAGACAGACTGCTCCCATCTACCAAAGCCTTTCAAAGAATACCCAGCAAAACTAATGGGATTCTTCATGTGCACAATTTGGAGTACACACTCTGCTCTGTGTATGGAGCAGAGCAAAAGCAGGATCAAAGTTCCAAGGACCAGGTTTGGTTTACTTAAACCAAAGGTGCTACACCCACAGGTAACCACACACTTCACAGAATCAACAGGAAAAGACAACCCTATATAGCAATTAAGATCTTACATAGATGGAATTGTAACTTTTCCTTTTTCTTCCAGTGTATGCAATTCAAGAACACACTCACTTCAAGTAGTATGTACCTGTGCTTAAACAATTATACCCTAGTTCAACCAGCACTATGCATGCGCACAGATATACTCCTTGCAATAAAGCTTTATCAGAACTGATACATAAGAAGGTATCAAGCATATTCATAATCACTGATTTTTTTCTTAAATTAGCTGTTATATTTTTTGTCTGTTGTTCAATTATCATTTTGTAAATTTGTCTTCACTACCATTCATTCAAAGAACTTTTTGCTCATCCTGCTGGTTCTGTCCCAGTCTCTTTCTATTGGCCTTACATATCAGTTTGTACTGCCTCAGTCTCTCTTCTGAACTACTCTGATCAACTGCATCTTGAAGCATGAGACCAATAACACAATATTTCTGCTTGAATTATTTCTATGTAACATCTACCAACCGTAAAGAGCTTTTGTTGTGCACTTCCAATAGGACATTTCTGGGTCATTGGAATGGGATTCATATTCAGTCTTCATTTTTTAATTTGCAAATAAGAAAGATTACTCAATTTTTAGAATGCCTATGCTGAAATTATTGCTATCACATAAAGAAGATAACACATTTTAAAGTAACTACTCCACAATGGAAGCAATGAATGCACCAGTTGTACCGAAAATAAATACCCCTGCTTTTAAAAAAACCTAAAACTTTCAGAAAACTTAAAAACTATTTAAAATTCAAAACCAAAACCCCATCTGTGTGAAAGAGTAATGTTTAACACTTAGGTTGCTAGCCTGCTATTCCTATACCAGATTGAGTCCCACGGAATGACAGAGTCATCTGCACTGTGAGTCAGTGTCAGAAACAGATACTATTTTCTTACATTTAAGAAAATTATCTTAAGGTCGGACTCTTCCTGCCCTTTCAACAAAAATAGCCATTTGAACACACATGCATGCACACACAGAGGAACAAAACAAGCCCACTCAATCATAACCTCTATTGCTTCAGCAATGAATTAGTGCTCATGTGTACCCAACAAAAATTACTTCAAGATTAAAAAAGAAGAAAAAAATCGGGTTCTTGCTTACTAAATTTTGTGCAACTCCCCTGTTTAACTCTATCAGCATAAAACTGTAAAACAAGTAAGATTGCATTTTATTTGCATCTTCACAGACAGACCGCTATTAGGTGTTGAGCAAACAAGAACTGGGCACCAACTATTTCAGAAAACTATAAAAACTGCCAAGCTGGTCTTTATGTTAACAATGGCTTACATTTAATAGAAAACTCTAAATTTCTTTTACTTAAAGAAGGATTTTGTACCTCACATGCATTAGCATAATCACCAAGTTCCACGTAGAGTAGTCCACGATTAATTAACACTTTAAAGGTTATTTCCTTACTCAATTCAAGCAGAAGAAGAATGCCATAGTCTTTCAAAGCCTACAGAAACATAAAATGTATTTTAAACCATAGTTTATTCAGGGGGATACAATATTTCTTCAAAATCTAAAAGACATACTTTCAAATTCCTACAAATTGTGCATATGCAGACTTCAGTGTGGCTATTCCAATGTTTCACTGTTTTCAGATTGAATTTAACTGAATTTGGAGCCTTCTATAATTACATAGATACCCATTCCTAGAGTATGGAAGCAAAGATAATGCAAATATATTAAATAGATATAATTAAAATTTATTTTGTCATTATATAAATTTCATTTAGAAATAAATCTTAATTACTTCTACTGCTAAATTTTATGTCCAAATTGTTATTAAAAAGAACAACAAATTATTCTAGATTATTTAGTCATGAGGTAATGTCAAGGTAAGGTATTTTTAAGTATCTTCAAATATAATTGTTTTTATTGTAAAATCTAAGCACTACTATTAACTAAATTTGGGTGTAAATTTTGAAAAAGAGCAAATAATGACATCACTAGGTACGCTGAAGAAGCTTCAATTCTCAAATTTATCAAAACTTAACAGTATTTCAACAATGCTTGATCTGAAGAAGTTCTAGCTCAGCTATTTTTTCATCTGAAGAATGAACTTGTATAGTATACTTCAGAATAACTAGACAGTTTAGAGCTAATATGACAAAAATAGAATCATAGAATAATTTGGGTTGGAAGGGACCTTTAAAGGTCATCTAGTCCAACCTCCCTGCCATAAGCAGGGACATCTTCAATTAGATCAGGTTGCTCAAAGCCCCATCCAACCTGACCTTGAATGCTTCCAGGAATGGGGCATCTATCACCTCTCTGGGCAACCTGTGCCACTGTTTCACCACCCTTATTGTAAAAAAATTTCTTCCTTAAATCTAGTGTAAATCTACCCTCTTTTGGTTTAAAACCATTACCCCTTGTCCTATCACAACAGGCCCTGCTAAAATGTCCCCATCTTTCTCATAAGCCCCCTTTAAGTACTGAAAGGCCGCAAAACCGTCATTGCAGTATTCCATGTACCAGCCACTTAAAAGAAGTTCTATTCTTTGTCACTTCTAAACTAAGCTCAATATTAGAAACAGCTTTAAAGAAAACAATACAGTTCTTGTTAGATCTAGTAAATTTCTTCTGTCAATGATCTGCTACTCTACATTTTTTCCGCAACTTCCCTTGTACTTTCAGTGGCTTTTCTGGGGAGTGATAGCAAAAAAAAAAATGTATAATACCTTACATATGAAGGAACTATCACTTTCACATTTTAAACTTTTAGCTTCAGTTACTGTAATTGCCTATTTTTCTTTACCCATCTGCATCATTCTCAACCAATTAACCTCTAAGTACAAATGGGCTTTGCCCAAGGTGGATTTGACTTGAGACATCCAAGCTCAAGTACTTAGGAACCAGCCCTGTCTCTGAAAATCGACCTCATCAGAAAGACAGTTCAACATGATTGTGTTCCCAGCCTGAAGCTGCATGGTGTCTTTGTGTGCCCTGTTGTGCCTTTGCTTTATAACAAAGGTAGAAAGCAGAAACACTTAGAGGTAGCTCACAGGCAAGTTGACAGAAGTATGAACACATCCAGAAAAACAGAGCTGGGAATGAGGGTTGGATGCAGTCCAAATCCCTGTTTTGGTGTAGTCTTCTGGACCTAATATTTTCTTACAGTTCTTTTTTTTTTCCTTATAGTTCTTATATTTTCAAAGGGATATAAAATGTAATTAATATTTCATTATTGTAGAGACCAAAAAGCCATTTTTTTAAACAATTTCTTGAAGAGCACAATCATTCAGGAAGACATTGCAAGACATCAGAAATTTTTACTACTTGTCAATAACAGGTTATTAGCTAACATGAAGTGAGTGTTCATGTGATGTTGAAAAAAAAATTAATACCAATACCTTTCTGAAGTCCTTTATTTGATGATAACAGACAGCTCTATTATAATATGCCAAAATGCAAGTTTTGTCGAGGTCAATGGTTTTTGAAAGATCTTCAATTGCAGCGTTAAATGTCTGCAAATGAAAAACCACTATGTATAAATTTTAATTCAGAGTTCATGACACTGCATGTTTTTCCTCAAATAATAGCCTACTGTAAAATTTTATTTCATAGTTTTACATTTTGTTCTTCATCAGTACTGGAAGACATCCAACCATTTCACTGTGTCCTCTGTGAACTACTTACTGCAGTCCTTACTGCAGTGGGAGCACTCCTTCAGAAGCTCTGTTTGTGCAAAGACTGGGCAAACAAACATTCTTTATGTTTTCTTACATCACATCCATATACTGCAATACATTATCAATCCTTAATTTTACTGTCTTACATTTTATATCTCAGCCTAACATAGAAGGTATCTTTTGTGGAGTTTTGGTACTTCTGTCAATCACTAGGTAAGAATCTATTCTGTGGAATTTAAGAGAATAACCAGATAGATGCTCAGTAGCTTCTCCAACCCATCAATCATTTTCAGCTGCACAGAACAACCAGAGAATACCTTTAATGGTGAATGGAAAGTATAATATCAAGTGGAATTCCTGGGTTTCATCAGCAACGCTTTCACCATTATTTCACCATTATAAAGTGTCAAGTAAGATATGTTAAGTTTTAAGGGAGAACACAAAAGTACAACAATAAAGACCCACCTTATTTTGACACTTTAAAGTTCCTCGGTAAAAATAAGCTCGCACACTGTTAGGAAGAATTTTGATCGCTTCATTGCAATTCAGAATTGCCTTAGAGTATTTACCTTTACTTCCATAGTAAGCAGCACGACTCATATATGCCTGTAGAGATGAAGATGGAATGATGACATGGTAAAAAACAACTTTGTTTAACATTATAAAACAAGGGTTAAATAGAAGACAGAAATTACAAGTTTATAAAAGCATACATCTTATGAAGCTTGTAATTTTTTTTTATTTAATGCTTGCCATGTACTTGCTGGCAGATTACAAGGCAATACACCCAGAAATGCAAAACCTATCAGTCTTTGAACCCATCCAAAAATGCCTCACAACAACAAACTATCAGGAGTCTTTATATTACCTGGAAATGTGACGGACAAAGGGCAAGTGCTCGATTGAAATCTCGGATGCACTTAGCTTGTCTGAGCTGCATTCTACACAGCCCTCGCTGATAAAAAGCATCAGGGTAACTTGAATGTAGTCTGATAGCCATACTAAAAGCATCATGGGCCTAAAAGGATGACATATCATCTGGGTTAAATATGGTCCGTTTGTTCAGCTGAAACCACAGGCTAACTGATTCTTTTGTACAGCTAGGTATGACCTATTTTTGCAGTATCTGCATTTTGCATGTATCTGCATTGTTTATTATCACTTTCATCCATTTACCGCTACTCAAAATTTTGTAATGTTTAGCACCCTATGGAGGCACAATCTAATTCATTTAATAATCTCATTTCTTCAGTGGTACTGCAAAAGTTTAACCAAGCACGTGGTCTTGCCTGTAAGAGCTGAAATAGTGAAGCGCTTTATTATAATGGATGACGGATTAACATGGCAGTATGCAACTCCTTTAAAATACATCCAGATAGGTTTTTTTTCCTCTACGTTGTACATTAGCTTACAAAGTCCCAGGCTTTTCCAGGATCTACAGCTGTAATATCAGATGTAGATTAACACAAAAAGTCACCTTTTGCAAATTTTCATGTATTACCACATTAGATCATAGAATCATAGAATGGTTTGGACCTTAAAGATCATCTAGTTCCAACCCCCCTCCCATGGGCAGGGACACCTCCCATGGGCAGGGACACCTCCCACTAGACCAGGTTGCTCAAAGGCCCATCCAGACTGGCCTTGAACACTTCCAAGGATGGGGCATCCACAACTTCTCCAGGCAACCTGTTCCAGTGCCTCACCACCCTCACAGTAAAAAATTTCCTCTTGATACCTAATCTAAGTCTATCCTCTTCCAGTTTGAAGCCCTTACCCCTCCTCCTATCACTACACACCCTTGTAAAAAGTCTCTCTCCAACTTTCTTGTAAGTCCCCTTCAGATACTGGAAGGCTGCTACAAGATCTCCCCAGAGCCTTCTCTTCTCCAGGCTGAACCACCCCAACTCCCTCAGCCTGTCTTCATAGGAAAGGTGTTTCGGCCCTCTGATCATCTTCATGGCCCTCCTCTGGACCCACTCCATCTACCCACATCCTTCTTGTGCTGAGGACTCCAGAGCTGGAGGCAATACTCCAGGTGGGGTCTCAACAGAGCAGAGCTGAGGGGCAGAATCACCTCCCTCGACCTTTGATGCAGCCCAGGATACGGTTGGACTTCTGGGCTGCAAGCGCACATTGCCGGCTCGTGCTGAACTTCTCATCTACCAACACCCCCAAGTCCTTCTCCTCAGGACTGCTCTCAATCCACTCATGGCACAGCCTGTATTTGTGCTTGGGATTGCCCCAACCCAGGTGCAGGACCTGGGTCCTGGGTTCAGACAACTTTGACAACCTTCTTCCAAAAGAATATCACTTATGACAAACGGCCAGGGAACCAGGTAGAGAATTTGGAAGTAAGGTTAAGCCTGAGAAGAAGGGAGGGGTGGGGAGGAAGGTGTTTTAAGATTAGGTTTTATTTTCTCATTACCCTACCCTGATTTGATTCACAATAAGTTACACTAATTTTGCCTAAGTCGAGTCTGTTTTGCCTGTGATGGTAATTGCTGAGTGATGTCCCTGTCCTTATATCGACCCGCAAGCCTTTCATTATATTTTCTCTCCCCTTTCCAGCTGAGGAGAGGAGTGATAGAGTGGCTTTGGTGGGCACCTGGCATCCAGCCAGCGTCAACCCATCACAGAAGCAGACAAGGCAAGAAATTTTTCTCTTCCCTGCAAAATTCTGATATTTCAAATGTTTCTCGTTTCTGTCTTGAGCCCTTTAGCAAATCAACAACTGAAACATATTTACTAAAATATCAACATAGAAAACATTCACATGAACTCACACTAGGCCTGCCACAAAGCTCATGGATAGGCTTTCAACAATTTTCAACAAAGAAGTCTCTAATATCGTTAAAAAGTATTGATTTTGTTGAAAGAAGGGAAATATATTTTTCATAGGTAATGCAGTTTATTTCTTAAGTATCATACATAAGTGCCAAAGAGAACCACTAGGTGTGTTATGAGCTACAGTAATATAGAAAACAGTTAACAAATTACAACCAACTCCATAACAAAATAATCTAGGAATTCCTTTGTCCAAGTTTACTACCAATTCACTAAGCCAGTGATACTCCTACATGAGTGTTGTTTGTCTACAAGACCCATGAAGACAGGTCTTATTAACAGATAAGAAATTCAGGTAGTTTTTTATTCCATCAGAACGGCAATTAATAGCATAAATTAAAAAAATCATAACATTAGCACTGGAAAAATTACTCTCAAACTTGCAAGACAGTCTAATGTACATCATGAATTCAAAAGAAAATTGCTAAAGGCAGTGGACACTTTAAAATATTGAAATTGTTCACTCAGTTATCATAGTTGTTTACAAGCAGTGGAGTCAAAGGCTAATATACTCTATATAATTAATACCAACCCGTAATAAACTTTTTTGCTCCATGTGACACAGGCCTGTGAGATAATAAATTTCTGCAGCCTCAAATGTATTCGGCAGGATTTTTGCTGTGGTCATCAGTAGCTTCATAGCTTTTTTAAAACTTCTGACAGCATCCTGCAATACAGAGAACATTAATAGTTATAAAGGACTTAACTGAAAATCTGCATGATTTGTTAGACCTTTATAATCATTTTTCAGTGTCTTTTTCTTAGTCTTTGGAACATTACGGTAAAAAGGACTAGTCCAATGTTCCTTGATGTTGCTGGAGTTTGACACACTCTTAATCTCTGAATGGTTCATATTAATAACTGATCAGAAAAACAGATAAATATTCCTGAGTTTTATTTATATATGACAAAGTAGCTAATCTACATGATCTGGAAATAACATACAGTTCATTTATACTGTTATTAGGTACATAGTTAATTATAATTATCATTAATATTAATATTTTTCCTTGGGAAGAAAAGGTATATCTTTTGATGGAGTCTGATAAGAATTAAGTACTTGCTACAGGTTTCTTTATGTAAATAATGACAAACTCTTTATTCCATAGACTACTTACATAAATTTAACAACCATTAAGAAATATATTGAAAGGATCAGTTCTGTACAGGCATTGAAGGAACTTAAGTGAATAGCCTCTCAGGATTTTACCATGTCTCATAGATCTGGACAATAATTTATGCAAATTTAATAATAATTTAGTTTAAAGGAAAGTGTAAGGAAAACAACCAAAAAATTAAGAACAGTTCAAGATAAGATATTTGTCAGCCTTTGTGGATTATGACGGGACCACAGTTGAAAGTTTCAATATCAAGAAGAGTAAAAGAATTATAGCATTTTTTTTATCTTAAGTGAGTCTTTCAAGATCAAGAGGTGTTTGTTTAGAAAAATCAGTTTGAAATACCAATGCCCATAGGGCTGTCTGCAAATACTACACCTGCCTCACCAAGTTGTCAAGGTAGTAGAAGTTTTAAACGAAACTGGTCTGCATTTACTGCTACTTAAAAAGAATTTTTCTCTATCCCTACAGTTCAAAATTACTCTTATTTTAAGAGGAAAAAGAACTGTAGATAGCTGAACTCCCTCACACATAATTCCAAAGGCACAGCTAATTCTCAGGGCACTATAGCCTGAAGTCTGCTCATTTTCCTGTATTGAGAGTATTGTGTCATTGCTCTCCAGGAGAGGTGGCAGTGCAAGTCCTCACCTCTGTGTGAAGCACTCTGAGAAATCCAGGAATGACTCTAATACACATCCTCTTAACCATGACAACTGAAATGGGTTGAATTGGAGGGTACTAATGATCACTTTCTTTGACTCAGCATTCTTTCAAAGACCGCAGAACTAGTAGTGTCCCATTATGGTTTGAGACAACCAAGCCTAACCAAAAGAGCTGAATGGATCAAGAGGTTATATCTGGTACAAGCCCAGGGAGCTAGAGTATAATTTTTCCAAAATGCATACCTTTCGTTTAAAAAGAACCTGCAAACACAAGGCTAAGAGGAAACAGAAAGACTGTGCGTTTCAAACATACAACTTAATAGATAGGTAGATTCAAGGTCTTATGACCTGTTGCTTGCTGCTTTGTGTTTAGGGAAACAGGACTCTGGACGTTTTGTATAAACAAATATGAGTGTACAAAATGAAACAGCTAATCCATACGGCCAATTTCAATGATGCTGCAGGCCTCAAATATTGGCTAACTGCAGGACTCAGAGGAGTGACTATATTAGTTAAACCCTATGATATATGAATATTCACAAAGTTGAGAAAATATCTGTAACTATACATTATATATTCAGTTCACACACATGAATTAAACTTTTGTTCTGCATTTTATTAGACAAAAAATGCTAGACATATTTCTGTATTATTTTATTTCAAAAGAAGCAAAATTGTGACACATAATGGACCTCAATCTATTTGATTGTATCTTTTACTTGATCATCTTAAATGTCTTAAAACTAAAATTGCCTAATTTATGCCAAACTATTAGTGCTGCTGTTGTTGAAAATTCTTACTCAGGTCTTATAATTTAAACAATGAGGCACACTGAAGGTTTATTTATATACTAGCACATTTCATAAAATAGTAAAAGAATATAGAAAGAAAAACATTGTCTTGCTTGGCATATATATAATGTAAACTTTTCTAACCTTAGTTTTTTTGGCTTTCATTTGTATTTTTCCTAAAATAACAAACATTGAAGGCTCAGGCTGAATTGCAGTAGCTTCACGTAAGCACTCTACAGCCTTATCGTGATTTTGACAAAACGACTGAATGAGCGCTTGCTGAACAGGCTGAGACGTAAAGGATTCTGGAAGGAAACCACCATGAAAAACAATAATCTCTTTTACTTTAACCTTTATATTTTCCAATATAAAATACCAATATAAAATACCTTTAAATTATATGCAAACTTTAAAATGCTATTAAAATATTTGGAGTATCCATAAAACATAACATCCATAAAAATACAAATGTAAACTAAATTCCTACAAAAGTCTGAAGCTGAACAGTTATTTATCAATGAGCGTAGTTTGCATGCTAAACATCTGCAAATATTTACCTTCCTCTCCCCACATGTAAGAAGGCTTTGCTCTGCGGAAGTATCACCATATGCCTGCTTTGTTTTTATATTCTTGTGCCCTGTGTATCCACACTTGATCACTACTAGAGACAGGAAATTAATCTCATACAGTGTGGCTATTCATATGGATTCACCAAGAGCTTCAGGACTGCCATTTTATGCCCAGCACATAACAAGGAACTACTATACTGCAACCTTTTTACTGTTCAAACACATTGGGAAGGTTCAGTTCTAAAGCTATTTGATATTTTGTTAGGAAAGACTGTACTTAAGTACAGAACAGAATACTTACTCAATATTCCTTTAAAGCAGAAATTACCAATATTGAAAAGTAGAATTAAAAAACAAGGACTCAAGATAAAAGAAATTCTGAAATCACAAGTGATAATACACCATTATTACCTTTAAAGGCTTCAGAGACATGCAAACAAAATACTCTAGATAGATAGTAAGTTCCTACATTTTAGCTGATTCATGGTAACTAACCTATTTGCATGCTTCAACTTAATTTTTTTGAACAATTCCTTGGTTACAGACTGTTGCCATGGTTCACAACTACCTCGGAAAATTGATGGAAATTGACATTACCTTCATCCATTTCTGCAAGTTGGTGAATACATAAACTTGCCAGCTCATATTTCTTCAACTCCATTAAATAATGTCCCCTGGAATGATGTAATCAGTAAAACTATTTCCAGGCATTTCTTTCAAAGGGCAAATACTACTGAAATATGGGTTTATTAGTATAAAAAAAGAAAATGGAAAAATGATGCCTTCCAATAAAAACATCTGAAGTTTTTACTTTTTTTTCATCAGAAATAGCTGTCAAATTTTTAATTTTTTCTCTCACATCACAGTACCAAGAAATTATATGCTTACCTCTCTTCAGATTGTAGGAGTTACAAAAACACTTTGTCTTTGGAGTCCACAGATAGTAATCCTTACAATCTCAAGAACAGCAACAATAATCTTAGTAATAGTGTTTCTAAAATCCACCACGGATTGATAGCTGATAGATGCATTCTGTTCTCACGGACAATTTTTTGCCTCCTCAGACATCGGCATCAGTATAAGAGGTCATGCTAGCCAAACGACACTCTGAGAGACAAGCTGAGCAAACCCAATATTAAAACTAGGAAAATACAGTATTATTGACTGGAACATAGTAACTAATTCTCCTAATACACATGAGGAATAATATCCTAGCATTTCCTCCTTAGTTCTTACGGCTTTTCAAGGGAGGAAACAGCTTTATCTAGTAATTTATCTTTCAGTCTTGGTTAAAGTCACTACTTCTCACTGGACTGAATATGAGGAAGAAGAATAGTTGAAATCTAAATTGGCCTGGAATCAATCCTTCACATTCTTTGTATTATGTGGATTCTGCAGACAAATCTGTGAAGGACCCATCCACTTGGGGAAAACATTTAAAATTATTAATGTTTGAAAAGTTCAGAC
The DNA here is from genome assembly GCA_008711295.1 of Anarhynchus alexandrinus. Taxonomy (NCBI): domain Eukaryota; kingdom Metazoa; phylum Chordata; class Aves; order Charadriiformes; family Charadriidae; genus Anarhynchus; species Anarhynchus alexandrinus. The sequence goes on from VUYV01000001.1 coordinate 4,090,292, forward strand.
TTTTTGTCATGGCACCTATTTACTTCTTTTTCCCCAGAAACTATATGTACCTCAAAGAGCAGAATCCTGTATATGAAACAAGGTTCCTCCCTCCAAGGTAACGAGTACAATACTTGGGTGACACTATGCAGATGAAGTTCTTCAGGTTCGGAAATGCTATGAAAATACTACATTTTTTAAAACCCATTCAGAGCAGGTTTCAAATAATATAAGGGTATCTACCAACAGCATTCCAAATGGATTTTTTTTAATAAGTGAGATATCTCTGAAGTTCTCAACTAATCACTTACCTACCTTAATATGCAAAGTTGTGATTTATTTGGATAAAGATGAATGGCTCGGTTTATATCCTTCACAGCATTTGGTAAATTATGAATCTGCAATTTATAAAGAAAAAAACATCAATTTAATTGCTAATATGAACACAATTTGGAGACACAATTGCTATTTCTGTAAATGTGGTTCTGCACAATGTAATGCCCACATGGTAACAACTCACAAGGCACATATGTCCTCTGTAAAGTACCTCAACATGTTTTTAGTAAAGGTCTGAAACATTTACCCTACATATTTCCATACTCTCCCATAGGGCAGATCCAAACTCCAGACAGTTTCTTTACTTTTCCAAAATCTGAAGAAGAGTCTGGACTATTGAGAAGGAGATTAGGTCATGAGATCCACATGCATGTAGGTCCTGATGAATCTTCATTGCTGTAATGAATTTGCATTTATTTTTCAAGTGTCTGTGCATGTGGTCCCATTCAGTGTGCTTCAGACGCTTAGGAGAAAGGAGAGCATTACAGTGACTGATTCATCCAGTTGGGACAGCTGCTAACTTGAACTCTCATTAAAGAACAGCATTGATGGAATATATGTACTGAGCTGTAGTTTACCGCTTTACATTGAAATTAAAAAAAAATTCCCCCAAAAAACAACAACATAAAATAACCCTACAAAAGCAACCTGAGCATTAGTGGATGACCTCCAATATAAACTATCGAACAGAAGTTCTTAAAGACAGTATAAAACAAAAAAAAGAGTATCACCAGTCCACCTAGATGGACTTAAGTTATGGAAGAAAATTAATAGTGCAAGCAATTTCTCAAAATATTTTGAAAGCAAACTAAGCACTGTGAGACACAACAGTTGTTTGAATTCTGCCAGTGAAATCTACAGAAATTGCGTATACTCCATTCCTTGTAATCCTGAGAGGGTCTCAAAAAACAAACTGCTAACAGAAACCATTCTCAAATCCCATGCAGAAGTAGAATACATTCTGTTTCACGGTAAATTAAAATATTGAAAAAGTTTTCACTTCCATTTGTGGGGAATAAAATCTGAGTTTCCTGAAAAATTAGTATTCTCAAGAAAATTCAGTGTAGAAAACATTATATTTCAAAATGTGGGGGTTTTATGTTTAAAAACACATTTTCAAAAAAATATTTTTTGAAATGTATTTCAAGGAAGTTATTAAAGTTCAGATTAGATGTACACTGATGTAGATAAGATAAAATGACACTTGAAACGTTCTGGGTCATTACATTAGATGCAACAATATTTTACAATTGCAATGCCTGTAATCCTATTATGGTGACAAGGACTACTTGAAACATACAGCTATAAGCAGGTTCTTACATCTGTATAACACCAAGGCATAAGTATTAAAAAAGTCACAACAACCATAAATATAAATAAAGCTATATTAAGTGGCAAACAAAAGCAAAAGGAATTTATTACCTTATGATATGCTTGCGCTCTGCACACGTAGGCTTGAACGTTGAGAGGATCAATTTCAATGGCATTAGTAAACCTTCGAATAGCTTCATAGTATTGATCGAGATGCAACAGCAGTATCAAACCAATATTTAGGTAAGCAAAGATGACAGAACTAAAAACAGATTTTTTTTTTCCTTTTGTTATTCCATGAAATATGTCATTGTATTAACCACAACTTAAACAGGCTTCATCTACTTTTATGACATTTACTACACATCTATTTTATGATCACGCTGAGCTAAAGAATTGAAATTGCCAGCAGAGTATCAGCTCATTAAAAAACACCATTTCAGTAGCTTGTGATGTTTGGCTGCACACTAGAGGCACTAGCAAATGTGAATCATGAAGAAATGATGACAAGTCTCTGTCATAGAAACTGGACTAGAAATAGAGCTAGCTGGTAATTTTGTACATACTGAATACACCAAGAAATACTGAATCTTTCAACAATAAAACCACATTTCAAAAGACTGACAAAGCTCACCAGTTTTCCATCTAGCCTGCTCCCTTATTTTCTGTTATTTCACTTGGCTAGCTGCTAGGAAGACCTAAGTTTCCAAGATCTGCAGGGGTCTTTAGGTCTGCCACAGATCGGAATGGAAGCCTTTGCTCAAGACAGGACTGTTGAGGTTGCCGGAAGCTGAACAAGAACTCAGTGCCTTTAGAGTAAGGTAATTAACACAGCTAACTGGTATGGAGGTTTGTTGTATATTGTAAGACTGTTTGCACAGCAGGGCTGGTACAGATATAATCTGTTTCTGAGGTATTGTTAAGTGGTGGTTTCTCTTAACTGCATTTCTTCCTACATCAGCTTCAATCGCCAACTATCAAGGACCACAAGCAGCATTTTTTTTTATTTCAGGGACACCATTTACTTGCTTTTGCTAAAACATTGTGGCATTTTCTTTTGGAAAAAAAAAATGTAGTGTGACTTTTTACCTGTGTTGTGGACAGATTCCCCCCCAAAAGACTAATGAAATTATTATGGCATGAGTAGTCAACTTTAATTAGGACTTCAATTTCATCATTTGTCTGCCAAACCAGAATAATTTATTTGCCAAATTGCCATATACAGCAAAGTAAAATTTAATTTTGAAATATATTCAAATAATTTTTATTGTACTAAGACTATAGTAAATGAGGCTAAAGATACTAAAAGAAGACAACATTATGTTTTTATGTGGTTTAATCCCAGTATATTTGCTGAATAACAGTTCTGATTTTACTTTCCTTTATTAGCACTTTTATGTCCCCAGGTAATCAGAATATAAACAACATATACTAAAATTCTCAAATCCAATCACCTGTCCAAAGCTAGGACACTTTCAAAGTCGGAGATTGCAAGTGACCATTGACACTGTTCTGAGTAAACAATCCCACGATGAAGAAAAGAAGAGAAATTTTCCTGAGTGTCATTGATGAGTACTGTGGGAGAGGGAGAAAAAAAAAGTCAACTGTTCAGATATTCACATATATTTCAGTTACTCCATGCAACTTATTTGCACATTACTTTTTACTCTAGTTTTCTTAGAGTTTTATAAAATATAATAGATAAACCATAACATAACATACTAGATCATAACAGAAACTGTTCATTGTGGCATGAAATACTTTCAAGACACATTTATAATTCTCAATTACACCCACTCAAATTGTTAAAAGTGAAGCAGAAAAGCTTAGGCAGCAGAGGCAAAAAAAATGAATAAAAACAGCAGCAGCAAGAGACAATGTCTAATAGTGTCGTGGTTTAGGCCAAATCGGCTACTGGGGACCTAGGGGACCCCAGATGGGACCGACAGATGCTCCCCTCTACCCCTCTTCAGAGAGNAGAAGAGGCCCAGCTAAGAAGCGAAGTTACTGAACAAAATTGATTCTGTTTTACCTCAAACCAGGACAAATAGCTAACTTAATAGAAATGAAAAGGAGCAAGTTATTACCAAACACTGAATGACAACCATACATTTCAATATTTGCAACATGAAATTTCTATGTTATATTGCAGTATAGTAATTACTGGTGAATGGTCATTCCTCTTTTCAATGATAAACATACACACCATTAAAAGAAACAAACAATACCAGAAACACTGAAGTCCTGCAAGGCTCTTTTTGGATCAATCTGTCGTAGTATGCAACCTCTATAGTAGAATGCTAACCAACAAGAAGGGTCTAGATGAACCGCTGCTGCTAAGTCTTGTATTGCATTTCTATACTGCTGCTGCTTAGCGTATGCTCTTCCTCGATACAGTCTAAAAAGGAAAAAAGTTTCTCTTTAAATATAATTTCCCTTAGAAAATTATACCTACAGCATGAAGTCATAGTGTGAAGTCATAGACTTATTTATAATATTAACAGGTTGAGTCAAATTAATATCAAGAGTTCTTCCACTGTCTTTGTCATGCAACCTTGAAGTAATTATTCAGGAAAAAATGTTGAAAGATAGAATAAACATTCAATTTTATTTCAATTTAATAAAGAAAGTCTGAAGGAACAAAGTCCAGTAATCTATACCATATAAGCAGATCACCACACTTGAGTAAATTGAGTTCAATATAATAGAAATCTATCAGCTTTGGGCATCAACGAGTTGAATGGAACTCTCTCCAAGTTCCACAGTGTATTGGTGCAGCAGCTTCTGTATGGGAAACATCAGATTTTGTTAAATCTGATTTAAAAGAAAAAAATGTAAAACTTTCCTCATTACTAGTAAAGCTGTCTGAAAACATCCATTCTTTTCTTCAATATTTCTTTCAAACAGACAAGTTTATAAAATCAGATCCTACCATTTTACACTATTCCTCTCTCAAATTGAGGAAGCTAGCAATATATTTAAACAAGATAAATCACAAGCACAGGTGAAAAAGTGTGAATAGACACCAATGGCTGTAAAATTATTTTATCATAGAATCATTTAGGTTGGAAAAGACCTTTAAGATCATCGAGTCCAACCATAAACCTAGCACTGCCAAGTCCACTAATAAACCGTGTCCCTAAGTGCCATCTTAGTGTACTTGAAATAGGGAAACGGGGTAAGACATGATATATAAAACTTATGTTTTTGCATTACTGAAGATAGATTTCACCTATTAAGCGGGTCTTATGCCACATCCCACTTCTATGCAGAGTTATCATGGAAAATATATACTATTCCTTTTTCAATCTAACACAGTAAAGTCAATTCCTCAAGAATTAAAATCACATGCTTAACTCTACATAAACACAAGGTACTGATACTAATCATACTCACTAGGACTATTCACAGCCCACACACCAACATGCAAGCTTCAATGCACTGGTGGATTTCAGGAAGCCAAATGCAGCTTTATGTTGCTTCAAGATTTTATTTCAAAGTCAGAGTTTTAAGGAGCATCTGTAAACTATTTTAGTAGCACAGGAACCTAATGTCATAAGAAAGCTTTGCATGATTCTGTGGTTACTTGTGATGAAGGAGATGGACTGACATATAGAAGACACAAAGAAGGGAATCCTTCCCTAGCTATTCAGTTTGGATGGGAATCAGTTCCAGAGTAAGACACCTGAACTTAGACATCTACAAATAAACACCTACAACATATGATAGGTGTCTGACTTTCCACTACAGTTGATGAAAATCTAGTCAATATAATCCAAGGAGATGAGAGCAATTCAGTTAATCCAAAAATATACAGTTACTGGCTGTTTAGCTGAACAAGCTCTCCAGGCCTTATAGAAGAGTCTATATTGTCTACCTAGAGTCTACTAACCGTATTGAGTCCTTGGTGATAATGGCTGCTCAGACACCTACATCCCATGGACACAGCAAGCTGACACCTACATTCAGGTACCATAATCTGATATTGATTATCTGCTTTTACTTTTACTTTACATCTATTTTCATGAAACCAGAACAGAGTATAAAAAAAAATGTAAATCTTTGCAGGAATGATACTAAAAAGAAGTCACATTTTTTAGTAGGGAAATCATATAATTTTTTTTCAGTCTTTGTAAGTCAAACCTCAAAATCATTGTTTTAATTAAAAAATAAAGATGCTTCTCATTCCTATTTCAAAATTTTCACAGAAAACATTAATTCAACATTACTCTAAAACTAGAAGTGTCAAGACAACCAATGGAAATTAGGCATAGAACTCTAATCCTTAAGGACATTCTTCACTTTGAGCATGTATTTAAATCCAGCTCTTTAGAGCAAAGCACATATGCACGTGCTTAAGTCCAACTGACTCAATATTCGCATTACTCCAGTGAGATCTTAGCACATGGTTCTGTGCTTAGCTAAATTAAGGTCTAGGGACTAATCCAAAGTCATTAAAGCAATACAAAGATTCCCCAATGAATATCATGGCCTAGAAATCTTATTCTATTTCTGTTAGACACCTCTTTGGAAATGCAATTGCTTTATTATTGTTTAACGTATATTCAGTCTTTCACATATTAATATTATTTTAATAATCCACTTAAAATTTAAATACTTTTGTCAAACTATATATTCTACCTCGCTTGAGCATTGCTGGGGTCTTCCTTGATCACAGCTGTAAAATCCTGAATAGCTGTAGTCAACACTGAATGGTCAAAGAAATGTACTCCATGTTTCATAAGTGCATCTGTTCTTTTTGGGTTATACTGAAAACACTATAATGAAAGAAATAAAGAAGTACATGGTGTTATTCCTCATTCTTAATATTTCTAATGATTAAAAGTCTTAACCAAGCACAAAAATAATATAGTCTTTTATTCTCAGATTTTCTTTTTTTATTCCTTTGTCCTTTAATGTCTACTGTCATTTCCAGTAACTGTAAAGTGAAATAAAAAAGCAGTGATGCAAGATTATTAGTGGCTGATAATTTGTCGGCATTCAGTAATTTATTGAATTAGCAAGCAAGAGTAACAGAAATTACTTATTTATTTCCATAGCACTGATTTTTTCTAAACATAATTTATTTGAAGGGATATCAGTTCTCCCAGCTACTTACCAGATATATCCAAATACAGTTTACTTTTACTAAAGTTACACAAAGTTACTACATTATTGTAACAGTACAAAAAAATTGAACTTACTTTAGCATAATCATCCATGGCCAATAACAATTGATTTTCCTCAAAATACAGCTCAGCTCTCCTAAAATAAATGTCATCATCTGTAGGGCAACATTGTATTGCAGAACTATAATTGATGATTGCCAATGTATTATCACCATGTTTCCTGTAAATTTCAGCCATTGACAGGTATGTATCTGAAACAACCACCCAAAATATAAAAGGCATTATTTAGCAGCCCAAAACAATAAGTCATCTCCTCCTTACAGAGTAATTAGCACAAGCAGTAGAAATAGAACAGTAGATTATACAAAAGGTTGGAAGTCCTGTTTTAATATGAGCAACAGAACTCAGAAGTTTAGAGCTATAGCTGTGTGCTCAAGCGTGGAGCCCATGCAGCTGTAAACTGATAGCTCTTCCTGGATTCACAGGCATGACAAATCTTTGCTCTCTGTAGAGCTCTGTAGAAATGGCCCATCAAGCCATTTAGTGTAGACCTGTTGATCACAAACAAACATAAAGTGATTTAGTTTAATTGGACACACACAAATATTTATCCCACTCTACTGGATATGGTCAGGATAGAGTTAACTTTTTAACCGCCGGTATGGTGCTGTGTGGCTAAAACAGTGTTGATTACACAACAACGTTTTAGCTCTTGCTGAACAATGTTTGCACAGTATCAAGGCTTTTCCTGTGACCATTGCCTCCTGTTCAGCAGAAGAAGTCCTTCTCAGAAGAGTCTGACTCTGTCTTCTCTCTTCCCACCCATTATGTAGCTGATTTTCCTCTTGCCTTCTCCAGGCTAAGTAACTCATCTCCCTCAGCCTTTCCTTACACAACTTGGGCTCTAGTCTCCTGACTATCTTAATGGCTTTCCAATGGACTCTCTCCAGCTTCTCATTCTCATACCAGGGGTTCCAAAACTGGACCAAGTATTGGAGGTGCAGCATCACAACCTGGCAGAGGGGAATCACTTTCGCTGACCTGCAGGGCCTGGTCCATCAACTAGGTGGTATCTTTCCCTTTTAAGCTCTTCCTTCCCAGTTCAAAGGGTTTGGCAGAACAGGGCTGACTTAAGCAAAATAACACACATCCTCCATTACAGGATTATTATCAGCTTTACCCATTAAATTAATGGATACAATTTCCATCAGTCCTCCTTTTTTCTTTTTTTTTTCTTTCATTTTTTAAAAACACACTGAAGTTAAGTACTTATTTTTGCCTTAGAAACTCAACTTCTGTCCCAAGCCTTTGAATATTCATGTATGCTTTATAATCTTTTTATAATATAGATAAAACAACTGACGTAAGATTAAAAATACACAAAAACATTTGCAAAACTAGGATTAAAGGTAACTAGAGAAAAACACTGTGAAAAATTAATTGTTAAGTTACACTTCAATAGATACTTACCTGCTTTATTTTTGCTCCGTTTGGTTATAAAAAGGAGGTCATCTAAAGCAGCAGAAATTCTGTCTTGAAAGAGGTAAATCAAATGTCTATGCCAGTAAGCATTAAGCAGTAGTGGTTCTAAGCTTATAGCCTATAAAAATAACAAGTAAATAACCTATTTATATAGCAGAAGGAACTTCTCAAATTTGCTAACAACAGTACATAGGAAATAAGAAAGTTTTTGCACTAAAATGATTTTTTTCAGAAAATTCCTAGGCTGACAAACTTTCATTTAACCTGAAAATCTGAAAAAATTTACTAATGTCACTTTTTTATTCGAAAGCATCATGTACTTACACATATGCAGAATGAGAGTCCAAGCTACCAGTATATCCAGCATAAAATATTAACCAGCTGGGATACTGCCATGTTTGATTATTTCTTTAAAATAGTTGTCGGAACTGTATCTAGAAGTCAGAATTCTTCTACTTGAAAGTAAAAAATAATTAACCTGTTCCTGTGAAAAAGGAATCAGCTTTTCAAACCATGCTGTTATGATTCCTATAGAAAGTACTAACATTCCCCAACAAAAATCACTTGACAGATATTATCAATCAAGTAAGATATTTCACATATGTTCATTATGCATATAACACACTTAACAGCCATATGGAAATAAATTTAGAGACTGATACAAATCTGAGACTGTTCTGGTACAACAGTAATTCTCAAATTTTGGTGTATAAACTATTTCTAGGATCCATAAACTACATAAAAACTGTGTTCATATACCTTAAAGAGACAAGTCAATAATGTTTTCACTAAAATACGCAATACAATGGCAAGCAATTTTGACAGTTGACGTCGGCCCATTGGTCAATGAACCACATTGCCAGGGTGTGGAATTTTTAGCCTTTCAGACCCTTGACAGTCTGTTTCTGAAGTTTGGGGTGAATAAAAAAGACACAAGATAATCACTGACTTTCTATGAATATAATCATTTTTTTGGTCAGATAACTTATGAAGTTTGGAAGATAATATATACAGATTGCAGATGCATAAAATAGGCACCTATGTCCCATTAAAAATAAAAATTATAGATTTATCCTCAAGAGAAATGGTGTTATAAAAGTAAATTTCAGCCTAAGACAATCTGAATTTTGGGAAAGACAAATTCTAGAAACAGAGTAAAATCTGAAGGGTTGATTGCACTGCAGGACACACCATGAGCCTCCTTAAAATTGAGACTGTTAGCTGAAAGCAATGCAGAAACCAACATGAAGCCATTGTTTTACTCCTCTGCATGTTTCCAAATATTTCAACTGAGTTTTGCGTTTTAGCAAAAGAAATGCTATTTACATTATTTAAAGGTGCCTGTTGTTAAGATTGTTTTCAGGGACACTGGCAGATTGATGGTGTTCTACTCCCACAGAGCAATATCAGCACAAGAGATCTGAATCACGAACCCCAAAGCAGCTGCTTCTCTAAACACCTAATGCTGTTTCAAGAGCTGAGATGTTCATTAAGGAAAGAAGGACATCTTTTGCTGTTTAACGTTATACGTAGGATGAACTACTTTAGCGTCTCAACCTGGTTATGAGTAGCTGTGTGTAATACAGATGTTAAATGACAATGAAAATACCATACCGAAAGTACAGCACGTGACCCAGGTTTCACAAACATACAGAACTATACCGTTGCTTAAAGAATGCCTTTGAAAGCTTTTACAGCTTCCACGTTTAAATTATAGACTTTAAAAATACTCTTTTCATTTCTGTTTTTTTTTGAAATGTTTTTATTCTGTTTTGATTGTTTCTTTCTAGTTGTGCAGGATCTTGGGCAGAAGTAATAGGTTTGTACCACTATAAAGGGTACTTAAAAGTGTTGAAAAAATAAACATACATGGAAGAACACTAGTATTGTTGTATAAAATCTTAGTGTCAAGTGATAGTTTAATTATAAACAGGAAATAAATGACTTTTCAATTTATTTGCTTACCATGCCTATGCAGAAATTAAAAATATATTTGTCAGCTTTGCCAGCAGCAAAACTTGAAGAAAAAGATTTTCTGTCCTTTTGTCTATTCTATCTCCAACTCCATTTAGGAACGCTGTATCCTGAGCAAGGCTCTCCAAACAAACACTATGGTGCTCAGAGAACACTAGGGTAAATAAACACAGTTTATTTAGAAGAGCCTTCTTCATTCTTGTGGGACTAAACTTGGATCATGCTGTCATACAAAGGTAAAAGGTGGCACCATTCAGCTAGTTATCAGCTCTCCTGCTTCTAGTTCTTCACCTGTTGAAGAACTCAGACACTCAAAAAAAAAAAGTACTTGATAGAAGTAAAACTTGACATTAAACTTACTTTTTCCAAGTCACCCATAGCTGACTTTAACTTGCCCAACTTTCTTTGTATTGCTCCACGCCTACAATAGTGAAAAGCTGAAGCATGATCTTCCTTTTCTATTAGCTTAGTCAGTCGTCTTACTTCTTTTTCTAAATCTTCAATACTAACTGTTGCACCTTCAAGAAGAACAGGCTGCATTGAGTCAACTAGTTCTATTTGTAGATTTGCTTCTTGAGAGTCCACCATCTCAGTTCCTTTTAGTAATTCAGTATCCTTCTTCTCAGAAGCAGTCCCACTAGAAGGGAAAGTTTCACCAAACCAGCAGTTCCATATTCCATGGACCCACATGCGAGCAGAAGTTTCTTTTGGAATTCCACCCCTCATTTTTGCAAACTTTTCAAAATCTAACAAACAAGGGATGCTGTGGCTCTGATATTGTTTGGTTGCTGAAGACATCTTGATACTGAATTTATCATGAATAGGAAGCCTTCCCAGAGACATAGACCTAAGGAAAAATATATAAATTAACTAAAGGTTCCCAGATATATTAACGATATCAAATTGCAATCTGCCAGTCAAGAACTATTCAAAAACCTATTGTTAGATCTCTTATTAATGATAACTTTTTAACATATCAGCCATTTATCAAAATCCATTATTGAAGCTGCAGGTAAGCAAAATTGTTCTGAATGATTCATGTCCCCGGAACGTTCAGCACTTATCCATAGTTGCATGCTTATTTCCTCCAAAAGCTTCTAATTTAGGTTTACAAGGAAAACGCTAAACATAAGAAAGGACAATACTTCTGAGTGGACAATTACCAGCCCGGCTAAATGATGATAAATCCTAGATGGATGAATATACCAATAATAGATCCCAATGATATTAGGAAGAGGACATGAAAATATAAGCAGAAGAAGCACCACCCAGAGGTGAGAAAAACCCACTTGCATTTACAAGGACATTTACAATATGATAATCTAGGAAAATTCATAGCTTCCAAGATAAGAGCCTTCACAAATGTTCAGTATCAACATCTGCTTTGAGACATCAAAGTGAGAGTAACAGAAGCTTTTAACACTTAACCTTTATCACAAACAATACTAGCCTTGCTAACACAGAAGGGAATACAAGAAGGAAATACAGGGAAAATACATTATATGTATATATATTTATAATACTATGTACCTAATACTTATAAAATTTTATCATAAGGATCCTACTAGAAAAAAAAGGGACATTACATAAAAAATGTAGCAGGCCAATGCATGAATGACACGCAAAATACTACAAAGATGAAATTCCCTTGGTTAAGCAAAACTAATATGAGAGCCTTAGACAGCAAAGAACATACAGTACCCCTGTCTAAAGCAAGACTTTGGAAAAAGGCCATCTTCTCCCTTGGTCACAGCTCACTATACCAGTATATCACACCATTTAAGTACCTTTGATTTTCTTAAGAATAAACCTACTGAAAGGTGGCCAAAAGCAGAAAAAAAATGAGAAGCTGAATGGAAAACTGGCTTGATAGACCAGGCCTGAGCATCAGTGTAAGTGCAATGTGGACACATATGACTGTACACAAAAATAGACAACATTTGGGATTTTTTTGCAGGTCACACTTCAAGCATAAGAATTTAAGAAATATCAAAAAACTAGCAAGAACATTAATTTTTTTTTTTATACTTGAATATTTTCTAAAGTACCCCATATCTGAAGTAACTAATAAATATTCACTACAAAAATATTTAGAGTGATACACGAAAACAAAAGGTAAAAAGCAAACTGCTTGTTTGATGTAATCTATGAAGTTCATGGTACAAAGCAGGTTAGTCCAGCCTAGCATTTCTGTTTCCTAAGAACTTAGGATTTCCCCCTTGTCTTTAAGAAAGAAGTTTGACCAATTTAATTATGCATTTATACTTAGACAAAACTTTTTCGGTTGTTGCATGAAGCAACACCGTTTCCATTTAAAGCGCAGTACATACTAAGTGTCCTAAAGATACCTGAGCAGTATGTATTTTTTCTTTGCATTAAAAAAGATATATTATTCCCAAATAACTAAACTATTATTACTCAATTTCAGAGCAATATTTAATATTCAAAAATATAAAACCTGTAATTAGATAATACAGCTACAAATTAAAATACATTCTTTAAAAAGGCTATACAAATTAATTAAAAAAAACCTTTTAAGAATCTTTGGGGGTATACTTAATTTCTTAATCACAGCTTCTAATTTTCTAGGATTTATTATTTTCTTTGATTTCTTTGTTTTCTTTCTTCTTGGGAAATCAGTGTATTTAATCCCAGCCTTTTGAGGTTGCTCCACAAGAACAATGTCATTCTCACTATCCTCTTGTCCAGTCAAAGTAGGCATTTTTTCTGCTGGTCTGTCTATCTGCATTGACTGAGGATCATCACAGATTTGATTCAATAGATGCTTGGTAGGGGAACTTTTCCCGATCTCTGTCTCAACCTCTGGCTCAGTTATCCGTTGCTTCATAACCTTCAACTCTTTCATGCTGGTTTTGAAATTAGATGACATTTTTAACGTAATTTCATCTTTGAAAGCAGTCATCTCCGGCGCTGAGACTGATCTTTTAATCAAACTTGTCTGGTAATAAAAGGAAACTTAATTTATTTAGATGTTCATTTGAAATAAGATTTATATATCACATTTTCTTAGTTTTAATGGACTTGATTTTATTTTACATAAAATTGTAAAGGAAAAAGAAAAGCGACATGGCAACTACACTGTTGGAAAAAAAATTACTGTATTTAATGGGAAAAAAGATCTGCATACTTCAGGTTATGTGTCAAAGCAAAGAGACCTGAAACATTAACTCAAATTTATTTGAAGCTCATAAACAGCTAAAATCAGTCTTCTCTAAAAAGTGTCACAAGAAATTTGAATTAAATACCCCCAGTCCTTGTAGGAAAGTTAAATTTTAAAATAAAAAAATGTATGCCACTGGTGGTGACATTTACAAAAAGATGAACCGAGATATATTCATGAACTCAGAAGAAAAGACAGGAGAACTCTGTATAATGTTTGGAAGTACAATAGTATTATATGGAAACACAGTTAATAAGTGAATGGAATTATGCACTTTTACTTTGTGCCCCTACCCCTGAATCACCTGAAACAAAAGAATAACTGTTATCCTCTGGTGTGTAATTGTTATTAATTATTAAGTACTATTTGCAATAACAAATGTATTGCTTCCCAATGTGCTCTTTTTGTTAATTCCAGTTTATTAACTTGCACTATAATACTAGGCATAACACATCTTTGTCAAAGAAATTAAAACGCAATTTAATGTCCACTGCCTGAAATTTACAGACAGAAATGCTTGCTAGTAATAAATAAAAATAAATGAAAAAATAAATGAAGCATTGAATAATTTTAATTAGACACAAAGAAGCAATGCTTGGTTACAGATATCTGCTAAGAATTATTTAATTTATATATTTATTAGAAAGACACTGCATCAGCCTTTAGTTTATTTTAATAATCATTCAAAGCACTCGATTTAAGTAACTAAACACTTTTCATTCTTTATTTGTGGTAATGCATTATACCCTGTGAAGTTTTGAAAAGGTAAAAAAAAATCTCAATGTCACAAGTGGGCCACGTTTCTTTAGGAAAATTATATTTTTTTAAAAAATCTAGGCTTCATACTGATTTATTAAAAAGCTGAAACTCAATGTAAAGCTATCATTTATCACTACATGTATGTATCATTAGCTGTCATTATCACCAAATCAAATAGTTTGACTGCAAATTGCATAAATACTGAATTACTACTTGCTAAATTCTTTTAATGAACTATGCATAGTTTTGCTAAAGGATTGCTACCTGAATTCAACAAGACTACTTCTATTTGAACCTGAAACTAGTATTTTAAAAATCAAGCATCAATGGTTAGCTCAAATTGCAAATATGGTGTTTAAATTATTTTATTTGTCATTGCATACAAACTGCTGCCATGCTTCATGTCCGTTTTTAAAATAACATGGTCACAACATTTTAAGCATGTCCTTATGGACTATCTAGAAGTTTTAAATAAACACATACTCCTCAAATTATTATTGAAAATCAATTTTTTAAATAAAATATTACTTGTATAATGCTATCAAGGTCATCTTTGCACAAGTGTAAAATTTGCACCATTTATTGCTGCTTTATGTATTTTGTGAAACAGCTAACTTTAGTAGCCATAAAAGTACATAGCACTTTACAGACTGGAAACTTGACAACATTGATGTCCTGATATGTCTGAAATCCAAGGACCTGATACCACAAAGCTTTACGCAGATATGTTGTTCCACTCATTCTGAGTTCGCTAGAGTACAGACTACTCACACTTATCTCTTTCCAAATGCCTGTGAAGTTAACAGGGGTTCTCATTGCACAGTTATGTTCTCCTATTTAATGTAACCAATCCACTTGAAAAAGATCTTTAAGACTCTCACTTTTGCAACTAATAGGAAAATACTAAGTTCAATTCAGTTCAGTGGAAGAATTTCTTCCACAAAATCACAGTTCAGGAACAAATAAAAGTAAATATAAAATAATACCTCTGAGCTCTCACTGTCAAAAAAGATGGGCAAGGATTGGCATCTTCTCAGTAAACTTTTTGTCTATAGATAAAACAAAAAGCAAAATAAGTCTGAATTGGTCTGATACGAATATAAATAGAGCTTTCTGATACATTCTGCTTTTAAAAGCAGAGACTGCAAAAAAATAGAGCTAATGTCCAAAGAAATCTGCATTTTCACCAAAAAAAAACCCAACCCCATCTTTGCCAGAGTGAAGGAAGGATTGCATTTGTCTGGATTTCTGGATGTCTTAAACCCATTCCACTGCCAGATGTCCAAAAATCCAAGACACATTCAACATACTCACGTAGATTAATGCTGAAGGAGCAAGCAGAGTCAGTGGACATACTCTATATATGTGCTGTAGATGCTCCAGTCTCAGAACACACTATGAATATGCCATACTGTTGATCACCTAATGAATTTACTGCTTGTATGGAGATGTCATTCCAATGAACATTTTTTAAACTGGACACTTCTTAAAAGTGTCATACATGACATGAGTCACACACACATTCCTATCTTGGGAATCCCAGACAAAAAAATGGCCACATATCACCACAATAATAATTTCCAATGAGAATATTACTTCTTCCTGAGAATCTGTACGTGCTTCATCTGTTTTAAATTGTTGTTACTGACAGACCTACTTGTACCACAGTAACAGTTTCCTTTTTCAGTAAAAGAGACATTCCCAATAGGTCCACACATAAACGTGGAATAAAATACAATAATTTAGTAACTGCAGACTTTATTACTTCCAATTATTATATCTAATGGCTCAGTCAACCTGCAGGCAAAGGACTACCAGCACTTTTCCTCTCTGCTGGACAATTCCAAATCAGTTTGTAGTTACATATACAGCCATAACCTCTTTGTGCCTGAAGTCAAACATGATACAAAATTCCAAATAGTTTTTAGCCAAACATGAAATAACTATTTTAAGTTGCTGTTGCCAGAGGATGTAGGAGATGTGCAAAGCTGATCGCAGAATTCTTCCATTTTGACATATTTAATAAGATTCTTATTATTTCTAGCCAGCTTGTGCAAGAAATGTTCAAACCAGCAAGTGTTCCTTTATCATCATCAAATTTATCATTTTATTTCACTTCCATGTCATCTACAAGTCACATATTCTTGAATGACATATTCTCAGATCGCCACAGTCACTATTAAAAAAGCTTCTTTCTAGGACAAAAGCATCTGTATCTTGCGCAGCATGTTTCACTTTCAAATAGGAAACACATTATCTGACAGATCTTAACTGCTCTAATAGTCCAAACTTGCAGATGGAGCCCTAAATTTTAATATAAAACAGTGCCTCCAAACACTAAATTATACCTGGGAGCTCTGCTGCTGTAATAATGTGCTAGCCTCAGTTTGTCCATTTCTGGCTGCAAATAAATCCACACACGCATTATTTTTCCTCAGTTCCGGCTGAGTTCTCGCCTACATTGCCAGCCAGTTCCAGTCTTTCAGCTGTATTTTAGCTACCGGAACACTCAGTTGTACCTCAAATTCTCTGGTAAAGAAATCTTTTCAGCTTACTTCCCATGGCATTTTGGTAAGCTTTTACCCACTTTTGTCTCTCGGATCTATTCACTTGAAATTGCTAACCTTATGTAAACACATATAACTGAACATTATCATTGGCCACTTCAGGTTCTCTGTGGAGCCTACAGCTCTCGTGTCCTACATTGCGTCCATGAAATAGATCAACCGTGTTTGAGATAGTCAGGATTCTGCAACTGGAAAGACTCACACTGCAGCTTAGAGCCCCACTTCAATCTTTCACTTGCAAATCAGCTGCATAGAATTGCTTATCCTTTAATATTACATTAAGAGAAATTCCATATTAAAAAAAATAATCACACACTTGGAAACTTCTCTTTTCCCCTATTCCGCTTCTTGACTCTTCCAGTTTTTTAGATGTCTGGGCATAGTGCAACATCCAGTAAGCTGCTCCATTGAGATTTGTCATACTACTCAAAACCTGTTATTTATATCATAGGACCTCCCCTAAATCATCATCTAGTGCCATAATAATGCAAAATTAAAATTATCTTTAAAATATGCAATGACTCTCTCCAAGCACAGTCTCAAGTTTCAAAAAGTGCAATTTAGCATTTTCTACCAATTAAAAAATAAACAAATATCTAACATAAAATTGTTTCTTGAAGTCAACTACATAGAAGTATTTTGTCTTATGACTAGATCTTCAAACAATTGTTTTGCTAATCTTAATTTTCAGTGTTACATTAAAAAAAAATTGTACCATAAAACACACCAGTCCATAACCATAGAAACCACGATCATCTTGCTCAGCTTCTAACTCTTCTTCATGATCAGTGAAAAGGTCTTCAAATACAACATCCTCAATAACATTGCTCTGAAATATTAATATATTTGCATACTTGAAAATGTGCAATACTATTATTTTAGTCAGCTATAGGAAACAGTAACAGATAAATATAGCCTATAATGTATTTGAGCTAAAGATTATGATGATCAAGACCAACATCACAGAAGTCATTTATCCTAGGCTTCTGATGGAGCACGTTCTTTAATGTGATCAAGAATTACATAGTGCAAAAGGGGTAGAGGCCTGAGGAAACTGATTATTGCTACCTGATTGTCTGAAGCTTTTATCTTTAGCTTCAGTAATTTATGTCAGGTCACAGTAGTCCATATAGTAACAAGAACACAGCTCTCGATTTGGTCATACTAAGGCTAGGAGATGGGGAACTATGTCAGGTTTATTCCTGCTATCAATTAATCCATGCATAAGTGTGCTTTATCACTTGTACAGCAGTGTGAACTGGTCATGAAATGCTAGTTTCTCTGTAACCTTTGCCATATAAAGGTGCAGAGTGCTACAAATAGGGGCACACAATAGGCATGCCCTTTTACATGAACGGCTCATCTCTTGCGATAATATAATGACAGTGGAGATTTTACATTCAAAACATTTAAAAACTCAAAAACCTTGGCACTTTCTAAAATGGACTTTGTTAAATATAAGAAATATTTTTCTCTGTTTTAATAGTAGCTTTCAACATAAATGTAAAGACATTAAGCAAGATAATACAATAGCAAGTAATAATTAAGAATAATTACTACCAGAAACTATATTATTATAGAAAAATTAAACAATACTATTCAATACATATTATTACAAATTGTACAATGACTTATATAACATGCTTACAACATACAGAAGTGTTAATAACACAGCAGTATAAAATACAACCATTACAGTTAATATAACGTTAGAAAAAGATGTATATTTCTGCAAAAGATGGGAACACTAAAAATACATTTAAAATATTTACCTCACATGTAGGAAATAAAATTTCCTTTAATGAAGAAATTGGAGCAGGGAATTTTGGTGGAGCTGGAGCCCAAAACATTTTTAAAGCTTCTGGATAAATGGAAACCTTCAAAACCAATACAATTC
Organism: Anarhynchus alexandrinus; assembly: GCA_008711295.1. Taxonomy (NCBI): domain Eukaryota; kingdom Metazoa; phylum Chordata; class Aves; order Charadriiformes; family Charadriidae; genus Anarhynchus; species Anarhynchus alexandrinus. The sequence continues at coordinate 4,108,907 of VUYV01000001.1, forward strand.
AGTTATCAAATAACATAAACCCAGTTTATAAATGTCTGCATTGAATCTGAACTATTAGGTGATAAAATGCTATTTTCTGCTAAACATGATTTTGTCAAAAAAAATCCCACCAACCCAATGAAATCTTAAGAGGTATAGGGCTCCGCAGCTTGAACGAACTACCTGGTTTGCTCTTTTAGTGTTTCTGTCTGATATTAATTAGCACATTAGCATATTTTATTACATCAGAGAAGGAATTGAGAACTGAGACAGAAGGTTTCAGAACAACTCTCCCCATTGATGAAAAACTCGATACACATTTTTGTATTGCATATTGCCAAATGTTGAAAAATCAGAACTTTATTTCTAAGGTGTTCTGTTCTTCTGTTGTATGACACAATAAAAAAAAATTACCCTGGATGTTGTGTCTTCATTTGTAGCATTGTGCACAATACAGCACACATTTATTAAAATTATTTCTTACTTTCTCTCCTAACGGTTGCAGTTGTGGCTTTTTAAGACAATATTCAGCTGCTTTTTGGCATTCAGTTAGACTTTTTGATGTATAAGGGGGAAGAAAGTGAATCCCATCTGTCCGATTATTCTGGAATTGCTCTGAAATAGGAACTCTTCCAAAACAAATTCTGCAGCAACATAAAAAATGAATAAATTACTCTGATTATGTCAGATATTAACACCACATAAATAGCTTGGTTGCTAAAGACAAAGAAAATTAGGTAAAACTTCATCATTTATTTCTGATTTGATTTAATATAACTTGTTTTTTTCTAAACTACAGATTGAAATTACTTAATATACAATGCAAACCTGGTGCTAAACTTGCAATTTTTGTAGTCACACACCACATAATTTTAAGAAGACTTTCACAATCAGGTCCGTGGTGTTTATTATAGAAGTCACAAGAAAAATATAACACTAAGCTCTAAATTAATATGAAATGCATTACCTGCATAACTTCATGCATGGCAAATACACCACTCCAGTCCTATGCTTACAGTCAGATATACTTAAATGCCAAAGAGAACTGATTTCAGCAGGAATGTCTGCTGGTTTTGAACAGCACCTTATGCAATTACTTGGGAATTGGATTCTGATTATTTTTTGTTTACCTTTCTTTTAAACAAATCTACCTATGGAAAACAACTTGCAAAAGGAATCTTTCACTTTAGAAAGTTGTAGATTGAAGTAATTATACATCCCAATTTCCTATTTAAATACAGTTTCAATTTCCAAAACCAGTGAACACTTTTACACAACACAGTAACTCCTAAGTACGCTTATATATGCATGTACATATATATAAATATATATAAATTCCTTTAATAACTTTTGTACCTCTATTTCCTTTGCTCCTGGCAACTCTAAAGGTAAATTCAGATTTGAAGGATCTATTACTACTACCAAGCTGGTAAAACTATTTTAGAGATCAATAGCAACAACTATTAACATTTATCACCTTAAACAGATATTTTACAGGATTTATATATAGAATTATAACGGATATTTTTTATTTAACAGAGTACAAGTTACATTTCTAATTTTTGCTGTTCTTCTTGTAGCTTGTTTTATAGTAAATAATTACTTAAGTTCTCACTTATATTGTTCTTACTGTTTGTACTAGCAATTACAAGCACAGAATGCAATAAATGGTGAAATATGTAATATATATACAAAAGAACAAGAGAAAACACTCAATTTCATATATTCAGGTATCCATATATGCATCGAAATTAAAATGCACATGAAACACTTGACTTTCCTCAACACATTGGCACATTGGCATATGCCAACACTGACATCTACTGGTGTTAGTCAGGTTCGGGGTAGTTTTTCTGCAAACACTAAATTAATAATGAAGTTTCTTTGTGCATTCATAGAACTAAAGTGTGTAACTTCCGTTAATTGCAATTTCACTGTCAGACGTATGTCTGCTATAGTGGACTTGATTCTCATTTATGCTAATTGAAACGTATTTCCCTTTTAAGACTAGTTAAATTATCAGAATACTGTGTAAACAGGGGGGTCTCAACACAACTGAGAACCAGCCATTTGATTTAGCAAACAAAATGCCTTCTGAAGGAGATGTGGACGTTAAAAAGAAATCCTTAAAATGTAGCCCTAGCCCAGAAGTTGTAGTTCTTACACCTAGAGAAAGATTATAGATCTCGGAGTAGTTCTTGAACTCTTTCTGGAATGTTCCTTTCTTCAAGTGGAAGTTTTGACAAAAGACCTATTTCTTAAAGAGAAGAAAAACAAGAACTGAAAACCTAACTCTTGACGAGTGGCCTTCCTAGTTTTTCTTTACATCTAAGTGTTTGGTGGTTCTGACTCTTCAAGGTGGGTGTCTGCATAAAAGGAATGTCAAGTGAAGCTATACATGATATAAAGAGGTATAAAACAATCAAAATATTCCTTAGTATTTGGCAGTTAAAAGTGTTCTAAGTGCACAATGTAAAAAGAGCCGTCCCTCTTTTAGGGCACTTTTGTCATAAATCGTTTTCACTTCAAGGAGTTTATACTAAGCGATCAACTGTGAGTTAATGCGAAACAACATTCAGATTTCTCATTTCTGGAAGGGAGAAGCAACACGAAGGAAAGCTCCAAGTAATAATAATACTAATCTAACAATATTCTGTTTCCATCTGCTGGTAAAAGAAAACTGTAAAATCAGAATGTCTCAGGGAGATGCAGGCATTCCTGCATGAAGGAATCTTAACAAACAACATGAAGCTAAAAATCCCATTAAAAGTTTTATAGGATATCTGCCAAGAACAGGTTTGGCTATCCATATATAACCTTTATAAAATATATATTTAGCTGAATACTTGTCTTCACGTCTAAAAAAGTAGGTTTTTTAACTCTCAGACAACCAATGCCTGCAGAGTATGCCAAGATTAAACAGGAGAGCAAAAGCAAGGCACTTTTGCTATCTCATGAAATAAACTTAATACAGTCAGTCCCAGCACAGAGTTGTAGCTGACCTCGGGAAATTTACACCTTGATAAATTGATGCACCCTGCTCTGCAAGACATTTTTTGCAGACGTGAACAAAAAGTTATATATATTTTTAAGCCTGTGGATATTTCTCAGAGATAAGACAAGACTTCAACGCAAGAAAATTATTGCTTTCTTGATCTGATCTACCATAAAATCCTACCACTGTAGGCTTCTTTGGACTTCGTTACAGTCAAACAAGACTCTTTCACAGAAGAACTCAGAACTAGTACAGAAAAAAAATTCTTCTAGATCTATTGCTATTTAAACAATTGACAAAGTCATTTGAATTTTACTATCCACTACGTAGAAATCATGCTTACTCCCACATAGATCATTTGTATTTGTAAAATTAACTAAATGCAGGGAATTGGTCAGTAATAAAATGTGAACAGCTTCAATGGACCTAAATTAGTGTCAGGTGAATGATACCTTTGACCTTTAAGGCTCACAGAAGGTAACCAGTTTTAAAAATTAAAAAGAGAAGATGATAGTAGTGTGTGCCACTAGATGGCAGTGCTCCAAAGAATTTAGTTTTCTAGATTTCGAGATTAAATGAATTCAGCAAGGAATTTTGGTATGGGCTTCTTTTTAAACTTTAGTTCTCTTCATCTCCAGGGAATGCAGCTCTCCATGTAAAAATTTCTTCCCAAAAATTTCTACTGATTCATAAAGGTCAGACTCACCCTCAATTCCCTCAACCCGTTGGCCACTTCTTGAAAACCAAACCATTCTCTTCTTCAAATTCCACCCTCCCGCAGCTTCTACAATTCTCCTTTTGTAGTTCCACTGCCATCTAACTCCTTCAACTTCTTGGACATTTGAAGGGGTTCTGTCCGCTACTCTTCTTCTTCTACTCTATTTCTAGCAATGTTCTAGTCAAAGACCACATACAGGTTCTCTCTCCAAGGTAATGAATCCCAGTGTGATTCATCATTCTGTTGTGCACCAACAAAAATATCAGATGATCTTCCTCTTTGGGATGTCAAGTTGCCGGTGCTATCTCAGCAAGGCTGAAAGATAAGGATCTTATGAACCTTCCCCTTTTGAGCCTTCATGTTCTTCCCACTATTTTCTTTCTTCATCACTATGGCTAGCATCCCACCATTCACACAGACTCAGACAGAACACAGGTATCATTCACAACGTTCTAAAATTAAAGTCCTTTTCTAATGTCTCTACAAAGCTAAAGTCTTGTACCTAATTTCATCTCTTTCTTGCTGCAGCATCCATTTCTTTAGCCTAGACAAGCATCACCTTGTTCTGTTCACATTCATTCAAAGCGCTACTGCAAAGATCATAGTTGCTTGCTTTGAACGTTATCCTGTTCTTTGAAGCAATAGAAAAAGAGAAGCTCATTCAAATAAAAGATGCTCCTCTGCTTTCAAAGCCTTCGCAGCCTTTCCTTTTTTGTCATCTCTACATCAGCAAAGTGAAAACAATTTCTATTTTTGTGACTTCTAACTCCATCACTGACTTCCTAAGGTTGGGGTTTTTTTCCTTTTTGAACATCTTTTTGCCCACTCTCATGCTGCCTCTCATATCTGAGAAAAGCTCACTACAGCTGTGAATTTATTCTCTCAGAATTTCCTTAAATCTTCTTCCACCATGACCTGCAAAATAGCTAATGGCTGGGCTACTGGTATGCTGAAACCCCTGCTTACAATGCTGATCAGTGTCTTTATTCTTATTGAGTCCTCATGTTCTCTGTCTGTTTCTGTTCAGCAAACAGAAAATGCTGCTGAATCAAAAGCAAACACTCCAATTATGGCCATGAATGATATTCCCATGCTACCCAAATTCCCAACAGAAGCAGAAGCTCACAATAACCAAAGGGAAACATCAGGGCCTAATCCTGTACCCTGAAATAATTCCATGCTTGATGGTTAGGGTAATCTTGACTTCACCAAAAGAATTCAACAACTGAAAACTTTTATAAAGCAATTTATGGATTCATATTTTAAGTTCCGAGAGAAGCACCATGATTAACCAACCTAACCTTCTAAATAATACAGATAATAAAATTTCATCAGTATTCCTGCATCAAGCTCACAATTTGCTGGGTGAAACTCAGGATATACATCAGAAAGAAATCTAGTTTTGATTTAAAGACTATAAGTAACGGATAATTTCAGAAGCTGCTGCTTTCATTGCTCTACATTGAAATCTTATTGCTAACTCTCAATTTGTCTAGACTGAAACCTCAATATAAACTCTTATGTTTTCATTTAGCAAATCCTCTTGCATCAGAAACTACACCATGCAAGTAACATATTGAAACCAACTCTATCTCTCTTGTGTAAAACCAACATAATCATCTTTTAAAATGTCCTAATACAGAACAGGTATTCAAGAAAAAGAGAGATCGCATACAAGAATTGACACCTCTGCTTGCTCCCCTAGAATGGTATTTGAAACATTCTGTTAAGTGCATTAAGTGCACAATATTCCTACAAACCTTTATATGGAAGAAGAATCACAGATTTATCCAACAGGAAATCTGCTGCCCCTCTCTGGAACTTAAATTTTTCAGGGACTGCAGGCAAAAATTTCCCTCCATTTCAAATCCAGAACATGAAGCCCTCTTCTAAGGGTGGACGCATCCATTCTTTCAGGGAAGGGAAAGGTGATTTTTTTTTTTCTTTCATAAGACAGGAAAAAAAGCAGAGTGGTGATTTCCACCTCTTTATGATAATTCATTATTGAAGCACAGAGCCAGGAAATGAGAATTCATTGCTTATCTGAGGATTCAAACCTCACTCACCATTAGATTATTTGACCATTCTGGGTACAGGAAGTTGTGCTGTTGAGCAGAAAAGAATGCAAAAGTCATGCAGCCAAGAGAGAGAACAAGTGGTGACATGACTACCTCAGTTGTTAGAGCACTTACCTGGAACAGAAAAGCTTTGTATAATATTTCTAATCCCAAAACGTTTTTTCTATATTATTGCTAATGTCTCACCTTCTTTATTTTAAGGTAAACATGTTTAATTTAAAGTTCAGTGAGTATTACACAGCCATCTTCTGTTGCTTATCTTTCAAGACTGTAAAGCTCCTTTCAGAGTTACTGCTTTTCAGGATACAATCTCCCCTCCTACAAAGGATCACCCTAATTCCCTATTCTTATCCTTATGACCTTGCATTTGGCTGCACTAAAATGCATGTTTTTCAAGTGAGCCCAAGTTAACAAGCTACACAAATTGCCCTGTAAAACTGACCTAGCCTTATCCTTATTTACCACTCTACCATTCTTTAGATCACTAGAGCTTTTATGAGCAATAATTTTATATTTCTGGAGCTGGTGATACATAGAAACTATAAGTAGAGAACTTCCAGTCTGAAAAAACATCAGGAAAAACTTGAGAATATTAAGGCTTCAATTCTGAGTTTTTTGACATTAGTATATAAACTAGAAAGGCACAAAAAAGCAAAAATGTAACCAAAGTAATAAGCAATGAAAAAAGAATACGCTTCATATTCGTTCATATGCACATTATTTGAGTGCAAAACATGTCCAAAAAAAGCAAATAAAACCCCAAATATTTAGGAATTTATTACCGTCAAATATAAAAACTGGTAATATAATAGCATGATAAAACTGAGTTTCCTCACTATTTCTTTACATTTCCTCACTACTTCTTATAGAACAAATTTTTTGACAGATCTCTTTTTACATGCTGCATCAACCTCAGAAAATTTGACTATTCTGCATTTTGTTCTACTTCAGCTCCTCATTCATTAAGGATGCAGAATCCTGCAGTTATCACATGACTACCTTTTTCATATGCAAGGAATACTTTTGACTACAAGTTTATCTAGGTCCTAGTTCTGTATGTGCTTAACTTTGTGTATGTGTTGAGCTCAACAGAACTACACTCAATTACTTAAAGTTATGCTTGTTCCTAAGTGCTTGTAGAATCAGGATTGAGGTAAGGCTGTCTCTGTGATAAAGGGCTAGTGGGTGTGCACTTTAAACCTATTGCAGAATTTTACATTCACAGAAAGCCTACTCTATTTGCTCAATATTCCTTGTTATTTCAATGGTATCTCTCATGTAAGTAGAATGAAGTATAAAAATTCATATATTTATAACCTAAATTTTGACATATAACTTAAAATGTCTACAAAATGCAATCTACTTTTTAAAACAAAGGAAACATTTTACATTCTAAACAAGATACAAGCCTTTTAGTACCCTTGTTCTAATTCTTTTAAAACACATCTACCAAATAAGGCGATTTTTTTCAAATCTACTTCTTTGCCGCTTCTTTGAAACTATTAAATACTGAAACACCATGAAAGTTATTTCTCAATATATAATATTACAAAAGTGAATTTAACTTAATAAACTTACAAAATTAATTAACTCTGAAAATAAGTAAGTTCATACCTTTTCCTTTCAGCTTGCTCTTTCAAATAAATATATTTGGAGCACGTTGGTTTTTCCTCCTCATTGTCTGTGTCCTCTGCAGTAAGTAAGATATTGTGACCTCTTCTGTCTAAAGTATGATAAACTCTAGAAGCCCGTTGTAAATAAGGAGGCAATATAAAACCAGGAAAAGCAGTACATAGACGATGAATGCCTGCATAATGTTGACCTCTAGAAAGGAAAACAAAGAAATCTAGAATCTTAATATCCATTTTCTATATTCTAAAGTACTTAGTTTATCAAATACTATATCATGGCATACATCAGACCATAGAATAGAAAATGCTAACATAAATACTTGGCATAAAGTGCCTGGTAATTTCTACTAAAAGTAGAGAACGTATTATTTAGAAAAGAAAAACAGGTAAAGCTAAAATGCTGGTAATAATTTTAAAGTAAAAAATAAGTGCAGTAATCACAATTTTACTTTCCCAACTTAAGGAGAGCTTTCACTTGCTGCACTGACAACGTAAACCAACCAATGCGTATTTACAGCTTAAATTGAGTATGTGAATAAATGTTATGTTAAAATGTTACATATACGTTCATCTGCAAATTCTCTCCCATGACAGAGTACCTTGTAAATACCCTTAAAACTTTGAATTAGTTTTATGATATGATATCACTTGAACCTCTAGCTTTTCAATTCAGCTGTTGATTTTAGAGGAAACACCGGGGTTTTAACTATCTTTTAAAAGTTAATAACTAAAAAATTCTACCATTTAACCCTCCAATCTAAGTCGTACTGAAAGTGATGAAAGTCTATTGACTTCCACAGGCCATGGATCAAATTCTAAAAGCAGTCTCCGGCTACTGTATGAATGCTACAAAGTTAATAAATGTCTAACGAGCAGACAGTTACAATGTGAAGAACAGTATATGGAAAATGGCTGAGAAGTAAAAAACGCAGAAATGGCTCCCCAAATATATGCTACTTTTAATTAAAGTTCCTAAGTGCCTTCCAATTTTAAAGAGAAAATCCCAAATGAAAATGGTTAAAATTCCAGTTTGAAATTACACTGAATAGATTTCAGTTTTAACTATTTTTCTGAGGTTCTCCTGACACAATGACAGTTTCGACAACTTGGGTTTTTGTTTTACTGAGAACTACACCTTATGTTATAAACAAATATTATAAAGGGGAAACCAGCGAGAACTACAAAATGAAGTAAGGCAAAACACAAAACTGATTTATCATGCAATCCATATTCAAGTTACAAAAACAAAATTTTATATTTGCTTACATTTTCTGAAAAATAATGACAGCAAAAAAGGAAGTGATAAAAATAAGACATGTAAAGAAAAAAAACCACAAAAATCAGTGTAATAACAGGAATTGACTCACAATCAAGAAATGATCACATCAAGTATATAGCAGATATATCTGTTACATTAATATAGTTAGAGTCCCTAAGTTTATAGGTGCACGACAACCCAACAGGAGTGTCAATAAGTCTGTTTATTTTAATTAAAACTGCTCAAAATAGTTTTTTAAAGCCATACAACTTTAACATATAGAAAAGAGCCTAGTAACTTTATGCTTCAACCAGACAGTTTCACCAGATCTTACAATCCAAAGCCTTTACTGAAATCAGTGGCATTTTTGCCCGAATGAGAACAGGGTCAAGGTTATGAAATAAAATGTGAAAGTTAAACACAAAAATGAAATATCTGCTTTGAAAAGCAACTCAATCACACAATACATAAGACTGATTAGGATTTAAGGCATGCCTACAGCAACCCCATTTAACACAAAGGATAATATTTTTTTTTTTTAAACTAACTGAATACTTTTAAAGCATTAATTGAAATAAGTAACTATTTTGGAGCATGAAATCAGAGATCAGTGCTTTAATAAGTCGATCACATAAATTTAAAATTAGAAAGAAATATTTTACACTACTTTTTTAACTCGATAGAGATAATATAATCTTCACAAATGTTTATTGTACTTTACCTCATTTAATTTAAATAAATAAAACCAATTTTAATGTTATTTTAATTGCATTACCATTACTGCTCTTGTATAGAAGTTTATCATTTCACTGAATGAACTAACTGAATGCTTTATCAATGTAAACCGAAATATTTGGAGCATGCTGCAGGTAAAGGTGAATGTTTTTACAGCACACGCTCTCCTAAAACAGACTATTTATCATTCTTTGAAAAAAGGGGACATGAAAAAACAATACTACGTGTGTGGCCTACATTACCTTCACTTAATGCACTAAATACGGGTTTTTTAGAAAATCGTGCAGTTTCTGCACCATTGATAATCTGACAGTAAGTATTTATTGAAGGTAAAACACTCATTGTCTGTTGACACTATTTGTTTTAATATATAATCTTGCTAACCAAATGATCTTTAAGCAATGCAGATAAGCAATGGCATGCAAAGGGTCACTTAAATGCCAATTTGACTGTTTCATAAACTTAAGCATTCTTTTCCCATGACTATTCTCAGCTACTTAATTGAAAGTATTATCCATTTACAAACTTTAGGCCTGCCATAAAAAGGCTCTCTTCTGTATCCAATAGACCTTTCAGGACCCTAAGAACAACAAAAGCTAATAATTAAAGCTCCTTCTTTTTTTTCTCCCTTTCCCCAATAGAGAAGTGAAGAAGCAACCTATGGTACATCTAAACAAAGCTATCTATAAAGATCTTATTAGCAGTGAGGACCATAAAACTGAAGAGTCTCACTTGACATGGGATGGACAGGATCAGTTAAATTAGGACACGGTCTGTACTACTTTTGTAATCTGCACTCCTACTACAGAATGACAGATACAACCTATGACAAGAGCAAGGTAATAAGCAGTTATCCTTAAATTACAGCTCTCCATGTAAAATCTCCTGAATTTCAGACAAGCACTGACTGTAATACAAATTCAAGTTAATGAATTTTTAATACATCTTCTCTATTTAAAGATGATGACTTACAGCTGGCATTGCTTATATTAAATTTGTGGTATTTTCCATTGTTTGTTTTTAATTATTTTGATTAGATTATGCTTGGAATTGTATGGACAAATTCAACCCCCACATAAGCAACTTCAGTTTCTGCTGCAGTCAAGAGAAGTTTCATCTGCATACAGCAGGACTGAATAAGCACTCTGGATTTTAAAAACCGTAAATCAGAACTATTTCAAGGAGATAAATAGCAAATTAAAAGTAGAGATACCAAACAAAACTTGGTAATTTAGATCAGAAATTGCAAGTGTTCAGATCTAAATTTGGGGAGATGGAATTATTTCTTCTCCAAACTTATCTATTGTGCTATGCACTAACAACTTGGTATATTTTCAGGATTTTTCTTATAATAATGAAATAAGATTAAAGAATTACTTGACATTTGAAGCCTGAGGAGGCAAAGATTGTTGCAAGTCGTGTGCCTCTTGTAGCTCTTTCTGAACTTCCTCTGGTTTAATTTTTAATATTGCTTTTCCTTCCACCTGTAGCACATCCAAGGATGGAGCCTAAAATGTTCATCAACAGCAGATAAACAGTGTTACAAACTGATAAGTTATATGGATATTTTCACATCCACTCTAGAGAATAACAAGAAGCAATGGTACACAAGCAACTCTGACCATCAGAAACCACAATTCAATTCAACTAGCGTAGGTTAGAACTGCTGTCACTACACAGATTACAGCAGCGCCCACAGCTATTCAGGATATGGAATAAGCAGAAAAGTGCAATAAAACAAAATTTCCAATGGGCCCTACCTAAACTGCATTTCTGAATAGTGTATAAGATGAGTGTATTTCAACATATTACAGAGAGAATAATCAAAAGAGCATCAAAATCATAATATTACTAGTCAGAACTATTAGAAGAGCATGAATACATCTGAAATTTGTATTATATTTTTAAGCAAGTTTAAGCAGATACACATAGTTTAAAGGAAGACATTTTTAGAAAAGTATCTTCAAGGTTACATTTACTAAATACAGAAACTTCAGCAGGAATACAGATGTAAGGAATTCCTACTGTTTCCACCCACAGCTGCTCATTCCTATTTATTAGAGTACCACCTGCTTAGTTGTGCCAAAAGTAGTTTTTCACACTGCGAAATAGATCAGATAACTGATCCATGTTGAAAAAAAAAAAAGTAAAAAAAAAAAGTGTGGAGGGAAGGCAGAAATTAATCTAGATCTCTGATTCCCTTTGTAGAGTATCCCCGCACAGAAATTTTGTCCAGGGCAGCTCACTGTAATCTGGGAGCAAGAGCAAACAGCAAGGAAAAGGAACTACTGAAGTCATCATTGCCGCCACGTGTCTGCATCTGTTTCATAAAACTCAGCTTCACAATCTACACCCTTTGCTGTTTTTTCCATATTGTGATGACCTCCAGAGATCCCTTTCAACCTCAACCATTCCACAATTCTGTTTCATGCAAACTGTTAAACATCTTCCTAAAACAGACTAGCAGTGCCATCAATAAAAAGGATTCTTCTGAACTCCACTTAAAATCTTGCATGCATAACACAGTAAAGCAGGTTCATGAAAATAAAGAAGTATAATCATATCATAACAAAGACACAAACAGAACACCACAGTGGGGAAAATGAATTTTTGAAGTGCTTTGTCTTGAAAAAAATTTCTCTCTCAATATGAAAAGTAAGTCCGCTTTTTTGCCCAACTCTTCCTGATACACTGTGCTAATTACTTCTGTAAGGCTCGCTTGCTTAGTTTATAGGAACTCAAAGAACACAATTGTTGTGACCAAATGCCTTTCTAATTAAGACTTTCAGTCACATATCTGGTTAGATGAATTACAAAAGCATAGGATTTTACTCCTCTTTTCCACTTACATGCTTTATTTATCCCAGAATACAACTGGGCGCAATGTCTATGTTTACTGATAACTTCAGCAGTATTTAAGTTCTTAGAAGAAATCACTGCATGAAAGAATTATGGAATTTTATAGTTCATAATCAAATATATTAATCACCAAGTAAAACTGAGAACTGTAGAAGACACTTAAATGAGTCACTACTTTCTGAAAAGGCTTATTCAAAATTAAAATGGTTTCACATTGAAACCAACACCACTGTTTATATCAGCACATACATGAAAAAATATGAAGGACCAAAGTCAGATATTTGGTGTTTACAAGAGAAACTGGAAGTCAATCAAAATTTTACATATAGAAAATAGGCTAACAAAAATAAGGAAGTTTGAAAGTAATGTGTCTCCCTGAAAATGTATCATTAAAATGAGCCCAATATAAGACTATGATTTCTGCTTCTGAATGCCAGGTAAATGTTTCTGTCATTATCTCTTGTCCAAGTTAAAGAAAAAAAGAAACCTGATTGGATGCATTATCATTTTGGAATGACAAGATCCTCAAATAATATGAGTATGTAAATGCCATGTAAGTGATATCCAAAGTAATAGTGATCTTGGGCAACCTGCCCAAAATAATACTGTCTAAAAAACATCATCACAGTACCCCAGTACTGTTTATATAACTGGGAAACTTTCTGTTTGCAAATAGTATATAATTTAGAAGTAATAAATCATCTGATGACATTCTTGAATATTACAAAAATTACCAGCAGTGACATTGTACTGTGTTTTCTTTACACACCATTTTGCATATTTAGTTTAGCAACCAACAGATCAACTGATGTTGCAGAGTATACTCTTAAAAATGCCTCCAAACATCATTATTAATATTAATTATATAAAGCATTATAGGCAAGTGCAGATGGCACACGAGATTTCAGTTACTGAATGATTAGAAACATTTCTAACCTATAGACAGATAAATATTGTAACGAAAATTTCAAAGCAATATTTTTTCTAATTTAGCAGAATTTTTAAAAAGTAATATAATTTCATTTTCATCCATTGTCATCAACAGAAGAACTCTAACCCATCTAACATAAATAATTTTGCTACCACAAAAAGTTGCTAGGAAATACGACTTCTTAGCTGTTGAAGGATGCCTGCCAACGGGAACTGCTCAGGCCAGCATCACCAGGTCACATAGGGCTCTATGTCTACTTCACGTCCGCTGTAGCCCCATTGCAGAATGCACTGCAAGAACTGATGGGGAGTTTCTGTCGTCTCCCTGTGACTCACTCCCAGAACTCCCCTGTCCCTTAGCTCTTTACCCTAAGCTGTGTCCTTTGTTTCTCAGCTATCCCAAAATTGACCAGGAAAGTTGGTTGCTAATGCTCTGGAATTCTAGGCAGGTACCTACCTCCGCTATCCCTTTCTCCATGCAGCTTGAAAAGACACAATCAGGGCCAAACTACAGCGAGTGAGAGGAGCTGAAGAAGCAGCTGAAGCTCAGCCCTTAGACATTCAGAAGGTTTCTCATTTTGACTAGCCCTCTGCCTTATGATGACTAGACCTTGAAACAACATACTCAAATACTGGGCCATCAACAAGCATCCCACATGTGTCTCACTCATCCTTTTTTCATTTTGGTCCCTTTATCTCCTTCTTTTCAATGTCTGTATCTGTCTTACCATTTGTCTTCCCATCCAACCTTATGTTCATCTCATTTATTTAAGTTTAGGCCAAGGCTATCTGGTACATTTGGACATAACACTGCCTAGTAGAAACATATCCCATTCTTGGTTGCCCTTCTCATTATACCATTTTAAACATAATAAATAGTGTTGTTCTGTTTTACAATAAGCATATATAATAACTTTAAGGCAAAGTAATTATTTACATCGAGGCTGCAGAAGGGACCAGGTTAGGGTTTTATTTTAGTATCTAGTTATAGCCTCGAAATAAGAGAACACTAGAAACTGACAACATATGGGAAAAGACATTATTTGGTCTTAGCAACAGATTTGTTCTCTGTGGTACTACCTCTATAAACTTGATACGTGTTCTCTACTAAAAATCTACGCTTTATAGAGTTGATGTCCTAATGACAGCTTCTGTCATGTGCGAAATATCGCAAAATCAAAAGGATATTGAGCATTATGCTCTTTTTCCAGGAAGGCATCCACTTGTTAAACGTAAATTAGGATTCTATTTATACATTGTTTCATTTGTAATCTTCTTTCCAATCTCATAAAGAAAAGCCTAACCCAACATCTGACCGAATGAACCTTAATTTGTTTTTTCCTCTAACCTTAAGCTGCAAGACCAGTATGAAGACCTGTTTTATAGAAAATCTTCTTTAAAAGGGCAGGTGGTAAGGAAACAGCTTGCAGACCTCTGTATGCTCTAGAGCATCAAAACCTTAAGAATGGGAAAACTAATACTATCTCACAATAGTACTAAACCTGCTTACCTGCTTCACCTGCTTATTATATGTTAACAGCTCATCTTTAGGCCGAGACTCATTTTCTGCTGCTTGAGATTCTTTCTGAACTACTGATGTCTTCTGAGGGAAAGGAAAAAAAAAAAATCAGTACAGTATTTATTATATGCAATTATTCTTTCATCATCCCTGCATTTTAAGAAGCACATGGAACACTATCAATTTTATCTTAAGCCAAATATTTCCTCAACAGCTAACTAGACTTCCAAAAATAAATATAGTAATAGGCAAAGGACCTACAATGATTAACACCAAATAATAATATTTATAGAGATTTCTTATCAAAGATCTGGTCGGTTTCTTCTAGAATTTGCACTTGTAAGAAGAAATTGCAAAATATAAGAAGAAACATACATCAGAAATTTATATCAAGAGATCTATGATCCTTTAAAACAAGTAAATCATTAATGCCTATAAACATTAAGCAATCTCCGAAACGTATCTAAGTTTAAATATTTAAATTTTAAAACCAGTTTGAATTAAAGGTATAGAATGATGAGCACTAATATATATGAATATAGATGCATATCTTATGATTCCATTGCCCTAATCGTCATGCTACTTAATAAAAGCAAAATTCTTTATATCGGGCAGTTGGAGAATCAAACCCCGTAAGAAAAGGAATGAACAAGAGACACAAAAGGGAAAGAGAGAAAAATAAAGGTATACTTGTGATTTATGAAGTACCAAAATGTTTTCAAGGACTATTTCATTTCCTTCCCCATTTTATCAGTTTAAAATATGAACTACCTATCTTAACAACTCTGCAAGCAAACAGAAGCACTATTAACTTATTATATTTTAACATTCCTAGATAATGCAGAATGTTAACAGGCTTGCTTGGTGAAAACTTGGCAGGACTTGAGATTCAGTTTTTATTTCCTCATGTTCAATTGGTGCCTGTTGTATAAGCAAGAGAAGAAAACTGGTGTCAAACAAGAATGCTAAATAAATATTATTCATACTACCTTACAGAACAAAACAACAACAAAACAATATATATGCATAAATTAACCAGGACAGCCTTCAGTAGACAAATAAGTTTGAAAGCGACAAGTACATCCAGAGACAAATGATCTTAGGCTCATCTTTTGCAAACATTTACACACATGCTTAGCTCTTTACTATAAATAACTTCTCCATGGAACTGCTTATAGCAGAGAAGTTTAAAAGCAGACTGCAATTTTGAGTTAATCATTTTCTCCACACGAGAAAATTATAACTGCTCCACTAGCAGAAAATCTATAATAAAATTTGAAGAAGTTCTTAATTCTCAAACATACTATTCTTTCTCATCAAAAGAACTGTTCAACAAGTCCCCTTTTCATTACAGTATATCCATATGAAGAAAAGCAGAAATAAAACACAGCAACAACTCTTAAAACAGATGGTAGTTTTAAGGACAGCGTGCTTTCTAAGCACCTGGTTAGCATAGAAGTACGTAACTCAGCACACACGTACTTTACCCTTTGTGCCATATACTGGCTCGAGGAACCAAGTTTTAAAGATAACAGTAACAAACAGAAGTATTGCATCTAAACTACATTTCATTTTAGAATACAGTTCTTTAAAACTGCTACAGAAATTTTAAATATTTCTGGGGAAAATATTTCAGAGCCACAAGTTGATGCAAGAATGCATTCAAGCTATCAGTTGAATATGTGTTAGAAACAGTCTGCCACGTGATAAAAAAAATCCTTTGCTGGCACTGCAAATGTCCATTTGCTCTTTTAAGATAAGAATCTTCCACACAGTAGAATTTTTATTCCATTGAGTGTATTGTCCACCTAGCAATCTAAAAATATTATTTCTTTTAAAGCCCAGGGGTTTTGCATTTAACTTTAATACCACGTAAGAAGCATATTCTGAGCTGTAACATTTTTTCCCCTTGTATATTAGAAAATGAAAAGGAAAAAAAAAAAGTCTCCAGGCCAACACAATCGGATAGATGCATATAGTACCCCAAAAATGTAAACTATAAAGCAATAGAAAGCTATGGCCATGCAGAATATTGTACATGTTGGTGTTTTGCTTAGTAATTTATCTACCTTTGACAGAAACGACAGCTTAGAAAAAAACAATTCTATTACATTTTCATTACCATGAGAGCAAGGAACCAAAATAGAGGAATGTAGCAACAACTCAGACTAAAAGGAACAGAGTCCGCATTATCTTCTCAAGCTATACCAAACCTTCCTTTTTTTGCAACATGTGCATATTTTCAAACATGATGATTAATTATTACAGTCCATCTTAGCTGACTGTAATTCTCTCCCCATGCAATTTATTATCCAATTCATGGAATCAGAGAGAAATTTTCACAAAGCCTTTCATTCAACCAGACTGGATCAACTTACATTTCTAAACTATTGCATAATATGTAAATTATAATTTTACATATTAATTTTCCTGTTCTGTTAAAACCAACAGAATTATATGAGCAAATATTATCTTAATTTCATTTTAGACACCTGTACATGTTATATGATTGCTTTCCTTTGTTGGGTGCGGTGTTTTCTCTTTTGTCCACTCCCCATGGGAGAATTGCAGGCACAATGCTATTGTGTTATTTTAATAAAATGATGTGTACTGTCTACATATGTACTATGGGCTGTGTGTTTGCATTAACAAAAACAAGGCCAAAGAGGTGTGATCTAACTTTGGGAAATAAGTCTTGAGAACCGTGGCAACTCTTAATTCCTGTGGGAATCTCTTCTTGGGTGTTCTACCCATTCTTGAGGAAGCTATTTCCTGCACTGATATTTTAACCTTGTGATGGAAACTTCTACTGTGCCTTTTAAAAACAGCTTTATTAGCCATAGCCTTCCTTGTGCAGGTATAGAAAACTAGGTACCTGAACACCTTGATAATTCATTAGAAACCATTTTAACTTTTTCAGTCATTTTGGTATGTCTGCAGTACCTTTTGTAGCTGAAAAGACTCATCCTGACATACAGAAAATCAAGATTTTTTTTGTTGCCTGGGTTGTTTTTTTTTTTTTAATATTTGCCTCTATATTTATCTTACTTAAATATTTTCATCTGGTATTTCTTTGATTCCTCATTTGATAGTTACATGCTATTAAAATAATTTTCCTCTCTGTTTTGACACCAAAAGTCCTTATCACTATTGCAGAAAAGACCCTGATAAATGACAAAACAAGGTCAATCTAGATGTCTATACAAATCTAGATATCTACACAAATATTTTTAAAAATTCTTTTAACATGGGGATTTTATACAAATTATTTATACACAAACATAACTAATCACCCTGTACCCCTCTGACAAAGTCTGAAACTCTGGGAGATCACAATCTTTCTGATTAAAAGCAATTTGTTCTCATATTATAACAGCAGCTTCCTGATCTAATGAGGATTAGTCTCCCAGTTTGTTAGACTTCAGGGTAAAAAGATAGTCCTTGCCCCATAAAGCCTGTAATGTTTTTAAGACAAGCATAAATGATGTGGGCCTAATGATCATAAGGAACTGGAAAGCAATTGTTGATAAAATGTAACAAACTGCACAACTGGATTGTTTTCAATTTGTTACTTGCACTGGTAAATTTGGAGAAATAAACAGATAGATTTCAGGAGTCCATGTGTGTAAACCATCTACACAACATCTCTCTCTAGGCAGTGTCTTGCAATGTTATGAAAATAAAACATCTTTTTAAAAAAAAAAAATCTAAAGTAATATGAGTCAACTATTAAAAAAAAAATTATGTGTTAGTGTCCACCCCTGAAGACTGAGGCTCAGCAAGTGCCACATCCTTTGCCATGACTAACCTTATTGAGCATAGTCAATAATGTGTTCTTCCTGAACTAATAATGTAATAGCAGACATAATAAAAAGCATCATAGTCTCGATTTAGGTACATTTTAATGGATGCTAAGACCATGAAAAGAACATAAGCCACCTATAAGCAGAAAATAAGAAAACTAACTGGAAGAGCTAGGGTTTTCCCACTTAAGGAGAAATAAATGAAATAAATTGAAGTATCTTAATTTCTATGACACTTAGAATATATCTAATAACACCTAAAGGGGAAAAAATGAAATATTCTCAATAAGCCTCTTAAAAATACTGTTTTATCAGAAAGCAATATATGATCTGTTGCATAATTTTCATGTCAGCTTAAATATAAAGAACATATAGAGCAAATAGTGAGATACTGTAAAGTTATGAGCAAATACTTGTTTATATTTGCTTATAGATACAAAGCAAATACAAGTCTATCTCTTCTTGAATTTTAACAATAATTAGTCTCCATCAAACCACTTTTGAGAGAGTATTAATGCACTATAGAGAATACTCTCAAGGCCTCACTATTGAGATTAGCTGACAAGAGCTAGAGATTTTTTTTAAAAGTAAGGTATATTTTATGTTGGCTTCCTGCTAGTATAGTGCACCGTATAGTCCTTGTTTAACAGAAGCATTCAAGTTTTTCAAGAACAAAAATACTGTTCATTTAGTGACTACCCTCACAAGCTCATCTGAGGTACCAAAAAAATTGATTTGCTGAAAACAATAACTAATTAAAGATGATGAGCTGCAGGTACATCGCCAAGAAAGCTGAACATCAAGCTGAATACCAAGAAAATGCATTTCTGAAATGAATATAAACACCCTCCTATGGATACTAAATCCAACATATAACTTAATAACTCAATATACTTCAGGGGTAGCAACAAGACTCAAGGCAACAAAATTACTCCAGGCATTGGAAATTACTTTTTTTTTTTAATAATAAAAATTCTACTTTTTAACAGAAAGTGTGGTAGGAATCATTATTCATAACTGATTTCCCTCAAAGGAAACAGAGCTAGGTACTAATGTCCCACCGAGCTGGCATTCCATTGCCCAGATAATGTTCTTTTCAATGCTGGGCGGAAAACAGCACTCAGCCCCCACAGCAGTATCATAAGCTATCAGTGCTAAGCAGTATTAATGCAAGATCAAGAATAAGATGAAGAGAACAGAATCATTTTTTGTAAGAAATGAAAAACATTTATTTCTGAGAGCTTGTTTTCATTTTAGTAGTTCTGTTCTTTTCCTAGATATTTCTGTTTCATTTAAAAGAATACATTTCTTACTTCATTGGAGAAGGCAAGCCTTGAAGCCCAGTGTAACATAAATAAACCATGCATAATAATAATAAAGAATGGCTAAAGTCTTCACCCTATTTATAAGGTCTCTTAAGTTCAAAAGACCCCTGCTGCAAATGCCTTTGATTTTAAAAAAAAAAAAAGATGTAATCAGCAAGGGTGTCGTTCATCCTCACTAATGTCCATACCTAAAAGAAAACATTAAACAACAAACAACTGGACCAGAAAGTCATCACCAAGTTCAAATTTTCATTTTACTTTGAGCCTGATTGATGTAAGTTTTAGAAATAAAGAATTAAACATCACAGCACTCCAGAGGTCAGATTTTCAAAGCTCAGAGCCCAGTAGCTCCCACTGCAAACAACAGAAAATCACGTCTCTTCACTTCAAATTAAGAACATTAGGACTTGCTAGAGGCCAACCTTTTAAAATCTTACCTATAACATAAGCCATATTTATAAAAGAATAAGAAAAACCACACAATGCAGCACATGTTACTAATCACTAATAATTAATTTGGGTAAGTTGCACAAGAAATGGTTTTCCAGATCCAGGATCTTCTTTAGCCCTCTTCCCATCTGCCCTGAAATATTTTTCTATCCAGCTGACAAATTTCAACCAAAGGGAACAGTCCCAAACCATTACATTCCTAAAATATAAGTCAAGCAATGAAGAGGGATCATCTCAGTGCTGCCACGCTGAGGAAAGTCTTCTCTGATTTCAACCCCAGTTGAAATACACCAGAAAATACAGAGTGGGAGACACTGTGAATGCCTCAACCACAAAATCATCTCTCAGAAGAAAATCAAATCAGAGGAGATAAATCTATTGCAAATGCAGTTTCAGACTATTGCTGCTCATGGACTTACACACTGAAATTTGTTCAGGACTCTTTTTTCTCCTAACTTTTGTATTTAATCAAAAGACAGTCAATCTCACATTAAGGGAGCATCAGGTACTACACTTACATTCTATGAAATACTCTATTATCATAAAAGGTAGCATTTTGATAGTCGTGCGAAACAATGTTCTTTATCATCTCCTAAAGCACAGGTTCATACACTTGTCATCAGTCTTCCATACTTGCTTGCAGAGGCACTTGCTGCTGAAGAGGAGTAGGTCACCCTCCATGGGTCTATTCATTCCATGGCATTCCTAACAAGTGCTAGCACTAATACCAAGTGTGATAGTGATTTTTGTGACATGTTTCAGCTCTATTGGAACTAGAACAAAACTATCAGTCTGGCTAAGAGAGGACAAAGAGCCATCTGATAGTAAGTTACTGGTCTAGTTAACAAATTAATCAGCAACCCTCTGGTGAAAATCTAGGAAAGTTTTCCGTAGCATCTACCTGATGCCTAGTATTACTCATATCTCCTGCTGTATTTAATTGAAGGGACTCTCTTACAGCTGCTTACACAATCTACCTAACTATGACAATAAAGAATTTGTCTTATCGAGACTTCACAAGCTAAACAATAACCAAAAGAAGCAATACTTCCAACAATACCCCAAATGCATTTAACACACTTTTTCATCTGTCAGCCTTGAATATGTCATCTTAAAAAAGGGAGAGTAAAGAAAAAGAGGTATTAAACTACAAGCAGTATAATAAAAATAACACCCCAAAAGAGCTTATGTTTTAATATATTTTCATATTGGCTCATTTTCATTTTTAAGGGATATAAAAAAAACTGGCAGAAGAAACAGTGAAGAATATTCTATGATACATTAGTGTCTTTATGCATCTGTTTTGTCTGGCTTCTGTGTTGTAACACATTGTAAGAGCTGGAAAAAAAATATACAGCCCTTATAAAAGTAATATTTACCCAAGAGAAAAATATTGCTCTTGTTCTGGTTCACCTACTTCCATTTTTATGTTGTAGTTCTGGCCAAGAACACTCTCCAGGAGTTCTTTGATCGTCTGGTCTGAGGGACATGGAGAAGTAGACTGCAGGGAAGCAATTATTTCATCAATAGACCTTGCAACCACTTTCACAGGCAATGCTGGTGTGGAAGTAGGCTCTTCAGGTTTGCTCTGCTGGAAGTTCTTCTCGTATATTTTTGAAGTGTCTGGTCTAGCCACATCTCTTGCCTCTTCCAACTGTTCTCGAGCAGACCTCACACTTGGCTGCTTGCTTCCTTTTCTCAGCACTCTTCCCGACTCAACATCTAAATCTTGTTGCTTTGCTTTTGAAATCACTCTGCTTCTCTTCTTACAGCTTTCCCTGGTTATTTTTCCCTTTCTTGAAATGTTTTTACTTGTATCAGAATCTGTAGAGCTAAATTCATCGCTATCTTTAATCGCAGTACCTATTTCTTCAGTTTTATCTCTTTTTAAATTCTGGGGATCCATCTGTAGCATACGCGCTCTAACCTTTGCTTTACTAACAGCTTTTGTCTTTTCTAATGAGGTAGGGGAGCTATTAACATGAAAATTAGACCTGCAGTAACTTAGCTTCTGAGGTGGTGCTGGGTGCTTCACCATTACAATTTTTTTAGTGGTACCTGCAAATGATGCTATTACTGGCAGTTTTACAACTGTACTTTCATGACTAGAAATGGCATTTTCTCTGTTAACTTTTTCAGAGTAACTTCTCAGATTTTTGAAAGCACTGTCTTCTTCCACAGATTTATTTCTTTGAGTCATCACCCTGAGATCAGGATTTTGTTTTTTCATGTCTCTTACTTCAGAGGATATCCTTACTTTCTGTGAACATCAGAACACCCAATGAATTAATTAGGAATATTTTTATTTATATTCATGACAGGCTTATGTAGACTCTTTGACCTCTGGAGAGGATAATGTTCTAAACTGATGCGATTGATCTGGTGTTAAATCTTCCAATAAGGGCTAAATGCTCACGTTTCTAAGAGCAGTAACTATTGCTTGTTTGATCTGCAGACTATCCCACTGAGACTCCCTGCATATAGTCTCATGTTCCTTAATCACATTCAGCTCTTCCAAATAACTCAGTCCAAAGTGCTCATGTTTTCTTGCAATTCTCTCTTACTGTATGAAGCCTGTAAATTCAAACAGAAATGAGTTTTTGTATTTTATATACCAACACAGAACCCAATCTTGCAAAGACTACTTCATTTTGCTGAGGGACCTATTGATTTTAACAAGATTGTTCTGAACATATGTAATTAAGCACCAGCAATGGCTATTAGCATTTTACCTGAGGAAACAACCAAACCATTTTGATCTTTGGGAGCATAAACTGGGGGTTAGAAACTCCCAAGAGAGAGAAAAAAAAAAAAAAAGAAAGAAAAACAAAAAGAGAAAGAACAAAGCTCAGGGCTTTCTCGAAGTTACCACAAAAAGCTTTCCACCTACAAAACCCAGTGACCCCTCCAGCCCCACTTCTCCCCCTCGAGCGGGCAAAGGGCCTCCCTCCCCTCAGTAAAGCACCTCACAGCCCCCCCCAGCCCGCGAGGCGCGGCACGGGGCAGCGTCCCCACCACGCACCGACACGGGCCCCGCGCAGGAGGGCTGCCAGCCTCCCCCCGCACGGCGCTGGCGGCCTCCGGGACGACGACGACGACGAGCCGGGCCGGCAGCAAGAGAAGGAGCCACCGCCGCCGCCGCTGCCTTTAGAGCCGGCGGGCAGGGGAAGGACGCGCTCCGTAACCAAGCAACGAGGCTCCCGCCGCGGGGAGAGAGCGGGCCGCCCCGGCTGCCACCCGCGGCGAGCGCCCCCTGCCGGCGGGGAGGGCTGCGGCTGGCAGCCGCCGCGGGGTCCCCACGCTCCCCGCGGGAGACGGGGACGTGGAGCCTTTTACGCGTGGTGGGCTGTGGTGGGAATTCGCTCCCTTGAGCGAGCCTATAGGTGAAGTTTCTGCAAGTTTCGGCGTCATCCGGAGACGTCGTTAGAAGCGTTCAAGCCGAACCACGGGTTTCTGAAGGCCGCGGTACGGCCGACGTCATCTGTACCGCTGCAGCATCGTTTCGCTTCTGTGCTGGGCAAACCTTGTTCTGCTCGCAGCCACGGGCTCCTTAAAGTTTTGCCCTGAAAACCGAACACACGAATGGCATTGCTGGGCATCCGTGTGCCATGCAACGCGGCCACTTCTTAAATGCAATGACAGACATGTTTTTTTCCCGTCAAACTCATTTTCCTAATTGTCAAAGGGTCGGTTTGGAGATGAAAGCCCAACTCAGCCACATCTGATTCATTTATCATCGTCAATAAAGTTTCTATCATTGGGATTTAATTTGCAATACTAGGGATTGCCTGCAACAGGATAGACTCTGTCCTGGACTCCGTAAACCGACCAGCTTTGCCGTATTAACATGAGCAAAAAGTCCAAAACCAGTTCTCTGGGAGGAGTCCTGACTCCATGTCTTACAGATTTACTAGCCTGCCCTTCAAAGAACAGAGCTATCAAATATATTTGATGGCTGTCTGGTGAAAGTTAAATCTTAACAGTAGTTCTTTTCACACATGAAGTAAAAGTGGACCAAGAAAATTTATGACCATTTTGGTGTCCAACAAATGTAGGGATGACAACATGTGCCAAAATTCACCAAACTTTAGCAAAGAAATAATTAAAAAAAAAAAAACAAACATATAAATAAAATGAAAATGTGAAAAGTCAAAGTGAATCTATTAAGATGGTTATAACTATAGCACAAACCTATAAGGTCACATTGACCAGGTTCCCAAGAAGGCTGGTGTGTAGAACACAGGGGGGGGAAAAAAAAAAAANTTTCCCGCATATAATCTGAACTCAAAGCACTGGATTTTCCATTAATATCTGGGCTGCAACAGTTCTCAAAACTATGTTTGTAATCCACTTATGTCTCTTATGATGGGTAAAACTAAAGTCTTTTTTTTTCTTTCAGTTTGCATCCCCAAACACCCGTGTGATAACAAGGAACTGTAGGGACTAACTGCATATATTGGATTCAAATATGTCACTCAACTGATTGAAAGGCTCCACTGATCTAACAGGCAAATGTCTTCTATTATCCTCTCCTTTCTTTGTAGCTTTCAGCTACAGCTTTGTAGCTTTTTTTCCCTACCTAATTGCATTTATTCCTGGAGTTCAAGGGGGTAGCCAGTGTACTTCTTGAAAACAATGCTTCTTACACTGGGATAGATGGCCCACTTTTAGCTTGCTAATGCAACTTAAAACTTGTTGAAGATGAAAAACTCATTTGCCAATCACATTACATCCCAATTAATAGCAGGTTTTCTTCTGATTGCAAGATAACTGATTAAAGCCCTGTGATACACCCTAGGAAGCCGATCTATTTGGTATCTAATTTGCTTCTCCCTCTCTCTAGCAGGAATCCCACAGTAGTTGGAGGAGCAGAAGGTGGAATCTGTGTTGAAGGATTCCTGTTAGCTGTCCAGGCCATTAGAGCAGTTCAGAACAGGACTGAAGTGTTCGATTGCCTCATTGAAGATGAATCCTATTAGCAGTTTAATGCAGTTGTAAGCCTAGAGAGCAGATACATTTCAAACTAGCTAAACAGTACGTAAAGCCTCGACAATTTCATTTACCCAGAACAGTTCCTCTCTGCAGGAGTCCCAGTGGGATGTGGAAGAAAAGACCCTGCATGTGAAGAGGTATTTGCATCAGGAAGTTCCAGTGAGAAGCCGCTGAATGGCAAGAAGTATTTGCATCAAAAAAATCTTAGGAAGAAGGAAAACTCCTTAGACATGGGTTTCCTCTTTAGGTTAGTAGTCGTGGTAAAATGGAAAAGGAGTGTGCTGTGTTACCTCACAGCGCCCGTTGTCTGCCAGGTCTGCTTGCAGCAAACCAGGGGCTGGCTCTTGGAGAATGGAGCTAGGTTGCAAGAAAGGTTCCAGCTTTGGTTCATAAATGTCTCTTGTTTCACAGCATTTAAACTCTTGATCTTGTAAGCAAAGGGAGTAAGCACCCAAGGGGAGCTGATGTCAAGTTAAATCCCAAATGTTATATTTTTCCTCTGCTAAGCCCCACACATTGCTTAGCAGTCATTCCAGGAGTAAGTGTTGCCAATATATCCTCTAGATCCTCAGCTTGAGCTCCAGAGATGACAGCTGCCGAGATTCTTGTCTCTGATACACAGGAAAACAGTGAAGGCTTTTTCCCTTTTCCCCAGGTATTATTAGCACGCGCCCCTCTCTTAATGATCGCAGTGATGCTTGAAGCCTGAAGGTGTTTTTTTATTAAGTATTTCGTTAAACAGGCTAAGCCCTATCTCTGTAGCTTGCGAAGTCCAAAATTTAATCAGTGGGTGAATCCTTGTACTTAGCAAATGGATCTAGATTTGGAAAACCTTGTGCAAGTTCAGTGCTTGGGTACACATTATTATTTTTCTTAATTAGGCCTCACCAGATCACTAAGCTTTCTAATATCGCATAAATTGTATCATCTGTGTTATTAGTCTATTAATGCTACAAGGAAGTTTTTTTTCTTTTTAGAAAGAAAAGCGATCATTAAAAAAATTGTTCAGTTGGTTGGAGAAAGTCAAAAACGGAGTTTCTTTTCTCCTAAATTGGCTGAGTCCACACCATGTAGGAAGTCCCACCCCCAGAGCACATTATTGCCCTGATCCAAGTTCATGCTGGAATGAGACTGATATGCATAGAGCGCCCCACAGGCTTTGGCGGGAAACTGAAGCACAGTCAGGAGGAGTTAATGGTGCTCTCTGATAGTCACCTTCACCTAGGCAATCAGGAATCAGGACAGCGTGGTGCACATGAAATATGTACAGCCTGGTATGGGCTCTCCAGCAAACACCAGAAAGAGTCCTTGGAAAGCTGAAGAGCAATTACTTAAAGGAAAAAGGAAAGTAAGAGCATAACCACTTTGCTAGTTCTTCTGTGGCTTACATCTAGCTGTCACTAGATGCTAAGCCTCGCCTTGGTAGCCATTTCCATCTGGCTGCGAAACTCTTTTCACGTGAAATAGTCCAAAGGCCCCCCCACCAGCCCTGCTGGAGGATGCTGCTCTCTCTGTTTTGGTGTGCTGCAGCCAAAGCACCAGTCTAGTTTGCCTCAAAATGGAAGTACACTTGCTCAAAGCTATTCACCAATGCAATAGTTCTAGCAAGGACAACAGCGTATTTCCAAACACAGTTTCACCGTGATGCCCAGGTAGCATTATCCCAGTTTAGAGACCAGGAGCTAGAACAAAGAGAGTTTGAATGACTTTCCAAAGTCCCCTAGTAGAACCAGCGGCAGATTCATAACTGAGTCTGTGCTTCTGACTGCTAGTAAACAGAAAATCAGAGGTATGTATCCTCAGGCTACAGGCCACTGTTTGCTCTTTGCATCAGCATCTTTGGTTTAGTATTTCTGCCACGTATATTTGTAAAATGGCCATAAATACTCAGAGGAAATCAATTAATTATAAGCTAAAATACTGAACTGTGAAGTATGGCCACTGGGAACGCAGCACACCAACTCCTCTGGCAGTTACACTGTGGGGATGGTAATCTGTAGAAGAGTGGAGTAAACAGGTGGGGGGCAAATAAACTGTTAAATCAGAAACTGTCAATACTGAAAAGCTTTTTGGTTAGTTGTGAGGGTTTGATCCAGCTGAGCTGAAGGAAATACTTTTTTTTTTTTCAGTGATCAATCCATATTTAATCCCTCGTGCAGTAAGCAGCCATAGAAAGGTTTTGTGGAATTAGTATTATAAATCACACATTCAATCCCTTTGTGAGTGTTGAAAGCATTGTCATTCTTCTAATCACTATATCCTATCTTTGATCCATAACAAATATGCACACCCACCTCTGCTAATCTCCATTATGATTGTGAGATATCTGTATTTGCCAGTACTATGCCAGCAGAAACAGTTAAAATTTTTCTTCCTCCTATGATTTTGGGCTTCAGTGTTTTTTTTCTTTCCCAATTGAAACACGTTATTTAAATAATGGTGTTTCCTTTATAATTCAAAATAAAAATAAATTAAAAGTTGGAAACAAGATGGAGCCCTTTTATTTAAAACCGTATTTATAATGAGAAAACCATTACAATGAGAAAATCATTTGGTCATTTTGAGTGATCATGAACCCCACATTTATTTTTTTAGTATGAGGTGACTGTAATATTTCCAGATATGTGCCATTTTGTTATATAGACCAAGAGAAATTACATGAGTTACTTCTAGAAGCCCATCACACATAGCCTTTATTATAGGCGCAAGGTCAGAGACACTCCTGGCTTTGAAGAAGGCTGTAAGCAATAAACGGCGAAATTACAGCTAAACACCTGCCAAAGTCTTTGCTGGGCTCAGCCCTTTACTTGCTTTAGTTTTAAAATTTGATCATATTATCTCTGCTCTCCGTTGTCTTTCAGTTAATACAGCAGATTTTCCAGTCAGCTATTCCAGTCCAACTCTGCTGTTCTCTTAGGACAACAGCTTGAGTGTGGATATATAGATGTAGATATATATGTGTGTGTTTGTAGATCTCATAGGTTTCAGAGCTGAAGACTCAGTGTTGGGGGACATAGAAATCCCATTTAATCACAAGAAAAATCTTCACATCTGATCAGTTTCTTCAGCAAAAGGAAATGCCCTGGAAAGGGTGAGGAGAGGTGTCTGCAGAGGCTGAAGCTCCAGCTACCTCTAAGAGTAATGTTAAAAAAAGATTTAAAGGATTTCTAGCACAGCATGGATGGTGATCCTTGATATTGATCCTGAAAAGGGGAAAAGGATTGTTTGTTCAGTGAGTAATAGGAAAGCCACCTGATCCAGCTATGAAATTGTTGGGATGGAAGAGAGGATCTCTCTCTTTTGGAGGAAGTGAAGGAAAGGTCAGGTGTTGGATTCCCTCCCAATCATCCCACCTTAAGTCACTACCTAAAAAGGAGTAAACCTGAAACCACATGCACTGCAGAAATACTTTGGCAGCTGCCTTGTTGGCTGGGGAGGGGTGGAGGAGGAATGAATTAGATCTGATTCTTCCTTGTCTCACCACTAGTTACACAGAGAACCGAGCAAACGTGACAACAGACGGGAAGGCACATGGTGAGCTAAGTGACCTTCCTGATGTCATTGCCTTAAATCCGCTCAGCAGGGAGATTCACCCTTGAAACGCTTGAAGCAGCAGCAGAAGCGTAGGCCAACTGCTGGGAGGACCAACCACTCTCCAAAATACCGAACAGCTGCTGCCCCCAAGGACTCCTAAAATGTTACCGAATCCAGACCTTCCTCTGCTTTCCCATAGACACTAGTTGACTATCCTGTTTTATGGCTCTTGCTTATGATTTTAGGGTGTTTTAGTTGATATTCACACTCTCACATTTCAACATAAAACTATGGGGCATGCTACATAGGACCTCCGGGCATCCTTTTCCAGGGCAAACATCAATTTTGCTATACACAGGTTAGCGTATGTCCCCTGATGGACCAAATGGCCAAAGTGTTTCTTTATATGTGTGATCATGCTGCCACACATCCTACAATTGCTGGGTGTCCATGTTAATACAGCTCAGGAAAATGTGCAGTTAATTCAGCCTGAATTAATTTGTGCTCTAGGAACTGCAAGCTGGGTAAAGCTGTGGAACTGCTCCCTGGGGAGGAGTTTAAATAAGCCAGCCTTGATTTTGTACATTTGATTCTTCAGAGCTGAAGCCAGTCAAGAAAGCCCTTTATGATGGATGCTGGTCTCTCCCAATGCTTTTCCGTAACACTGCTGTGGAGACAGAGGCAGGGAAATTAACAATTCTTTGCAGGTAAAGGAGAACGGAGCAAACAATTTGAAAATATGGTGCTATGCAGTGAAAGAAGGGTAGCATTCCTCCGCTCTCCATCACTCAAAATCCAAGTTACCAAGCCAAGTCCACCTTCTGCATGGGAAGGTCAGTTTGCAGAAGAACTGGAGCATTGTATTGGCATGAATATTTCAAGCAGTGGGTCAGCTTTGCATCTTTTGTCCAGTACAGCAATATTTGGTTTATATCAGTAAAGCAGATGTTCTCACGGAGAACTCACTGCAGGTTTGGGAGAGAAAGATTTGTGGAGAGAGGAAATAGCTATTGTTCAACCAGCAGATATTGTTGGGAAAAAAAAAAAAGGACAGACTTTGGTCTATGAAGTCATTTGGGCAACTTTAACAAAGAAATAATTCCAGGATTCATGCAAAAGTGTCTCTCCTACCCAGCTTTGTTTCTTACACTGGTTTATATAGATTAACTGCACTCACTGTCTCAGTTTGCTTTCTTGCTTCCTTGTACGTGTATTGCAAAAAAATCTGTGTATGTCCTGAAATACCATTTTTTGCAATTTGGGTGAGATTCTACAGAGTGCTGTGTATATGTTTGTGCATAATCGAATTCCCATCTCCTCTGATAGTGTATCTTCCATGCCATATTACTGCAGTTATTTTTAAAACAAAACAAACCACACAAAACTTTCAAAAAGATCTTGAGGAATTGCATAAGAATTGCCACACTGATTGAAATAAACAACAGAAGTATTTCCGTTTCTGTTTCAGTTTATCGTAACATAAATAAAACACTCAATAATTGAAATAAATACCTACATGGTTGCTCTTGAATCATATGAGAAATATCAAGTGCGTTTATTTTTGCATAAAATAAGTAAAACACACTTGGCCAATCACACACTGCAGTGTGGGCATCCTGCCAACTGGGGTTCTGCAAACAGCATACACACACCTACTAGCAAAAATAAAGTGAATGTATGCAATGGGTCGTGATTTACCTAGTTAAGAACTATTTTGCTACAGTAAAGAAAAAGTAAACACAAAACCAGAGGCTTCTTTACTCTCATCTATTCAACCAGCAGGTATTAACTTATTTGTAATTTTTTGTTTTGTTATTTGTGCTTCTTTCTCCTTTAACTGATCTGATACGTGAGTATTTACAGGGGGAGGTATTTTTTATGTCGGGAGTGTCGCTCAAGTGACTACATGCTGAATGATGCCTAGAAAAATGAAATGCATTGCAATAAAATTTAAGAATAAAATAAAATAAAATAAAATAAAATAAAATAAAATAAAATAAAATAAAATAAAATAAAATAAAGCAAGTTGCTACTGCAAAGAACCACCCAATACCTCCCTCCGGGGCCTTCTACAGCGCCCGTGAAAGTCGCACCCTAAGTGTGACCAGTGAGAGCCCGACAGTCCCGGCGCCCCCCGGGAGCGCTCTCGGTGCCCCGAGGGCGCGGCCCCGGCAGGTCGGAGGAGGCGACCCGCCGCTGTGCTCCCGCCGGTAGCACAGGCCCGGGGTCCCGGTGGCTTCGGAGCCCCTTTCTTACGGCGGGGGCCGCTGAAAGGGCTGAAAACCGGCGGCCGAGAAGCAGGCAGCGGGAAGGCAGGGCCCGGCGGGTGAGGGGTGCGTCCCCCCGGTCCTCCCTGCCGCGGACGGGGCAGCGGGAGGGCACGTCTAGTCCCCCCCCAGGAGGATCCAGACGATGAGTGCCGGGGAGGAGGAGGTGCAGAAAGAAAAGGGGGTGCCCCCTCCTACCTCGATTTGGTCGGGGGAAGGGAGGGGTCACTTGGCTTTGGTGGTCGTAGGTAAGAAAAGCTCACGCAGAAAAGGCTCCAAAGCAAGTGTTGACCCCACGCAGTGCCCTCACCGGCCCGGGCGCTGCTCCCGAGCGAGAGGAAGGTAAACGCCACCTTATCGCATGGCACCGGCTGGTGAACTCCGGGGGCGCGGGAGCCACGGCCCCGCCGGGGGTGCTCCGGGCAGCGGGGGGGGACCCCCGACGGCTCTTCTCATTGAGGGGGCTCAGCGGTGGGAGCACAGAGCCAAGGCGGCTCTGCCTTGGGGCTGGGGGGCGGAGGGACAAACAAGCACCCCGACTCCACCACCGTCTCGATGGGCCCCCTCCGGAGCGAGGGGCCCTCCCGGCAGTCACCGACACCGGCTTCCGCGGCGCCCCGGGACCGCCCGGGCTCCCACCCCGTCCAAAAGATCCGGCTCTGGGCAGAGGCACTTTCCCACCCGGTTACTGTTTGCCCGCTTGGGTGGGGGAGGATTCGAGGTTGGAAACAGATGGGAAGAGGGACGGGTGAATGAGTAAGGACAGGGAAGGGGGTGGGAGAGGCTGAGGGGTCCCACGCCGTTTGAGGCGACCCGCTGAGCCCCCTCCGCGTGTTGGGCCCGCCTGGAAAGCCGGGTACCGGTGACCCTCTGCAGGACACAGATGCGGGGAAAAGAAAAGGCGGCTGTGCAGGGAGGAGCGGGGAAGACATCCTGATGCGGACACAGCCGCGCACAAGCACTGCCGAGATTCCCGGCCAGGAGGCGATGGCTTTTGGATAAAATCAAATACGACGCTGTAAGTTAAACCGAAGGGGTGGCCGGCAGGCGCTGCCCCTGCCAAGGGAAAAGCAGCTCTCACGCTGGGGCGAACTAAAATAGCGCTCCAAAGTTAAAATTAAAGCACCGGCGGATTCCTACGGCCGCCGGCCCCACGCGTGGGACAGTACCTGCGGGCGGCGCTCCCGAGCAGCGCTGGGCAAGCGGCGCCGACGGGCTCCCGGGCCGTGGCAGCTCCCCGCGTGGGCAACGCCGCACCGGTGCCCGCTCCGTTCTCCGCGGCGCGGCCGGAGGCCCCTTCCCACGGGGGAGGCCCCTCGGCCCGGCTTGACAGCCGGGACCCTGCAGCGATGCTCTTCCCAAAAAAGCGGCCGCTTGCTGAGTGGTCTTCGCGGGGGCCCAGCTCTCACTGCCAGCGCTGGTGACACGGGCTCCCGTGGACGTCCTCCCCCCGCTCCACACACCCCCAAACCACACACGCATACTTTCCTCTTTTAGGTCAGTTATTATGTGGAGCGGTGGAGCCAGGAGCAGCGGTGGAGCCAGGAGCTGAGACCTTGCTGCCGTTTAGATGGGGAAAATAGAGCTCGCCTCAGCCTACACTTCCCTCCAGGCTGCACAAACAGCTTCCCCTGAATAAAAATTAAAATTAAAATTAAATTAAATTAAATTAAATTTAAAAAGGCCAGTGTAAAGCTTGATGAGAAACTGGCACTACTCTAACGGGAGCTGGGGAAAGACTCTGTGTAAATCGGGCCGGGGCTATCGGTCCTGAAGTCTAGAAAACGCAAAAGCGGCTAAGCGCGTCTGGAGAGCTCCTGGCATGCGTCCTTCATCCTACGATAGTCCTTCACTTCCCGCTGAGCCTGCTGCAAAGGGTACGGACAAATCGCGCTGGACTCTCGGAGCATCCCACATAGGGTTTCGCAGAGGCTCAAGTGCGGGGCACGGGCAACTACCGAAACACCCTCTTTTTCCCGTGGCCGTGGGCAGAGCCATCAGGACCCCCTTCTTCACACAAGGAAGGCTTTTCTCCACCAGGGCTGCAACGCAGCAACCCCACCTGAAGGGATTTTCCAGCAGCGGCTGACTCTGCCTCGGGCTTGCTGATTTGTACACAGTCTCTAAGATTACAAGACGGGACGCCCGTCTGTGCTCTCACTTCTTGGAAGCAGCCTTAAAAAGAAGGAGCTGAGCCCGAGCCGCAGCCGGACAACAGGAGGCGCTGCGACTTTGCACAACCCCCGGCATGCCCTCCCCTCCCCGCCCGCCACGGCCCGGCCCGGCCCGCCCGGTCACCGGGCATCCCGGCGGGGGCGTCCCGAGGGGCCGGCCGGTGCGGAGAACGGTTTTGCCGGCCGCCACGTCTGCTCCGCCCGGCGAAACGCCTCCGCGGTTTGTAGCAGCATCCGAGGAGCCTGGCCGGCTTCGTGCCTCCCCTTTTTTTTTTTTATGTTTTTATTTCCCCCAGGTTACGGAGTGAGACCTGCGTGGGCTGCCCCGGCGTCCCGGAGGGTGTTGCTCCCGTGGGGTTGGGATCCGGGAAGCGGGGCAACACCGCCCCGAGGTCACCCGGCGGGGGGGTGCCGCCAGCGGGGTCGCTGGGACCCTCAAATACCGAAATGAACGTGCCACCACCGAAGGGTCTCTATTTTCAGAGGTATAGACCGCTTCCACTAGTGAAAGAGGGAGGGTGCCTGCACGAAGACCGCAATTTTGATATCTCTTTAGATTTTCCACTGGGTTTTGTTCCAATTTCCATGGGTGTAGTTTGACCATTTGAGAAAGCAGGGCTTTTGAGAATCCAGTGCTTTTATCTATTTTATTTCTTCCAAGACACATTTTCATCCCTTGTTCTAGTCTGCTGATTCCAGAGTTTTGTTTGTTTCGAGGATTTGACTTAATTCTGTTGCCAGATTTAAAGAAAGAAGGACGAGGAGGCAAAGAACAAAGAAAGGGATAACAGAAAACGCATTTAGAGGACAAGTTAAAACATATTTGTCGAGGTGGAGATATACTATATCTCGTCATTTGAATCCTGGGTCTCCGAATAAGAAACTTTAAAATCGTGTTTGTGAGGGTGACGTTTTCGCAGATCACTCGAGGACAAATCACTGTGGAAGCTCCTGTGATCCTGCTGAACGTTAAACATGCCAAGCAGAAATTCAGACCCAGATGTGTATTTTAGTTTGTGTAGTATGATACGCAAGCCTTTTTCAAAATCCCAAGAAACTTTATTTCCCCTTCAAATTCCCACTGTCCCGAAAGTTATTTGGGTTTGGGGTTTTTTGGTTGGTTGGTTGGTGGGTGGGAGATTTCTGTTTTGTCTCTTTTTTTACTACCAGGTAATAAAAGTTCTAGTAGCTGGGTAGGAACAAATTCATAAGGGACAGAGCAGAGAAACCCAAGAAAAGTCTGTGGTCTTGACACAAACTCGAAGAGCCGCACAGGGCAGAAGCAGAAACAGAAAATGTTCGATCCGTCTACAAATCCTTAGAGATACTCTCCATAATAATAAACAACGTTGTCAAATGTCAATTTGTTTTATCGGTGTTGCCCCTTTTTAGCTTTTGCCAGCCTGTGTAGATTCTTCCTCCCCTGTTCTTTGCGAGAAATCAGGTTAATGAGCAAGAAGTTGGTAATGAGATACCCGCTACTTATTATTGCTGCTCTTGGGTGCCTGGCACCAGAGAAGGCTTCCAAAGGAGCCTTCTGGGCTGGAGGTTTTCCACAGTAAAGATACAAAATGGTTCCAGTGACTCACCTGATGTTTGCCAAGTGGAGGTTAATATCGGTGGATCCGCATTAAAGCCTCTGTCCGTATTTATCGGGTGCCTGTAGTGTTATGTCTCGGCGCGCTGACTCACATGGTTTCTAAACGTAAGGCACCAGAAAAGAAATATTACCATCACCATCTACATAGGACGGCAGCCCCGTTTGAAGGGCTAGGTTTAGCCCAGGGAGATCGGA
>VUYV01000001.1:4149407-4162222 GCA_008711295.1 Anarhynchus alexandrinus
CGCCGCCCGGCCCCTCTCCCCGGAGATCCCCCCTTAGCCTTTGCAGGGTGTTATTAAAAAGAAGAAAAAATTGTTGAGCTTGTAAACTACTTGTTTGTGCTTTCCGCCCCCTCGTCTCCCCCCCCTCCGCCCCCTTCTGTGCTCTATAATCTCATGTAAGTTTACAGGTATGTGGCAATACTTTAACAATACGGAGATGAAGAAGCGAGTAGACATTTAAGACTTTTTTTAATTAAAAAGGCTTTGAAGGACAATACTGCTGTGAAGTAGCAAAACACTAAGAGAATCTCTAAGCAACAAGAGGACTATTTACTTTCTCGGATCATCCTTTTGATACTTGCAAAATAAACCTTCGGCTAGTACAACCCGCATACACCCAGATGCTGCGGGCCGGATCCTGCACTCCCGAGGGGACCAACTGGAGCTTTGGAGTGCAGGATGCGACCCTTATTTTTTACCAAGTGTTACCTGTCTTGGGATGTAATATAAAGTTACAAGAGGTCACAGCCAGTTGGATATTTTTTTTTCCTTCCCATCTGTTACTGAAGATTCTCGTTCATCAGGAACTCTCATCAACATGTGGATGACATGCTTATTTAATTTAAGTGTCTTCATTGTGTACCAGCTAGAACTGTGTATCTATAACAAGGTTATTTTCCCCCTCCCCCAGGAAACGTTGACTATTACACCGATGCAAAGAAAAGAGGAGAGCTCTGTCTCTCTCCCCTTTTCCAACTTGTTTAATAAATTCCACATCCAATTATTTTTTTTTGTGGCCGTTTAATTATCGCCATCGTTAGCTTGTTTCATCCAGTGTTAATGCACTTTCCACAGTTTTACACGGTGTTAGCATAGCCAGACGGGTTTTATTATTATTCCTGTTCGCTGTCTCAATGTTCTTAATTTATTGCATGGTTTATATTTTTTTTTCTTTCTTTACAGCTGGAAATTGCTTTAAATGACAGTAAAAAAAAAAGAATTACACGTGAATTTAAGAAATTTTGTTAATTTTATAAATGTGATTGTAATTGAAAAAATATTTTGATTTAAAACGATAACTGAGAATT
Organism: Anarhynchus alexandrinus; assembly: GCA_008711295.1. Classification (NCBI taxonomy): domain Eukaryota; kingdom Metazoa; phylum Chordata; class Aves; order Charadriiformes; family Charadriidae; genus Anarhynchus; species Anarhynchus alexandrinus. The sequence continues at coordinate 4,150,475 of VUYV01000001.1, forward strand.
TAATGCGTGAAGTATGTTTTTGATCATTTGCAGTTAAGGACTTTAAATAAATCAAATGTTAACAATGGAAGACTTCTGATATTTTCCTTCAAAATTTCTGGGGCGGGTTACTGAGGACGGAGCCATATGCCAGAAAAACAAACGCAGGGCGAAAGCGTGGATGTGAAGAGGAACGATTTGGACGGCCGAGCTTGTGCGGAGGGAAGGAAGGGGACGCGCCCGCAGGCTGCGTTTGCGGGGCGCTGCGATGCCACCGGCGTGTGCGGGGCTGTATGTGCTGGTGGTGCCTTTTTATCATTAGTATTATTTTTAATTTTTTTTTTTTTTTTATAATTCGCGCTGCCGGGGTAGGTTGAGAGAGGGAGGGAAAAATGCCACCCGAGGCTGTGTAACCTCCGGGGTGTTTTGCGGCCGGGGCTGCCGGGGCTGCGGGAGCCAGAGTCGGTGTTTGCCCGCCGGACGGGGCGAGGCCCGGGGAGAGCATCTCTGCCGCCGCTCCGCCTCGCCCCGGGCCGCGGGAAAAGCCGGGCCCAGCTCCCAGCCCAGCTCCCGCTTTGTAGCCCTGGCTCGGATCGATCCCGGCGATAACAGCAGCCGCGCTGGTCGCCAGCAAGCGGCATCCTCGGGGCCGGGTGTGCGTGTGTGTGTGCGTGTGTGTGTGTGTGTTTAAACGTGAACAGATTTCGCGGTGCTCAGCCCCCTCCGTGTACGGCCGCCAGCTAAAAGAACTGTGTAATTCTCATAATTACCACATAATTGCCCCCCTGACGGGTTGGGGACAGCGGCGGCAAACTAAATTTAAGGGCCGATTTAGAAAAAAAAAGCAAAGCCAGCGTCCCAGAAATCTCACCAGGTTCCTCCCGCACCACTACCCAGCGAAAAATGGGATGAAAACAAGCATATTGGAGAGTCCCTCTGCCGTGGGCAGCCCGGTGGCGGGGACAGAAGAGGGGGACGAGATGCGAGCACAGCGCTACCGGCGAGACGGGGCCGGGGCCGGCGCTGGGCTGCGCGGGCGCGCTCGGTCGGGCGGAGATTTCCCGCGGGTCCCGCAGCGGGGAGGGAGCGGGGCTTCGTGCCCGGGACGCCGTGTTTGGCCGGGCGCTCCGTGACCCGGCTGCGCGGTCCCTTCGCCCTCTGTATTTTCGGAACTGACGGGGACCGACAGACGCCCCGCAGCCAAAGGGGCAGCTCGGGGTTGCTCGGCACCAAGTCCGGGCAGGTGGATCCTCTTTAAAGTCCCGCTTCTTCTGCCAAAAGGAGCTTCGTGCGAATCGAGACAGGATGAAGCCCGTTTCCAGCAGGACTTCACTTGTCTCCCGCAGACTGGTCTACAGAGAATATGCCACTGCAGAGCGGCGACATTGATTTAATGCCTTGGGCTTGTACACAGAAAATATCAATCGACCGACAGCGATAAGGCAGCAGGTTTCGCATATCAGCTGAGGAGCACAGACCGTGTGTAATGGAAATATTCGGGGCGTGGGTAATAAAAGGTTTTAAGCGGACCCGACGCGGCTCCAAACCTCTCATAGATAAGGAGCGGAGCCTGTCACGGATACAGCGTGTGCCCCTTCGCCACTCGCCATCGAGATTATATCCCTTCCCTTTCTTCTCGTAGGCAAATGGTGGGCAACGATCCGCTGCCATAACAGGGATGCGGCTCATGTTAAAAATGCGGGTCCCCGCCGCAGAGAGCGCAGCTTTCTGTGCTCCCTTTAAGAGTTGGAAGTCAACAGAGAGGGAGAAGAGCCCCCTGTTTTCTGCCCCGCTCCTAGCTGCCCTGCTGCTGCTCAAGAAGCCCCCAGCCACAGTGCAAAATATAAACTAAAAGTAGGGTCCACAGGAAAGAGGGTGCACACACAGCCCCCCCCCTCCCCGCCCCGCAGTATGTCGAGGGGAGCTTACGAGCATCTCCTTCCAGCCGGACCGCTCGCTGGGTGCCAGGAGGGAAGGAGCTGGCGGCTGCGGGGGCTTGAGCCCGTGTGGGAGGTGGTGGTGTCTCAGCCCGGGACACAGGCAAAGCGGGGCCCCGCCAGCCTGCGGGCTCCGGCCCTCACCGCAATTTATAGGGGAACTTCGCCTTTTCCTACACGGCAATTATCTCCAACCGGCCACGTGCGAGCGAGCGAAAACGGCTCATTTAACGTCATTAAACACAAGCGGGGAGTAATTCAGGGCGGCGGGGGATCTCTGTAAAGATTTACGCGGAGTTTGGGCGGTGAGGAGGCCCCCGGCCCGGGGCGGGGGTGGATGTGGGGGGTGCAGGGCGCGTTTGCGGGGTGCGCCGGTGGGGCAGGGGCCGTCGAGGCGGCGCGGCGGAGCCGGCCGCGACCCCGCGGGGATGGGGCAGGGGCAGCCCCCGCAGCCGGGGGAGAGGAGCCGCGGCGGGTCCTGCCCCGGCACAGCGGGGCCCTCCTCTGCCGCGGGGTCCGGCGGCCCTGAGCCCCCCGGCAAGGGGGGCAGGATAGGGCTCTCGCCCGTGGCACCTCCTCGGAGCACCTGCGAACAGCACTTTCCCTCTGGAGAAGGGAAGAGTGGATGGAATAAAAACAACTTCAGCCGCTCAAATNCTCCATCGGCAAACAATCGGAGGGTGTACATTTATTGGAAGGAATTAATTTGAAATGTTCGTGACTGAAAGATGAGAAAAAATATCACCCAGTCAGTTTTTCCCTCTGAAACTTCGTCTTGTCAATAAAATATAAGTAAATCGTAAAAAGAACGGCGCGAGAAAACACTTCAGCCGTTGGCATAGCCTCAAAAATTGTTTTGAAATGTTGAGTAGATATTGAGTACTTGAATGGTTACTGGTCCGTCAACATACACCCGAAATAAATGAATTCCCTTGCTGTAACGCCAACTAGCCTTTAAAAGAGCAATTGACTCGGTTTTAATTTTACAGCGATATTGTAGATAAAACGCTTGATTGCGATAACAGTACACCTTGTATTATTTCTTTTCTGTTATGATAAAACGGGATCTAGGCATATATGTGTGAGTATATGTGATTAATCACTTTGAAAAAAAAGATTTAAAAAGCAGATACTCAATAAATATGTACTTTTCGTGTGCATTTTCGTGACTATTTCAATTCGTGAAGAAACAAATTATCCTCATATAAACATGGGATAGAAAGCCCTCTCGGGAGGCATCTAGATGCATATACTGTATATATTAACGTATACATAATTAATATGTATTTGTTTCCAGGGGAGACAAGTGGAAATATACACAACACACAATGACCAGGCGAAAATCGCACCACAATAGTGCACAGAGAGTGACCGGGGTACGGAATGTACACGTAAGTCCTCGCAAAACTCCCACGCTGCAATATTGCGTTAGGAAATATAGGAGAATGGTTAATAGCTAAAATAAAAATGCAATTAGTTTGATTATTTAAATGTCAAGGGCGGTGCTGCAAAATGGGTCATTTTTTTTCCCTTAATGCAAACCCAGGCTTCTCAGCTACTAGCAAAGGCAGAGTAATAACTAAGAAAACAGATTGTACGTTTTCTGCGATTTGCAGTGTCGAAAGGTCTTTTTCAGCGGGAGAAAATAATTGAGGGAAGAGAAGAGTGGAAAACGGGAGGCGATAAGAAGAAAACCTGCCTTTGTTCTCTCTGGTTATTTTCTACTAATTATTCTGCCCATTGTGACAAAGTAGCAGTTAAGGATAGATTAGTGTAAATAACCCCGCATTTCACTCCCAAACCGTGCAACTTTCTGGCCCAAGCCGTGCCATGGTGTTTGTGTTTCTCCCCTTCACCTCAAACAGAAACTCATTGAGATTTCAGATCTTTGAACTTTGGACAGATCAAACTGCCAGCGCTCACCTTTGTCTCCAGTCATTAGGATTGAAAACATATGTAGCCTCATGGCAGAATCCATTTGTCTCTACGAAGGGCAAAAATTGCAATCTCCTCTCTTCCCCTCACCCCAAAACCCCTACATTTTGTTGAATTCATTGAAACGATCATTTCTCGGAATGGCGCCTCTGCTGCGGGAGCATTGCCCGAATGGGTTTTGCCCGGGCGGGTTATTTTAGGGGAAGCTCGTCGTTATTTTGCAACCGCTGTTTTACTGTTGGTAATCTGATTTTTCTCATGAAATGTTCATACACCTGCTCGTTATTCCAAGGCGGAGCCACCGGAAGAATGGAAATTATTATTATTATTATTATTATTATTCCAGCCAGCAGGAGGAACAGGCGCTGAACCTGAGCATTGCCGTGCCCCCGCTGCCCCGGCCGCGCTTCGGGGGTCCCCCCGCGGCGGGGGAAGCTCTGAAGCGGCGCGGAGGCGACACTGGAGCGGGCGGGACCGGGCCCCGACGGTTCCCCGCCAGCCCCCGCCCGCCCCGGTCTCCTGCCCGGCGCCGGTGGCCCGAGCCGTCCCCAGCGGGACTGCCCACCTGTGGTCCAGCCCACCTTTGGGTTTGGGTCCTTCGCCTTCACTGGCCTCCCGGGGGAAACAGAGGGGGCGGGGGTCCCCGGGTGGACATGTTTCGGGTGACCTCATTTCTGCTTCCGAAATCGGACCTGTTCGCACCCTTCTTGGCAGTGAAAGGGTGCCGAGTCCGCCGTCGCCCGGGGGAAAACCCACCCCCATCAGCTGAGGCATCCCCTTCACCGACGGGGCACCCGTCGGCCGGCCATGAGCAGACAGACGGAGGCGCCGTGTGCCCCCCAGGGTTGGCACCCGCTTCGGGAAGGATGCAGAAGCTGCCCCACGCCGCTGAGAGGGGGACCCGCGCGATTCCACCCCACGCCGCGCCAACGGGACACGGGGGTGCAGCCGCGCTCCGGCGTCCCGTCCGGCCCGCAGCGGGCTCCCAGCCAGCCCGGGCACCAAGGCGCAGAGCCGCCGGCCCCGGGAGCAGGATCTGGCCCTCTGGGAGCAACCACTTTTAGGGCAAACACCGCCTTTGTGCCCGATACCTCTTAAGTGCTCCCTAATGAATCATCCACATTTGCAACCTACTGCGCGGTAGCTGAACTATATTTTCCCCTTTATTCCTTCTTTTCTCCGAGCCTGCCTGGCGGGTTGCTAACACACATTTCCTCCGGTTATGACCGGCGGAAAATGTAAACATGTTGGTAACTAAGAGGTGGGCCTCATTCTGCAAACCGGCATCTCTCCATAGTGACTCTCAGTAATGACCTCTTTAGCATAATAAAGCCCCGGGGGCGGGGAATCTTTGAACTGCGGGGCAGGAGATTGGAATAAGAGCAAGTCTGAACTTATTCAAATGTATGCAACAAGTTTTCTAGTTCTAAGGTTATCTGATGTGACCAACAGACGTTTTCCCTCTTCCTTTTTTCCTTGCCTGGTTGCTTTATCTAAGGAAGTAATTTACAAACTTCAGGTATGTCATTACGTTGTATGACATGGAAAGGATGGGGCGGGGGGAGGCAGTAAAACCAAGCCCCGACCCCACATTTAGTGGAAAAAACCCAGTAATAGAGAAAGACTGCTGTTTAGAAGGGTGGTGGGGGGGGATGCCCTCGCCTCCAAATACACGGCAGCAGACTTAACATCACACCTCCGGCCACCAAAAACCCTGGCAGAACCATCAGAAACCGCGAGCGGAGGGGACCCCGCACATCCTCACCGGCACACCGGGGTCCCCCTGTCCCCCCTCCCGCGTCCCGGGCCCGGTGCACACCGCCTCCCCCGCCCCTTTGGGCCCCGCGGACACCCGAGCAACCCAAGAGCCATGGCGCATCTCCTCGGGTCTCCCTTAAAAACACCCCCATCGGGGCACCGGTGTCCAGAGGACGGGCGGGGGGGGGGGGCGGGAAGAGCGGCTGGTCGGTGCAGGGCAGAGCATTCGCCCTCCCCGCCCCCCCGGGCAATTGTTCCCTTGAGCCCCTATTAATGCGGGACATATGTTATCCACAGGCAGTAGGCAGCGGTAAGACTTCGCCATCTAACTTGTTGCTCAACTTACGAGGCGGTTCTCATCTTCTCATCAAAAGCCGCCGGTCTTTCTTCAGCCGTATGGACAAAAATGTGAACAACAATGCCCGCCTCCCTTCACTTCAAAAGCTGCCATGGCGGAGGCTACCCAGAGAATTTTCTCTCTGCCTTTCATTCCCGGGTTGAAAAAAGGCACTACAGGGCCAAGGCGCTCCTAATACTCTTTGATGGGGATTGAATTCATTATCTCCAATAACACAATTGTGCTTGGCCAACGAAAAGAGCAAAGTAATACTCATCTAGAATTAGAGAGCGGGGCTCAGAAGAAAGGGAGCGGGAGGGTNGAGAGAGGGGGGAGAGAATGAGAAAACACCTATATCGAAAATCGGCTTGGAAGGAGGGGGTCCCCAGCAGTTTAAATTACAGAAGTGTATTAAGTGGCGCATTGTACGGCTGCGGGCGCGTTGGTGGTCTGACTGCGCGTTCCTCCCTCCGCCGGCCCGGCCGGCACCGCTTGCGTTGGGAGGTTCTTGACGTTTCCCTCCCCGGGACGGCTCCGGGGACGGCGGGCCCCGCCGCTCCGCTACCTGCCCCGGCGCACCCCGCCGCCCGTCCCCGCGGCGGCCGGGCCGCGGGCGGGGGGAGCTCCCTGCCTTGCGACAACCGGCCCTCGCCCGGGTGCAGCCGCAGCACCCGCGGTCCCCGCCTGCTCACCCTGAATTCACGGAGACTTAGCAGAGATGGGGGACGGCCGCAAGCACAGGGCACTCAAAAAGCACACACCACCCCCGCCCCGCCACCTCCAGGGACCTCGGGGACACCCAGAAGCCTGTCCGAGCAGGGATCGGGGTGAGGGTTTCTCAGCACCATCACCCCCCGACACCGTGCAGGGCAACGGGCGGGCAAACAGACCCCACCGGGGGCGAGCAGCGGCAGCAGGCACAGCCCCGGTTACCGCCGGTTCCGTCTCGTCGGTGGAGGGCAAGAGGTGCAGGAATGAATGAAGGACGGAGCGAATGAATGAACGAATGAATGAACGGGGCGAATGAATGAATAACGCACACATAAATAAATAAATAATCGAGCACAAAAATCAACCGATTGGAAAACCGCTGTGTTAATATGAGAGATTAAAATATTTGCCTGTTTGGCTTCCAGCGTAAATGTTTTCTATCGGGTGTTATCCAAACAGGCTAATTTTCAAAGCCAAGCAAAATACAGCGATGAGCGGTGAAAGGCACTGCACGTATGACGGGCGGACACGCGGCCCTGCGCGGGTGCGTGTCACACGCGTGTCCGCAGGCACACGGAGCGGCGGCGAGATGGGCTAGAGATGCAAAACCCCCGTGTCTCTGGGTACCGGCGCACACGCCTCCATCCCACCGCAGATCCCACACGCCTTTCCAAACTTTCCCAGCGCCCGCTGCAGGGGCCCGGAGGAGCTTACGCCGGCGCGGAAGACCAAGGGGGAGCCGCCGGGATCGATAGAGACGCTCCCGCGGAGCGGCAGGGAGAGGCGCGGAGCCCCAGCCTGGCACCCTGGGTGTTCGCCACACCTGGCAAATGATGTCTCCAAAAGTGCTTGTCCGAGGCAATGCCCTTTAGGCGTTGGCCAGTTACAGGGAAGGGGCCCAGCGAAGCGTATGGGTCACCCAGGGACCTCCTGGCTGCTCCGGGGGGACAGGGGGACACCCCGCTTCCCAAGAGGCTCCGTGGAGCCGGAGTTCTCCCACCCCACCCTAAATTGGGAACCGGGAACCCTAAACTGGCCAGCTGAGGAGTTCACTCTGGGAATTAGGAATCCCATCGCCTTGGTGGGTTTGCCCCACCAAGGGACACATTGGCCAAAGGGGGAGACAGGAGGAGAGAGAGACGACCTCTTCCAGCTCCCGTAGGGGTTTCCTCACGTGCGATAATGGTGACCCCGTCGCCTTTCCTCTCACAAGACAAAGCTGACCTTGACAGGACTGGTTTCTGTGGATCCACACTCCTCCTTTTAAACACTCCCTGGGCAGGGGGTAGGGTTTTTTTTTTCTTTTTTTTTTTTTTTTTTCTTTTCCAAATGAGTGCGGACCGAGATTGCACTGACCTCAGCAGAGTCCGAGGTTCAAGGATTTCAGGATATTTCCCACTTTGTAAAGTGCCTTAGGGGTTTATTTTTACTTGAGGGGAGGGGGCTGCCTATTTGTTTAAGAAATTAAAAAAAAAACCAACCTAGAATCAGGTGATTGTTTCCAGGGAAAGCAGTAGCAAAATACTCTTGTCTTCTGCAAAGGTAGGAGCAAACCTCACGTTGTTGCTGCTGAGGTGTGTTTAGACCAAGCACACATGATAACTGTCTAACTAAGCATTTCACTGTTTGTAGTTTACCTCCCCGTGCATAATGACTTCTCCAAAGTATACATTAAATGACCACATACTTCATGTCCAAGAATTACTTTTTACAAGTCAGCTTACCTTAACGATCAATGTGCCATTTATACTTTTACACAATAGACTTTAATTGTTACAAGGGAGCCCTTTGGTCTATGAGAAATAATTTGTTTTGTGCTGTAGCACAAACAGAGGATTAGGAGTTCAGGTAAGGAATAAGCAGCAGCAACAACTTAATTCCTAGGCAACAAAGATCCTGCTTTCACGCCAGATTTCTTTCTAGTAAAAAGCAGGACACGGCACCATCTCCAGCTCGCTGGACCAGTCAGACATTAGTTAGCCTACATTTCTTTCTGGTTTAAATCTGTACAGGGTTTCCCACCCTTCATCCCTTCCAGGGCCAAAAGTTGCATGTAATGTTATGCAGTGCTAAGTAAAGATAAACATCAGAGATTCGCTAAATTAAACAGAATTTCTATTTTTTTTTAATCACGATTTACTAGGTTGAGGTCAAAGGCAGCTCTATGGATTTAATTTTTAGCATTCCGTATTTCCAGTGAAACCGGTACAAAGGCGATTTAAAAGTATCACTTTCATTTTGACTGATGGTTGATTATTTTTTTTTTTCCCTGCAATCACCGGCATATCCCAAATTCGAGCAGAAATTGTAAAAACCAACCAGGTTTAGGACAAAGACTCCCTTTCCCTGCCTGCAGCTGGGCACTGGCAGAGCATCATGGTGGCCCAGCTCGCCCCCAGCCGCCGTGGGATGATGGGTGGCCAGGGAGGCAGGGGGCACCCCTTGTTTCTGAGTTTCTGAGTTTCCATGGGTGTTTCAGTGGAGAGGACACTCGCCTGAGCCAGTGGCTGAAGCCACTCAGAACATTCCCACCTTTGGAAACAAACCCAGCGATAACCAGACCCTGAGCTCTGACCCACCGGCTTCAGCCTGTCCCGAAACCAGCCTGGCCATCATCTGTGACAGGCGGCCTTGAGCCAGGGGGTTCAGGGTCCCGCGGGCTCCCACTGCTGCCCTCTGTATGAGGCGCATGCCGTGGGGGGGGTTGTGGGCAGCTTCAGCCTGGCTCCTTCACCCTCACAGGCCCCGGCTTTTCCCATCGCCTTTCTTAGCTATTGGTGCCCTTTGACACCAATGAAGGTGGGAATGGCTCGCTCAGACCATGATCTCCTAAAAAATTAAATAAATATAAGTGAAGGATATACAAGTTGATGCAGTGAAAAACTTTTGTACGCCTGCGTGAGTGCAGGCCACTAGGTCAAACCCCCTTGAGAACCAAGATGGATAGGAGAGACAGCCAAGAGATACATAGCAATGCCCCGCTGAAAGAAAAAAATCTCTGAATGCTTCCCCTTCTCTCAACACCATCTTTTCTCAACTCCTACTTTAAGAATGAAGCCAGCTGAGATCACCCTCCTAACACCACTAAGCAAGGCAGAGGTGCTTAAGGATGCTGAAGGATGTCTGGGAGGAGTCTGGGCTGCAGATAGTTTCTACTCTTCCATTATCAGCGGTGTAGGTTAGCTGGCAGGTTTCCTTCTGCTGCTTCTAGAAACCTAGGAAAGACCAAACTACTGGTGAGTTTCTTCCTTATTGAGACTTACTCTCCCACCCACAAGTGCACACACACACACACCCCTGGACTCTCCTCAGGGGGAGAGCTCACTGAGAGGGCATCTGCTTGATGCAGGCCACCAGGAGACAACTGTGTGGGCCTCTGCCGTGCTCAAGCCAAACAAAGGCTGGAAATATCATAGTGGCAGAAGCAGGGGGCCTTTGGAGGTACTTCCAACCTTTGGTTATCAGCTCTTTAAAACAGGGACCATTGCTTCACTCTGTTACAGAGCATGTCACAATCCATGTGTTACTGGAATGTAATAAGTAAATAAGACCTAATTAAATAATAGCAATTCGAAGTGTCTCTAAGAGATGCACAGCACTTTGCACGGTGGAACTGCAAAAGCCACTCAATATTTATTAGCAGTACTTTAGATTTTTAAAGCTTGGAAAACCTGTATGTGTTTCCAGTCTCATCTTGATGCTATGAAAAGCTGTTTCTTTCACTATAAATAAAGAAAGGATGCAGTATTTTTCACATATTGTCTCATAACGGGGGGTTCTTCACACAGTAGTTCTGATCTTTCTAGCAAATATATATTCATGTGAGAAACCAGAACATTTCGGTCTACTATACTGGTGGATTTGACAGTACCTTTAAGTCTTCGGTAATGTGCAAGACTTTAATATTAATTAGTATGTTTTCTAAGGCACAAATGTGTTCCCACATATTTGCATTTTTGTATATTTTTGTATATTGTATGTATTGTGAACGTTCTAGAAATGCTAGAACAGAATAAAAGCTACTGTATATATTAATCAGAAAATACATTCATGGAAAGGGGTCATTCCTTTTCAAATTTGTAATTTCAGAAGAGGGAAGGCTACTGTACTTAACCAGGTAGATTGTTTATGACATGAACGATTAATATATATATTTTGGATCAAATACTTCTTAACAGCCAGATCCTCCGGACTGCAGCAAATACACAGCACGTGTTGATGAGGTCGTGAAGCACAACAGTCCCGTTCCCATGCCAGTAACCTTAGTAAGGAAAAAAAATAGAAGAGGGAAAACCACAGAGAAAACATCAGCTGTCATTATACTTAAAGAAAAAATTACAAAAAAAATCTTTTTCTCAGTTTTTCCATGGAAGTATCAATAACGCCTTTCAATATTGAGCTGCAAACCACAGCTAAACCCCTATGAAAATAGTCAATATACAGACACACGAAGACACAGAGCTCTTTAATTTACCGAAGGCACAGGCTGGAGCTCTCCTCATCTGCAAGGACCTGTGCTCTATAGGCTTTGCGGTTTGGCACACGCAAACTCGCCTGAGCCAGTACGAGCGGAGCAGGATACTTAGAAGATTAAAGATCTACGTGGAAAAAAAAAGGGAAAAAAAAAAAGGANTTTTTTTTTTTCTAAAATAGCACGGGTTTCATTACAAAAACATTGCTCGGTTTACTAAACACGGGGGCTTCTCAGGATGATCACAGGAGGAATTAAAGCCTGTTAACCCGCCGAAAGGCGGGTGAGAGGCTGCTCTGCCCTCCTCGTCTCGCCGGTTTCTGAGCCGTTACTGGGGCTTCGCCTCCTTTTTTTTGGGGGGGGGAGGGGGGCGAAGGGGGTCCCCGGCCGGCTGCTCTCGGCGTTGCCGCCGGCTCTAAGGTCACTAAGGCGGGGGGAGGGGGTGCGGGGAGCCGGAGCCGGAGACCCGAAAGGCAGCCCACGCCCTCAGCAAGGCGCGGGGATTTCCCCCCCTTCCCTCCCCCGTCCCTCCGGCACACACCGGCCCCGGGTGTGTGGGCTGCCACCGGCGGCACGGGGATTATCGGTCCCGGAGCGCTGGGGGGGGGGAGGCTGCTGCC